>OZ038497.1:80206347-80226347 GCA_964036315.1 Acanthosepion esculentum | reverse complement strand
GCCAATCTCGCGAGATATTTCTAACGAGAAATATTGAGAGAAATTTCTGACGACCAATCTCGCGAGAAATTTCTGACAAGCAATATGGCGAGAAGTTTCTAACACTCAGCCATTGACATGTCTTATAATCCCTGATACTGTATTACAAATAGTGAAAATTTATTTTCCCATCTTCGTAACAAATTTTACTTTTACGTATTTTCCCAGTGGTGATTTTTATATCTACCGCTTGTAAATGAGATTTAACCATCACATAATAAACAGCATCCTGTCATGTAAAGAAGGCAGAACCTATGGAGAAACACCATTCACATATTTCAGAGGTATTTCGTAACACTTTTACCAGTTATCGTTTTTCTTACTCTGGCAGTGAATCACACAGGGATTCAATACAATTCGTAGATAAACACAATGAAAGCAGTGATTGTCCAGGAGCGGCTGAGGAGATATATGATATCTCGTGTCCCGCTCAAGAAGTTGAAAAATGTCTCTTTTGTTTGACAAGATATTGTCGTTGTTTTTTTTTTAAGCATCGCCTGTTTAATATTTTTGCGCTCAAATGCTTATTGTTGGGTCCGTCTCGAATGCAGTACGATATATTAAGTATGTGAAAAAGTTCCCAGCGCTCTTTTTGGCAAACTAGAGACTGAACACGCGGTTCATTTTTTTTTCTTTCATAGGAAACTTTTGCATAAAGCTTATATAATGATGCATCGCAAAACACTGGGATATTTCCCGGAGACGTCTGACTTTCCTAATTGACCCTTACCATCAACTTTTATAAATACTGCCGGCCGCTACCGTCGACCGCTCATCCACTTTAAAAAATAGTTTGTTTTTTTTACATAGTGTCCAGTTGAGAGTAACACTTTTACCAGTTATCGTTTTTCTTACTCTGGCAGTGAATCACACAGGGATTCAATACAATTCGTAGATAAACACAATGAAAGCAGTGATTGTCCAGGAGCGGCTGAGGAGATATATGATATCTCGTGTCCCGCTCAAGAAGTTGAAAAATGTCTCTTTTGTTTGACAAGATATTGTCGTTGTTTTTTTTTTAAGCATCGCCTGTTTAATATTTTTGCGCTCAAATGCTTATTGTTGGGTCCGTCTCGAATGCAGTACGATATATTAAGTATGTGAAAAAGTTCCCAGCGCTCTTTTTGGCAAACTAGAGACTGAACACGCGGTTCATTTTTTTTTCTTTCATAGGAAACTTTTGCATAAAGCTTATATAATGATGCATCGCAAAACACTGGGATATTTCCCGGAGACGTCTGACTTTCCTAATTGACCCTTACCATCAACTTTTATAAATACTGCCGGCCGCTACCGTCGACCGCTCATCCACTTTAAAAAATAGTTTGTTTTTTTTACATAGTGTCCAGTTGAGAGTGGTTTAAAATGTCAGCATTTAGCATTTCCCGTTAGATCCGTCTTGGAAGAGTGCTTCAAAGAATCAGGCGATTTCCCTTCTAGTCCACCGACAACTCGTCCGTTAAACGTGAATGGCCAGGTCTGCAAAGAAAGAATAAAATAATCAATTAACTCTTGGAGAATATTAGGACATAGAGAATAAAAGTCAACCCGAAAAATATGCTCGAAAGTCATTAACTAGAAGATAAAACATTATTTCAGTGAACACTTCAGCACTAAAAAGAAAGAAAAACACAGAGGTATGGTGTATTTGAATGAAAAAGCAAGCCTACTTGGGTCTACCAGGTCTGTTCGGAACGTTTTCCGCCATTTCGAGTATATCAAGAAGCGGTTGCGTAGTCTTGATGTAACTTGGAAACAAATTATAAAGCACAGACACTCTCCCATAACCTTACTCAATCGGTAGCCAAACTCTGTTGACTAAAATTGTGTATTACGTAATTGTCATATTCATACTAACAGACAAGGTAGATTCTTATTTATTTATTTTTGTAAAACATTTAGAACACTCCCCAGTCTGTCAACCGATCTACGTTGTATTTGTGGCACTCAATGTCTGTTAGTTTCTTTCAATGTTAAAATATCAACGAGGATGCAGAACAGACAAAAGAACACTGCGAAAAGAGTGTGGGGGTTCCAAAAGGAAGTAGTTTGATGAGAACAAATGTGTCATTGGCCTAGGTAGACTATTTTCCTCATTATTAAATGGTTGGAAAGTTTTCAGTCTAACCCTATAAACTTCTTGAATCACTTATAGGTAGTACTAATAATACAAGATCTTAAAAATGACCATCGATCTGTTGCTAACTGGGGCAAGAAATAACTTGTTAATTTTAATGACTCCAAAACGAAACTGTCTTCTTTCAATCGCCTTCGGGAACCTTTTTTGCCTTCCATCAGTATGACTGATGCTAACCTCCAGGTAAACGACATTGCGCCTTCTTGGGCTAACATTTTCCACTGACATGAAGTGGAATGATTATATCGAATCAATTGCTAGGTCTGCTGCTAGGAAAGTTGGCTCACTATGTTCGAGATAGTTTTTTTCTTCTCGAAAGAATATATCTTACACACTTGTCTAGGGTGGCCACGGAGAACATGAACATTTGAAAAAGTCATAACTTGTTAGCTTTCAATCTTTTTTCTTTTCTTTTTTTTTCTTTTTTTTTGCAGATGATAGGTCATCCCTTGATGCCCAGCTACGAGTAAAACTCATTGAGTTTTTCTATTCTAGTGAAAGATCAATTATTCAAACTCAGAGAAAATACTGACAACATTTTAATGTGAGAGTATCTCCTAGCGATAACATGATTCGGAGCCTAATCGCCCGATCTGAAAGAACTGGATCAGTCGACGATCTTCCAGGAAGAGGTCCTAACCGCTCTATGCGCCCTGACACAGCGGTGGAAGCTGTGCGGCAGAGTGTCCTTAAGGATCTGTCATCTTCTACCATTTTGCATTTCTGTCAACTTTGATCTTCAAAAATTTAAATGCAATATCAATCGACATTTTCTATCTCCCTGAATCCTGTTCTTTTATTCTCTTCTCTTCTTGATAATGGTTTTCGTATTTCTAAGACTCTTCCACTCTCAGTAACTCTTTAGTGGCTTTATCACTTTTTGTTGATGAACTGATTAAAATAAGTACACAAGTTTGTTCTAAATACATTAGTTTCATGGCATCTTATTACGTTGAAATCAAGTTGAAACATCGGTTCTCGTAGGACCAGCAAAATTAAGCAACGTCGAGCCTGGTCAGTACCTAGATGGGTGACCACTTGGGAATACCATGTGCTGTAAGCTTGAATGTGCGGATGGTGAAATGGATAACGACTCGAAATTGGAAATCGGAGAGACGAGTTCCAATTCCAGTCGGTTTCAATATATTCACTTACGCGCGAACACGTTTGTGAAAAATATCAATCCACCTCTTTTCCCTCCAGCTATGGGATAATTAGTAAGATTGGTAAATCATTATTATCTCCAAAACTTCTTAAAATCTAAAAAGGTTTTCTGGCTTTAATTAACCTGCAAAAGGTTGGTAAGCCGTAAAAAGTAAATGGATAAAAAATTATTAGTCTGAAAAGTAATTGTTTGAATTCTTAAAATTTCTGAAGCATTACACTGAGAATTAGTGAGGTTCAGTTGATTGCCTATAACATAATGATTTGCTAAAAGCGAAATACCTAGAAATTGGTGACATTTAGATAGACTGATTCATTCATTTTCTACGGCTTATCAACCCTTTGCAGGTTATTTAAAGCCAGAAAATATTTAAAGATTGTAATAACTTTTTAGGGGGGATAATAAGAGATTAGCGATACAAGTCTTACTAATTAACCCATAGCTGGGGGATAAGAGGTGATTGATTGATTGATTCATTTTCTACGGCTTATCAACCCTTTGCAGGTTATTTAAAACCAGAAAATATTTTAAGATTGTATGAATTTTTATGGGGGGATAATAAGAGTTTAGTGATACAAATCTTACTAATTAACCCATAGCTGGGGGATAAGAGATGATTGATTGATTCGTTTTTTACGGCTTATCAACCCTTTGCAGGTTATTTAAAGCCAGAAAGTATTCTGTGATTGTAAGGATTCTTTCTTTTTTCTAGATAATAATTGTTTTAGTGATACAGTTCTTTTCTACGGACGAGAATATAATTGGAATTGGAACTCGGCTCTCCGATAAACAATTCGAATTTTATACATTACACTAGTCGCACATCCAAAAGTTATCGCACCTGGTATTCCCAAGCAGTCACCCATCTCACCAGGTTCGACGTTGCTTAACTTCGGTGATCGTATGGGAAAGGATGTTTCAACGTGATGTGGTCGTAAGCTGGTGACATTTAGAGAATTTTAGTTACTACCCGAAAAAATGAAACAAAATTAAAAAAAATAAAACCAGTTCTAATTTTAAGCTAAGCAGAAAAGCGGCTTTTCTTTTGTCAGTGTAAAATCTGAGATACGTCTTCTTCTGTATAAATCGCTAAATTAAGTCGGTGAAGCTTCCCTGTGGTCGGTGAATTTCATCAAAAGCTCAAGTGAGCAGCGTTCGTAATGTGATGAGAAATGAAATAATCAGGCAGTGAAAGAAAATTGCTATTGTTATCTGTTTGTTTACGCGATAGCGAGAGCCTGCGTTCACATACGACTTAATGGGGATAAATGAATCTATCTGTCGGTCAATCGAGAGAAGAAAGAGCGGGTATACAATTATCTACGTGTGGGGTAGACTGGCTCTTTCCAATCGTAGGTATAAGTAAGTCACTCACTCACGCGCGTGCGCGCACTTACGCACGCACGCACGCACACACACACACACACACACACACACACACACACACCTATGTGTTTCTATCGTTCTGGTTTATGGCTACATCACTTTGAAACATCGGTTTCTGTACGATCACCGAAGTCAAGCTTGGTCAGTACCTAGATGGGTGACCGCTTGTAAATACCAGGTGCTGTAAGCTTGGATGTGTGTATGGTGTAATGTATAATAGCTCGGAATTGTTAATCGGAGAGCCGAGTTTCAATTCCAGTTGAGTTCGTTATATTTACCTCTGCGAAAATACTCTTGGGAAAAGTATGAATCTACATCTTCTCCTAGCTATGGGTTAAATAGTAAGACGTGGATCTATGAATCATTATTATCTTCCCCAAAAATCTTGCATTATAAAAATATTTCTTTTATATATATATATATATATATATATATATATATATATATATATATATATATATATATATATATATATATATAAGTTAAAGGTGAAATGCAGATCAAATACGGCAGAATCCGACAGGATAATAAAAGAACAAGTAGGAAACATATATCAATCTAACATGTTTCACTTTCATTAAAGCTCCATCAGATGTTAGATTGATATACGTTTCCTATTTGTTCTTTTTTTATCATATGTATTTCTAAAGATTAGGATGTTATTTTTATTTATTAATCCGACAGGTTTTTATTATTTAACGTTATTTTTAGTGGATAACTGTTTAATAAATACACGTTGCGTCTACTAAAATACGAGTATCCACTAAAAATAACGTTTAATTTTCATTCTTAATTTTTAATAGACTATATTTCTTTTTAAAGCTTAACACCTCTCTCAAAGTACTTCAAACACTTAAAAGAATCCAATAAAACACCTACATTAAAATGAAATTAATATGAAAAGCTAGAATATGTAGGCCATTAAATGACCCATGTCGATTGTACATACATGAGAAACTATATATTACTAAGTTTATAAAAAATATAAGTTTACTGAATCAGAGAAATAATTTAGCTATTTTTGCCGTCATTGTCATAAATCTTACTCAAATAATATTTATATATAAAATTTTTTTTAAAAAGTGACATGGTAATAAAAATACTTATACTTGATATGAAAAAATAATTTTACATACTGTAAGTAATTCTAATACATTTACTTGTTTTTAAAAAGAAATATAGTCTATTAAAAATTAAGAGTGAAAAATTTTTTAAATTGTAGTTAAATAAAACATATTCTAACCTAAAAATCCCCCCAAAATCTTTAAGTCTACAAATAGAAAAAATGCCGTAAGAATTTTTTGCCGTTAACAAATAAAATTAAAAAAAAAAAACCAGACGACATGCATTTATCGGATGTCAGAATTCGTTGAAAAATACATCCCTACCCATCCCTAAACATAACCCCTTTTTCGAACGTAACTAATAACTGATACAACAAAAGTTAATGAAAATGAACACGCTACCACCCCTTGTCTGGATGAGTGAATTTCTATGTATCCTTGGAAACACAGAATTATGAATCTTTGCCGTGCCTTTAAAACTCAGTAAATTTAAAAATGAGTTACTCCAAAATTCGCTTGAGGATGAAATGGAACTAATGTTTTTAATTTAATAACAAAATTAAATTCGAAGCTTTTAGCTTCCATTTTTGAAACATGGTTATTACTGTGTAGCGAAAAAAACATATTTTAATTAAGTTAATTTATAATATATATATATATGCATATATATATATATATATATATATATATATATATATATAAAAGTGAACATAGAAGTCAACACTTAGAGGCGACAGTCTGTTTCATGCTAGTGCAATCGTCAGGCAGCTGCCTAACGATTGCACTAGCATGAAACAGACTGTCGCCTCTAAGTGTTGACTTCTATGTTCACTTTTATATTTACACACGCTCTATCTCTGATATTGAGCACTTTATCCCATAAATATAGCACACTTTAAGACTATATTTCTTCATATATATATATATATATATATATATATATATATATATATATATATATATATATATATATATATATATATTGAACGATAAAAATTATTAAAAAATTGAAATCTTCAGACACACTGGGTTGTAGATTAATATTCTTTCGTTTTTATTATTATTATTTCATTTATATTATATTTAAAGATATTTATGATATGTTTAACGTTCTTTTTTATATCATAAATGTCTTTAAATAAATTGTCGGACTATGTGCAATTCAATATATATATATATATATATATATATATATATATATATATATATATATATATATAATCCTGTCTGTATAAGACGCAGTTTTTTTTTCATCCAAATCGTGTCCAAAGATTTTCCTGCTTCCTGTACTTTAGTTTAAGATTCAATCCTCTAAGCATATATATGTGTGTGTGTGTGTGTGTGTGTGTATGTGTGTGCGTGTGTGATAAAATTCAGCGTTTAGTTTTATATATTAGTATATGTGTGTGTGTGTGCATGTTTGTGCATCTGTGTGTCTATTTGTGTTTGTGTGTGTGAGCATGTGTGTGCATACATGTATCGATCAATAAGCCTATACTACCTACTGATTTCTTATTATATGCATGTGTATATAAAGAAGTTATGTCATATGTATGCTAAGTATTATCTGCAATTATGTGTGAAGTAGTGAGAATGTTCATGAGTGTGTGTGTATGTATGTCAAAGAAGAGTGCATATGTATGTACAACTGCACTCATAAATGTATGTATCTGTGTCCGCGTATTTATATGTGTGTACTTGCGTTTATACATATTGTATATATGAGTTACTAACACTCACGTCCGTGTACGTAAGTGTTAGTAACTTGTATATGTGTGTGCTTGTGTGTGGGTCTGTGTGTGTGTCTGTGTGTCCATGCGTTTGTGTGAGAATGACGAGGGGACAGATACGACTGTTTCTTATCTTCTGTCATTCATTGCTCACTGTCTCCTTCTTGCCCCTCGACTCTTTCATCGTCACCGTCGTCGTGGGTCGTCGTCGTCGTCACCATCACCGTCGTTGGTGGCGGGCGGTGGCGGTACGCGGTGTCGTTCCATCTCCCTTCCCAATATATCTTGTCCACTCATCACCGTACAGAGGAAAGTGTTATCGGCGGATTCTATCGCATATCTAATGTCAACGAACGACCTTTTGTGGGCCCCACCCGAACCCCCAAGGAACTATTTTACGGTCTCAGTTAATGTTACACAACCTGTCTTTCTCCTATTTCAACATTTTTTTTCATCACTCATTTTTAACTTTTTTTTTATTACCTGTGACTTCTTTGCTCCTAAAAATCAAAAATCCTTGTTTTATTCATTTCTTAATAATAATGAGAATTACAAAACATGTGTAGGCAATAGTGATCTTCTAAGCGTAGATGCAGCACAAGGCCAGAAGTATGGAGCACCCAGCGAGACAAGCTTGATAACCATTACATCACTTCGAAGCACCCCCATGTGTTGGTAAAGTAACAGATATCGATGCAGAAAAAAAAACAAGTCGGTGGGCCGAGTTCAAATTCCGGGTTAGTCTGGTGCATTCACTTTCACACTCATACCCTTGGAAAAGGCATAAACATGTATTTTCTTCCATACCCTGGAGTGGATATGGAAGAAAATACATGTTTATGCCTTGTCGTTCCATCTCCCTTCCCAATATATCTTGTCCACTCATCAACGAACAGAGGATAGTATTATCGGCGGATTCTATAGCATATCTAATGTCAACGAACGACCTTTTGTGGGCCCCACCCACAAACCCGAACCCCTAAGGAACTATTTTACGGTCTCAGTTAATGTTACACAATCTGTATTTCTCCTATTTCAACATTTTTTTCATCACTCATCGTGTCCAAAAAATGTCCTGTTTCCTGTACTTTAGTTTAAGATTCAATCCTCTAAGTATATATATATATATATATATATATATATATATATATATATATATATATATAAGCTTATCACCCCAAGCAAGGCTGGAAGCCACTAGCACGCAAGGGGTTACAGAAGGTTTGGAGGAAGAGCAGATAGGAGTGGTAAAGGAGAGGATGTGGAGAAAGATAGTGGATCGATCAAGGCAAGGGGGTTACAGAAGATTTGGAGCGAGAGCAGATAGGAATGAAAGGTGAAAGGATGTGGAGAAGGGAAGTGGATAGATCAAGGCAACTGGAGATGTCGATTGACGTTACACTTAAACCGTTGGAGATTGTATTTGTCAGGGGAACAGGAATAAGGAAGGGAGTTCCACAGGCGAGATGTGCGAGACATGAACCTATTGGAGTAGAAGAGACGTCTACATCTAACAGTTTCAACGGTGAAGGGGTGGGAACGGGATGCCAGCCTCGTAGGACGTTTAAATTCATGAGGCCTAGGAACCAGCGAAAGCAGCTCATCGGAGCAATTACCGTGGAAGTATTTGTAAAAAAGACAGAGAGAGGCAACGTTGCGTCTGTGAGAGAGCGACTGCAGACGAGATGACAGATCAGGGCCAATTACACTGCATATCCGTCTCTGGATCTTATCAAGAACCCTGAGGCAAACAGCAGGGGCTCCAGACCATATATGGCAGCAATACTCCATGCAAGGGCGAATGGTCGATTTATAGATTTGGAGGATCGATTCCGGGGAGAAAAATTTCCTGGCTCGGCACAGGGAGCCAACTTTCCTTGCGGTGGATGATGCAATTGACTCGATGTATTTGTTCCATCTCAGATCAGCGGACAGCGTGAGACCGAGCAGCCGCAGAGAGGAGGTGTGTGTGTGTGTGTCTGTGTCTGTGTGTGCGCGCGTGTGTGTATGTGTATGTGTGATAAAATTCAACGTCTCTTTTTAACGTTTAGTTTTATACATTAGTATCTGTGTGTGTGTGTGTGTGTGTGTGTGTGCACGTGTGTGTATATGTGTGTCTATTTGTGTTTGTGTGTGTGTGAGCATGTGTGTGTATACATGTGTTGGGTTAAATAGCAAAATCGACTTTAAAAGAATGGCAATTTTGAATACCAAACCATAGAATTCGGTGGCAACCAGCCTAAAAGAAACATTCAATTATCTTCCGCATAGCAATTTACAGATAATAAAGAAAATGACTCTGCTCAGAGTCATGATCGTCTACGTCCCAAGGGGACATTGTATTGGAAGAATATGAACATGTTCTTTTATGTACTAAGTCCTTTCAGTATGTCGACGATCTGAATTATGGCTCTCTTCAACTTCCTCTCTTTTGTTGCTTTCACTAATGTCTAATTGCTTTCACTTTACCCCCTGCTCTTTGTCCCTGTCCCGCCATTCATTCGCCCAAGTAGGTTACACGCTTTTCCCTGTCAGTGTTCAATTCTCTAGCCCCTCTTTCCCCGTTAAGCGTCCGAGAAATTTCAGCTGTCTCGTTCTGATTGTAAGTATAAGCTTCACTGTTGTTTCTATATTCCTCGTTTTCTCGTTTCTCACATGTTCTGTGATGGCATTCTTAACATTCATTTGTAGAAGTGCATTTGCGTTGCTTCATAACTAACGTTCATTCAGTTTTCACTGTTGCATTGGAGATTAAATATTGCTAATATTTAGGGGAAATAAAATAAAATGGATAACTGAGAAATATCTATTTTCTTGATTTAAAAAAAAATATTTTCGCCCCAAACAAGGCAATAAAGCCACTAAAACATAAGGGATTGCCTGATGTTATAGAATATGAGAAAAAACACTATTAAGGAGAGAGAATAAATGAAGAAAAATTAAGAAGAAGATAACGATTGACATTGCCTTTACATTTTTCAAGTTCAAAGTTAACTGGGAAGCAAGAAGCCGGAAAAGAGGTCCACAAGCGAGAAGTGCGATAGAAGAAACTGTTAACATAAGACTTACGGTTACATCTAACTATTTCAACCGTAAAATGATGAGACCATGCCACCAATCTAGTACTGCACTTAAATTCATAAAGTCTAGGTACCATAGAGGAAAGAAATATTTTTTTGTGTCAAATAAAAACACGTGGCACAAGGACAAAATGAGGGGTATGGGAAGGCTGGTCTTTTTATGTTTTATAATTAAACTTAGCTCTTCATAATTACTGACCCGATCCTACAACAGTATTCCTTACAGTAAAGTGATACATTGTTACTTATCATTCTTCCTACAGCCAACATAATACCACATAGTCTCTATGAAGTCCTAACTAGTTTCTATATGTATAATTTGTCTGAGGATTGGGAGAAGTAGAGGAAAGTTTAATAGAACAATTAAAAAATGGGAAAACAAAAGGCATTGGAATCAGTTAAAGAAAATGTTTATGGAAGAAAGGCCCGCAAGAAATGAAGAATCTATGCAAGTACTGTATGATATTTTTGACGTAACAACACCCCAAGAATTCGTTAAACCTACAAATATGATTACCAAAAGGCGGAAACGTACAGAAAAACTAGAGGTTGACCCAAAACAAAAGAAATACAAAGTTCAGTACGTTGGTGAACTCTCCAGAAAGGGGAGGGGGTGAATACTAAGAAATAAAATGAAATATTTATTAGTGAAAAAAACAATCTAAAGAGCGGGGATGTTGTGGAGTAAATTAGACATCCCCCCCCCCGATGCCACAAAGGAACTAGGCAAGACGCCTTAAATAATGAACTCAAAGTGAACCAGGAGAAGTCTGTCGCAGTCTGTCCCAGAGTAGCGACAAGACAAGACCTCTGTCTTCGGGCAGAGGGTGACAAGACCTCCGTCTTCGGGCGGAGGTTGACTCAGTTTGGCTCTGTCTTCAGATAGACACTCGGCCGAGAAAAACAGGCTGGTTCCGTACTCGAGCCCGCTTTGCCGGGAGCTGGGTAAATTTTGACCAGTGGCCCGGGTGGAAACGCTCGGGTTCCCCACGGTAGATTTGAACTTGTGTCGCATCTTGTCCTCTGTGGGGCGATACCATTCCGTTGAATTGAGAACGAGAAGAAAGAATTGATGACGTCACGACAAATATCCTAAGCAAGGCATCATATTATAACCGCTCGGAGTGAGTTATAATAGTACTATAGTGTAATAACGAGCTAGCAAAGACTACTTCTTGAAAAGCATGTCTCGTGACCCCACGACTCTATGATATCCCCCAAATCTGAGATACGGGGTCCTCCAGTCTGTTACACCTGACAATCAGCTTCTTCTTGATTTTCAGTGCATAACATACAGATGAAGTAGCAATATTATTTAATTAAAGTTACATTAAAAGGGTACAGTGCCAAATGTTTTATTTAATCGGAAAATCAATAATGTCCGTGATCTGATTGAGAGAAAACACGATATTGTAAAGTGTAAACAAATAAAAACAAAAATCTATTTAAAAATAATCGTAACCTGAAAGAAAATTTTATGCAAAATAGTTGCGTTAATCTTTATTCGATTGAACGACGCCAAAATAAAATAGTAAATCTTATTTAAAAGAAAAAAAAAACATTAAAGTATTTTTATAACATGAGTGGCTCGGATCAGTCAGTACGAGTCAAAGGTCAAGATGGGTGTGGGGATATTATTTTATTCATTTAAATGATTTATTTATTATTTTTGTATTTTATTCTTTCGTGTATTTTCTTTTGTTTCTGTTTTGTTATGAGTCAAGTTAGTCTTTTTTATCATGACGTGGTTGTAGTTTACACAAAAGGAATTTATTTTCAAATAATAAATCATAAACAAATAATATATATACATGAATAAACATATCTGGATGCCGTAACCATAAATAAACCTGGCCTATTTTCATACGCAACTCCTCCAACCACCCAACCAGCATAAATGAAACTTTGGATGAAGATTTTTTTTTTTTTTTTTTTTTTTAAGCGTATCACCCCGAGCAAGGCCGGTGGCCACTATCACGCAAGGGGTTACAGAAGGGTTGGAGGAAGAGCAGATAGGAGTGGTAAAGGAAGGGTTGTGGAGAAAGAGAAGGACGGAGGGCCGATCGAGGTGGGGAGGTTACGGGAGATATAGAGCGAGAGCAGATAGGAATGGAAGATGTCAGGAAGTGGATAGATCAAGGCAACTGGAGATGACGATTGACGCTACACTTAAACCGTTGGAGATTGTATTTGTCAGGGAAACAGTAACGGGGAAGGGAGTTCCATAGGCGAGATGTGCGAGACATGAAGCTATTGGAGTAGAAAAGACGTCTACACCTAACAGTTTCTACGGTGAAGGGGTGGGAACGGGATGCAAGCCTCGTAGGACGCTTGAATTCACGAGGCTTAGGGACAAGTGAGAGCAACTCCTCAGAGCAATTACCGTGGAAGTACTTGTAGAAAAGGCAGAGTGATGCAACATTGCGTCTGTGAGAGAGCGACTGCAGACGAGATGACAGATCAGGGCCAATCACATTGCATATCCGTCTCTGGATCTTATCAAGAACCCCGAGGCAACACGCAGGGGCCCCAGACCATAAATGGCAGCAATACTCCATGCAAGGTCGAATGGTAGACTTATAGACCTGGAGGATGGATTCAGGGGAGAAGAATTTCCTGGCTCGGCACAGGGAACCAACTTTTCTAGCGGTGGATGATGCAATTGACTCGATGTATAGAGTGAAACTGAGAGTTAACATTCATCGACACCTTTGCCCACAGTAAACACACACAAACACACACACACACACACAAACACACACACACACACACACACACACAAACACACACACAAACATATGCACACACACATATATATATTTCTAAGGAAAGGGAAAGATTTTTTATTTAATCCGACAGATTTTATTACTTAGACGTTATTTTTAGTGGATACCCGTATTTGAGTAGACGCCCCGGTTATTTATTAAACAGTATATTTATTTATTTTCGTCTACCGGTCTGAATAAATAAATATACTGTTTAATAAATAAACGGGGCGTTTACTCAAATATAAATATCCACTAGAAATAAGGTCCAAGTAATAATAACAATAATTATATATATATATATATATATATATATATATATATATATATATATATATATATATATGTGTGTGTGTGTGTGTGTGTGTGTGTGTGTGTGTGTGTGTGTGTGTGTGTAGGCTAAAGTGTCATTCTACGCAGTCCTGGGTATGACGATAACTAAATCCGACAGCAAAACCTCTGATCGGGAGATTGGAATTTTTAGGAGCGTGGAGCCTCATTTTAATCGCTGTTGTTCCCAGGGCCACCCTGACCCAGGGCAGTAATTATGCTAGGCTCACGGTTATGGGCAAAATAGTGAACATCCAAAACACTATAAAAGTATAAAAATACATTTTTATAGTAAACATACCAGCAATACATTTTTATATATAAAAACAATTACCAACAATACCTATTTATAGTAAAATTACCAACAACACGCACATACAAACAAGTTGTAGTGACTTCATCCAAATCCGTTTATAATACCACCAAACAATCAACGTGCAAAAACTCTTTCACGGCATTAATGAATATAATATATAATTGTTTAAAGAAAACAAACTATTTCCAAAATATAACTACATGAAAAAAGCATATCATCGCCTCTAGTAATTATATCCACACAAACATGTCTAAGCACAAAAGCGGAGTCTCATCTACCATGTATTCAATTGTGAAAGCAGAATATCATATTTATTACTTCCAAGCTCCCAAGAAAATTAAATTTCTGCATTAAATGACCCATACGGTGTTGATATGCCGTTAAACAACAAATAAATCAGCCACTCTACTCGTAAAGAACCGTGTTATTTTTTTTTACTGGTTCTATGCTATGATTTTTCTTGAATATATTTTTTTAATTTCCAGTATTAAAACTCCGGTTTATTCTTCTGTCTTCTTTGCCATTACTCTTTCTTTCTGTTTGCTCTTAACTTTCTCCCAAGAAGAAGCCATCTGTGGCGAGAGTTTTTCAGTCATAAAACCTATGTCATAAATAAGATACGTACTCGGTCGTAGGCCTCCACCGCCGAGGAAAGAACAATGTTAAAAGTCACACAAACTGTTGTTTGGTGAATAAACAAAATAAATGGCTGATAACTCAGATATGCACGTCTTTCAGGTAGTTAATCTTTTAACCTTTCTTCTTTACCCAGTGGCAGGACGCCATGATGAATAACGTTTATCAAACCATTACGACAAATTATAGCCGTAAAGGGGCAGATATCGTGGCTCATCTAGTTACGACAGTTATTCTTTAACGTATCTACTTGGTTTAGTCTGATCTAAAGGGAATTATTCACTATATTATCCGGAAATAAAAAAATTCTTAAATTATGATTAATAATAATGTTCTCAGTCCGCTAGAATGGTGATGGAAGAAATTTGGATAGGCCAAATAGAAGCCGTAAAACGATTTGCTGTGTGGAAATGTGGAAGCTCTCGACTTAATAAGTACAGAAAATAATCATATGCTACGGTTACTATTATCTACGATATTAACGAATCTTAATTATACAGCCTATTCTCATACCGTAATTCCCCATGTATAACACGCATTTTTTTCTAAAAAGTAATAAGCAAAATTAGGGGTGCGTATTATGCACAGCTACAAAAAAAAGCTACAAAAAATCTTCCAAAAATTTCTGTTTCGTAGGTCGAGTTCAGTTGCGAAATGTCTACTCACCACAAACATACGACAATTTGACACTAACATTCGGCGATTGCGATCTCATCAGAATGTCAAATATAATCATGTTCCTAACAATACTTATAAATGTAAAATAAAATAAGAATTATCATAAAACTAAATTAGAATAATATTATTCTATGTTTCAAACCATTTTTTGTGAAAAACTACATGCATATCCTGTAGATTGCACATTTTATCGAGCAAAAATAGGTTAATGAGTTTGCGCAGTAGGCACAATATATGTATTTCCGTTTCCTTTTAGAATTGTGTTGATCGAAAATTTTGACAAATATCTTCAACTACAGCTTGAATAAGAGTAGGAAACGCTGACCGTAATGAAATTAGAAAGGAACAATTTATAGGGTTTGATTACCAAACAAGGGGTGCGTATTATGCGTGAGTAGAAACATTTTCCGACACTTTCAGCACAATTTTAGGGGTGCGTATTATGAATGAAGGCGTATTATACATGGGGAATTACGGTAATTGTTCGACTTTATCATTATCTCTAATTAATAAATGTTTAATATTTTATAATAGCTAGTTTATCAAAGGCATTGTATTTTTTAACTAATACAATACAAGGCCCAAGTAGGTTCGATCCTTACCGGAGAGCGCATTTCTGTTTCCTATGATTTCTCGAATGCGCAGGGCGTAATACACACTGTCTAATAAATAAAAATGTCGCGTCTATTTTAAATACGATGTATCCATTATGATATCGTTTGAAGTAATAGAAAGGTCGGATAAAAAAAATCACAAAATTATTTAGAAATTGCATACACACACACACACACACACACACACACACACACACACTGTTAAATTTTTAAAACTTATTCTCGAATAACACTGGTCAACAAAAAAAGAATTGAAATGCTTTCGAGACACGAAACATCTTTTGACCTAATTTGAGGGCGCTGAATCTGAAAATGACCTTATTATTTCTTGGGTAGCTACCGTTTTTGCTGTATAGAAATGCCTCATTTTGGGGGAAAAAAAGAACCTTTTTTTTTCATTTGTTTTCTGTATATATGATATTGACCGATGGCAATATTTCTCAAAATAAAATAGTGGAAACCTCTCATTTCGTATTTAAACCAACAAATATTGGTTTGCTTATTAAGAAATACTATTTTTCAATAACAATCTGACCCTGAGTCTTTAAAAATAACACGATTGAATATACAAAGACCAACAAGTATTTTCATCAAATAAACTAACAGCAGAAATAAAACCTTCGGGAACATAAGAACTATTGTAAAAAATTTCTCTTTCTTGATTGTCTGTCATGTTCAATGTTATTGAAAGTCCCTTGTGATACTCCAGCAGTGTCATGTACAATGGAATAGGTGCATTCAATTGAGATGTCTTTAGTTGGAGTTTCTTTCCAACTGTGAAAACAAAATGCTCTCAATGTGCTTGGTTTCCTTCCGTAGTGAAGGGATAAAAGTGATGCGATAAATGTATGAATATTTGGTGTAAACATCTAAAAACCGTAAATGTTTAACCGACCTAGCCTTATGCTGCACCTTAAATGCTCCGTCAACATATTCGGAAACGCACCCCAGGTTACATTTATGGTTAGTCTGTCTTCAACGCCTAACGTGTGCTGTAGAAGTGTTCCGTTTAACAATGGCGGTTCATTCATATTGTCAGCAGGCAGCCATGATTTTTACATACGTCTGCGCGAATGGTAATGGATGTGCGGCTGCACGGCTGTATCAGATTGCGTTTCCAGACCGAAAACAGCCGAGTCATCCAATCTTTGTTGGTGTTTATCGTCGCGTTTATGAGACAAGATCCATGGCGACAAAAAATATGGATCGCGGAAGACCGAGATCCGCTCGTCGGCCTGCCTACGAAGAACACATTCTGCAGGTTCTCAGAGACGTATCAGCAAACGTCAAGTGCCCCCAGCATGATATTTTGTGTATCGTTACCACTTCTAGTGTTAACGATACACAAAATAGTACCGGAGGAAGGGTACTACAAGAGCAGCTCCTGTATCCGTATCATTTGCAAGGTCTTTCTCGCCCTCTGATTACTTATCACGGGAGAACTTTTGCCGATGGTTTATTGCACAAACTACTGATCCGTTGTCTCTTCAGTCTCTCTATGTTGCTACACACACATATATATATATATATATATATATATATATATATATATATATATATATGTATATATATGTATATATATGTATATATATATATATATACATATATATATATATATATATATATATATATATATATATATATATATATATATATATATATACAGAGGGGTGAAACAAATATTTGTGCACATACAAATTTTTAATTTATTATATTTCCAATCAATGAATAAACATAATTTACATATAGTTAACTGTACACAGATGCATAATAACTAAATATGCATAGAAAACAGAAAAAATTGATTTAATAGAAATAAATCCTATTTATTCATTTTAATACGTGAAAAAAATATTCGTACAATGCAAATTTTAAAACTTTTAAATTACTTTAATACTCTAGATTATTCAAATAGAATATTCTAGAATGTCCCAATAATATTACCAGTATTTATTTTTAGTCTAAAAATTCCAACAGTGAAATTTGGTGGTGGCAACATCATGGTTTGGGGATGGGGTTTTTTCTGCAAAAGGTACCGGCAACATATCAGTAATAAATGGTAGAATGAATGCCGCAGCATATCAAAATATTTTAGTAGCAAATTTAATGATTTTAGTTGAAAATCTTGTACTTCCTCCTGATTGAATCTTCCAACAAGATAATGATCCTAAGCACACTGCAAAATCTACGAAGAAATGGCTTGCTGAAAATAATGTAAATATCCTGAAATGGCCATGTCAGTCCCCAGATTTAAACCCAATCAAGAATCTGTGGCGTTATTTGAAAATTCAAATCCAATCGAGAGCTCCAACAAACATCCCGGATCTGAAACTTATTTGAAACAGTAAGATTCCAAATACGACCAGTTTTTTTAAACAAGCTTGTTTAGATTTAGATTTTCTTGTTTTTTCATCTTAAAAAAGATTTTATTATTTTTATTTAAGCTTTCTCTCTTCATTCTTAATGACAGAATATTTTTATTTTCATATATTATTAATATATAGAATTATAATAAAGTCATATTAAACGGGTAAGTATGATAAATTAATTTCCACCTTCAAAAATGTATTATCAGATATTACCAGATAAATCAAATTAGCTCTTGTCCCTAAAAACACGAAAATAAATTGCGAAATAGAAATTAGGGGGAGAAACATGTAATGGTTAAACATTTGGTTCATTTCAATTTTCTATTCTTTAATATTGTGAAAAATTAAATATTTTAATGAAATATGTGTACAACATTGCCATTTTAATGGATGTTACTTCCCCCCACCACACTCACCAAAAAAATTACAAAATTTATTATACTACATATATTATACAATTGTAGTCCAAAATAGAACAGTTCTAACCAATTTTTAAAAAATGGTTAGTATGTAAAGTGTAGTAGAGCAATTCTATAACTAACACACACACACACGCTCACACACACACACACACGCGCACACACACAAATATATTATTTTATATGCACAGTATTTATTGGAAAATGCTCAATATAAGTGATAGAGCTAACATATTCAGTTGTATGGATATGAGTTTGTGACGCTGGGTTTCATGAAAATTAAAGATTAAAAAGCACAGTAGTATGTTTTCCATTGTAACAAGATTCTATTGAATCAATTGCTAGGTCTGCTGCTAGGAAAGTTGGTTCACTGTGTTGGGCTAAACAATTTTTCTCTACAGAGTCTATCTTTCATATTGATATAAAACTACCATTTGTCCATGCATTGAATATTGCTTTCTCATCTGGTCTGGTGCTTCTACTATGTATCTAAAGGTTCTTGATAAAATACAAAGAAGAATCTGTAAAGTTATCGGTTCATACTTGGTATCTCATCTTAAGTCATTTTCCTACTGCCATAATGTAGCTTCCTTGTTCCTTTTCTATAAATATTTTCATGGTAATTGTTCTGATGAGTTTTCCTCTTTGGTATCTAGACTTTATGAATTTAAGAGCAGTACTAGATTGGCGGCAAGGTCTCATCATTTTACAGTTGAAATACCTAGATGTAACCGTAAGTTCTGTGCTAACAGTTTCTTCTCTCGCACTTCTCGCTTGTGGAATTCTCTCCCCGTTTCTTGCTTTCCAGTCAACTTTGATCTTCAAAAATTTAAATGCAATGACAATCGTTATTTTCTTAATTGCTGTTCTTTTATTGTTCTATCTTCATAATAATGTATTTTCTTTTACACTCAGTAACATCCGGCGTCTTATTAGCGTTATTGTCTTGGGGTGAATTCGGTAAAACAAAGGAGGGGGGCCTACTGTAGATACAAGAAAGTGATGGAGGAGAAAGAGAAAATGAGAAGAAATGGAAACAAATGATGATGATGATGATGATGATGATGATGATGATGATGATGATGATAGGAAAATAAATTGCCGTGAGAGAAGAAGAAGAAGAAGAAGAAGAAGAAGAAGAAGAAGAAGAAGAAGAAGAAGAAGAAGAAGAAGAAGAAGAAGACACACCCTAGCAACAATGAAAATAGAAAGTTCTTAGAAGATTAAGATGGGAGGAGTGAGAACTTGAAGAAAGCGGTTATAAAATGGCGA
>OZ038497.1:80196347-80201347 GCA_964036315.1 Acanthosepion esculentum | reverse complement strand
TTTTACGATTTTCTCATCCTGTTTGTAGTTAGCATGCATCTGGTTACAATATCAGAATTTGATATATTTAGGGTCCTTTGAGGAAGTATTATATTCTTTTTGGCATGTGTTGAGGTTTTTGATGAATCGTCTTATTTGTTCATCTACAATGTGGTTTGAGAAGACATTATTAATGAGTGTCTGTTTAATATTTTTTTAGATCCGTGTAGAAAATCGATTTTGTGGAGGAATTAATTTTGGTTAATTAAATTATATATAAGTGTTATTTTGTAGTAATTAGGACATTCACTCTTATAGTTGAGAGTGAAAGAGTTTTTGCTGGTTGCTTTTTTTATATATATATGTGGAGGTAGATATTGAAGTCATTTTATTTAAAACAATGAAGAAATGATGGACAATCAACATATTCAAAATGGTTGAATGCTTTCCGGATAGATGTATATGCATGAGAATGCTGAAGTTAATTTATTGTTATATTCTGTGCTAAGGGAATAAACACATAACACCAGGTGGATATTAGAAGGTTTATTGTACACAAGTACAATATGAAATACGGTACTGTTATACACAAAGGTCAATCTAGTAGTGAGTGCCACTAATTGAAAAGTCGGACGTCGTCTCGCTCTCACACTCCTCCGTGTTTCTCGTAGACGGTTGATTTTATAGGTACTTACTACCTATAGGGTATTCATTCATAGGGGTGACTGGTTATTCCATTACATCATTTATATAAGACTATAAGCTTAGGTAATAATGACGAAACAATAATAAACAGATAAGATATTCAAAACAGCTGGATATTGTATGACCAGACCTCACATGGATCAACCGAACTCCCGATTCATTAATAATGATCTAAACGAGTAACAATTACACCACAAGAGCGCTTCCTTAATTTCGGAGATAATGGAAAAGTTCGAATTGGTTAAATGATTTGTTTCGAATTCGGATTGTTGCTTCATTTTTAGAAAAGTATCAATAATTATTCTAAGAGTAAGATAAAAAAAACGTTTGTAAGGAAAGAGAAATGAGAAATTAGAGATACTGGAATTTATCGTTTTTCATCTGTTATGACATTCTATATACACAACGGTGTATACGTGTACCTATGTAGACATCATGAAGAACAAGGCACGTACCTAATCAAAACAAACAACAAAGTACATGCTTTTTTCAGTCCCTGACCAATATGTGTGTGTGAGCGTTCATGTGTAATCAATTATTTTATATATACAAGGTGATTGAAAATGAACTCCCTATTTTATGTATGAGAGACCAGCCAGGAGACCTGACTTAAAACCCGTTAACTTGTTTTTGGTGGGGGAGGGGGTGCTGATTAAAGGAGCAAGTCTACGATACCAAACCAAGACTTTGGAAGAATTTGAAGGGCGTATACAAGAAGTTATGTCTTCCAGACCAGTAGAGTTCCCAGTGAAATCAGTTGACGCGATTCCTGGGCGGCTTGAGAAGCTGGTAGCGAAATAAAACCGTATGCTAAACGCTTTCTTCTCAAATCCATTTCTTGTAAAAATTATAATTAATAAATAAATTATAAGTATTTTAAAATGGGGGTTACTTTTTCAATCACACAATATATATATATATATATATATATATATATATATATATATATATATATATATATATATATAGGGTGATTGAAAAAGTAAAACGTACACATATACCTAGGTATGTAGGTATATGTGTACATTTTACTTTTTCAATCATAAGTGCTGGTAAGTGAACATTGAAGTTAACACCCACCGGCGACAATCTGTTTTATCCTTAAACGCAAGCATTAGGTCATGTGCGTTGTTTGTGCTCCAGTATTTATATGTTCAGTGATGTATTATTGGTAGGCTTATTTTATTATTATAACGGTTATATATATATATATATATATATATATATATATATATATATATATATATATATATATATATATATATATATATATATATATATATAAAAAGAAATATAGTCTTAAAGTGTACTATATTTATGGGATAAAGTGCTCAATATCAGAGATAGAGCGTGTGTAAATATAAAAGTGAACATAGAAGTCAACACTTAGAGGCGACAGTCTGTTTCATGCTAGATGCAATCGTGGCGCCTCTAAATGTTGACTTCTATGTTCCCTTTTATATATATATATATATATATATATATATATATATATATATATATATATATATATATATATATATATATATGTATGTATGTAGTAATGATACAATATGGCAAACCGTATGGAATTTCCGGGAGGATATAGATCCAGAGAGAGCTGTATGTTAAAAGACAGAGCAAAATTATTATTAATTAAAGTATATCATGATTTGGTCTGTAGGTCTTGAAGATTGAGATCTGTTTTTTTTTAAGGCTCTCATGAAATAATTATTACCTATGGTATTTTAAGTGTTTGATATTCTTTAATTATATATATATATATATATATATATATATATATATATATATATATATATATATATATATATTGGTTTTGGTTTATGTTTTTAAGCCAAACAATTGAATAAAAATGCTTATATTTACATGGTTCTTTTAATACATATTCTTAAATTATAAGACAAAAAATGTGCTCTAAAATGCAAGATTGAGTAAAAAAAAAAGATGTAATAAATGTTAAGACAGATAACTCAATAGCCCTACGGAAGCCCAAACAAAATATGCTCATATCACGTGATTTTTTTTTAAATTAAAGAAAAATTAATTCATAATCTGGATTGATTTCTTCATATTTTATTATCGAATAAGTATTTCAAATTACGATATTTCGAAAATAAAAAAAATGACATCACATGGCATCTTTTGCTTTGACTCCCGCAGGAGAACAGTCTACAATGAATTTACATTGCTAACCGGACTCCCTATAAACTCTTATAAAATTAAGAAGAAATTATATTCATGTTCTGGGGTGATTTATCTATAGTTGTATTGAAAAATTATAGAAAAAAAGATGATTATTTCTGGTCACACAAACGCAAGCTTTTTCACTAGACCCCATTCAATTACAAAACGTTACTAGTAAAAATATCCAAAGAAAGCTAATATGAAACAATAAATAAAAAAGCAATGCATCATCAATTTTGTCGTTATGGCAAAATATATTGGTTGATGGATTTGTTTTTTACAGCTTATCAAAATGCAGGTTATTTAAAGCTGGAAAATATTTTTAGATTGCAAGAATGTTTTGGAAATAATAATGATTTACTGATACAAATCCTACTAATTAACCCATAGCTGAAGGGAGAAGAGGTGGTTTCATACATTTCCCAAGAGTATTTGGTCAAAATTGAATATAACGAACCCGTCTGCAATTAGAACTCGGCTCTCCAATCTCCAATTCCGAGCCGTCATCCATTACACCAACCGCACCTCCAAGCTCACAGCATCCGGTATTCCGAAGCTTTCACCCATCTACCTACTGACCAGGCTTGACGTTACTTAACTTCACACCGAATTGAGCAGTGTTTTTCAACTGGTGTACCTCAGAACCCTAAGGTTCCGTAAAAGGTTGGTGGGGTTCTGATAAATAGGCTCATGTATTTTTGAGTATTTTTTGTTTATTTTTATATTCGTAATTTTATTATACACGCAATGCATATTGTTGAAAAATCCTTAGTTATTGTAATAAAAAATTCAACCTCTTATATTATTTAAAATTATAATAATCATAGAGAATGTATTTAACGATGACTATATAGTGTCAATGTGAAACCATCTTCACTTGTTAGTGGTTTATTGAGTGACTCAATCGAATACAGGGCGCATGAACAGTGTCCATATATTTTCCGCATGGACTGTGATAAAAAAATAAAAGAGATGTTTATTAATAATAGTATATAATAATTTTTATACAGTGTTTCCCTGAGACATGAAAACTATTTCAAGTTTTCTACTAGGGTTAAAAGTTTGAGAAAAGCGGAAATAGATGTTATCATATAAAAGGAAGTATATGTCATTGTTTATTTTTATTGTGTATTTAATACATTATTATCTGAAATATGCGAGGTTATGGGCGTGACTCATAAATATATAAAATCACATTGTGTTTTGAATTGCTTCAGGATTTTTTAATAAACTCACCACAAGCAAGGCGATAATACCGCTAAGACTCACGGAGCTGCTGAGAGAGAAAGAAAATGAAAAGAAGGAACCGAAGACACAATCCTAAACAGGGAACGAGAGATAAACCGCTACTCCTGTTCAAAAGACTGGGGAGGAGTGTAAACCGGACGATAGTCAAACCTATCTACTTCTATTGTGAAGAAGGGAAAATAATAATAATTAGTAAATAAATTTCAGACTTCAGGGATAAAGGTTAGAAGTATAGAGTTGAAGTATGTTTTGAGAAGAAACCGGAAAACTAATCCTAAACAGGAAACAAGAGATAAATCTCTACCCCTGTTCAAAAGAGCAAGGAGGAGTGTGAACCGTGCGAAAAAATACGAAATTTGTAATTATACACAGTTTAATTACCACCGTTCTACTTGCATTACACAATATTGCAATGTTAATTATGATGAACACCGGTTCTCGCTAATAAAGCGCTCTGTTGCAGAGCCATCGGTAAGGCAGGAGAGCCATCGGTAAGGCAGGAGAGCCATCGGTGAGGCAGGAGAGCCATCGGTGAGGCAGGAGAGCCATCGGTAAGGCAGGAGAGCCATCGGTGAGGCAGGAGAGCCATCGGTGAGGCAGGAGAGTCATCGGTGAGGCAGGAGAGCCATCGGTGAGGCAGGAGAGTCATCGGTGAGGCAGGAGATCCATCGGTGAGGCAGGAGAGCCATCGGCGAGGCAGGAGAGCCATCGGTAAGGCAGGAGAGCCATCTGCATTGTTATACTTTGATCTACAGACGCAGAACATAGTGGACAAAGAAAAAGGCTTATTTTACGGAAACTAAAGAAGAGCAAAGTTTATGTTGGAGGTAATAGACCTTAACTCGGAGGTTGTCGACCTGGGTGAGGGTCGCTACTGACGATTA
>OZ038497.1:80148847-80191347 GCA_964036315.1 Acanthosepion esculentum | reverse complement strand
AGCAAGAAAACTGAAACAAGAAGCGAAAAAGTTAGACCAAAGGCAAATAAAGGAAAACTGGAATCAAAAGCCTCCACATCGCCAGTTCTTTCTCCGATGCAAAAATGCTGATGTAGATCAAATCGCAATATCACCAGTAGCTCAAAAGTTCAGGAATTAAGTGTCAGACTGAAGGATTTATTCTTGCTGTACAGAACCTGCTTACACGCAACTACCAAGCTAATATATTACATAATAGTAAAGACCCGAAATATAGGTCCTGTGACCATTACATTGAAACTATTGATCACCTTATCTCAGGATGCCTAATACTCACGACTAATGAATACAAAAGCCGTCGTGACAGGATAGGTCAATATCTACATTCGAAGACCTGTCAACCACGGAATAAAAACAGCTGCACACTGGCATGAACATCATCCTGAATCTGTAGTTGAGGGAGATGTTACCATCCTCTGGGATTTTTCTGTCAACACATATCGAACAATACAAGCAAATCGACCAGACAGCATTATCAAAGACAGAAAAGAAAAGGTTTGTACACTGATTAACATTAGTGAACCAAGTGACAAAACATTTCTGTGAAGGTTTCTGAAAAGCTAAGTAAATACAAAGACCTAGAGACGAAAATATTAATAAAAAAAAATGTGGCACTTAAACAATAAACTTGTTCTTGTTGTGGTTGGAGGTTTGGGTCTGTCTGCTAACGAAAGGAACTCATCAACAAAATACCTGGAAAATCCCAGAAAATTCCGTAAATAGTTCTACCATCACGGCCCATATCCTGTAAAGTGCTTTGTCCATTTTCGTTAATAGCTGTCTTTTGTTTAATTATGTAAGAAACACAAAAAATCACATCCTTCGTTAACCTTGGTCATTGGTTTCGACACGGCATGTGATTCTAAAACGAATCCATGCCAAAAAAAATAAAAAAAATAATACCCTGGTGTTACTATGCCCTGGTGCTATACCGGGCATGGTTCTCATGGCCTTTGATCTTACTTGATTGAAAGCGTTAACAGTTTTGAAGATTGTATGCAATAAGTAACCCGTTCAGTTTTACAGATTTGCAAGTCAGTTGCCTGACCCTAACCAGTCACTGATGCACTGTGCCTATTTGTTCATCAGCGGGAATAGAGGGGAGGGAGCAACAAAGCCGGGTATCAAAAGGGTGACTTTTTATTTTAAAACTCTGAAGGATGATGTAGGGAATAGATACTTGGGAACGCCATCAATTGGAGACTGCGTAAGCTGAATGAGTTAAACGAATTTGATTTTATTTCTAGGTCCCTATCTGCAAGGATATTCGCTGCTTTCATTAAAAAAAATTAACTGTCACCACCTGGCATGTGTCTGGTCTACCTTTATCAGACCGGGCATCATTAAGGGGATATTGGGCTTTCTCATATTTGTAACCCAGCGCCACTTTGTCGGCGTACTGTTCTCTCACGCAACAATAGTAAAATAGAAATTGCAAGAATGTAGCATTTAAACACAATCACGATTCCAATAATAATAGGAGGACTGGGAACGATTAAATGAATATGCACACATTCAGAAAATTATCACTATTTGAGATATGAATACTACTGCTACTACTACTAACAATAATAATTATTATTATTGTTGTTGTTGTTATTCTATTTTCTTTGGTTTCTGATGTGTATTCATTTCTTTGCGGGTCCCGCCCAGAGACCTAAGGTCAGAAATGGCATCATGACATTTTCCACTGAGCAGTTTTGAAAAGAAATCGCACATAAAGCCCTTCTTAAGGTGTCAGTACAATCTTTTGTATTTCTTTAAGGCATTGACTACCAGAAATCCCTTCAATGAGTCTATTGGAATCTTTTCCAATCAATCTGAGGGCTCCAACTACAACTGGAATTGTTAATGTCCTCATGCGCCACATTTTTGAGATTTCGATTTCAAGGTCCATGTATTTTGATAGGTTTTTGAAGATCTTCAAAGATACATTGCAGTCTGCAGGGACTGCTATGTCAATAAGGAGGCACATTTTGTCTATGAGGTCTCTAATCACGATGTTAGGGCCATTGACTCTGATTGTTCTATCTGTGTGTATTGTAAAGTCCCATAAAATTGTTACAGGTCCTATCTCCGTGTCTGGGTGGTGTTCATACCAATTTCTTGCAGTTACTTTTCCGTAAGTGTTGCAGATTTTCCAGTGCAGATATTGGCCCACTCTGTCATGCCGGGTTTTATATTCAGTGGGTGCCAATACCGCACAACCTGATACAAGATGGTCAATTGTTTCTGGATATTTATCATAGAATCTGCATTTTGGACTAACACATTTTTTCAGTATGTGTGCTTGGCAATTTCTAGTTAGCAAGCCTTGGTCTTGTGCAGCAAGAATAAAACCTTCTTTTAAGCTTTTAACACTGTACTACGTTGCCACTGATGGGTACGTGTTTTGTCCACATCAGCTTGTTTGGTACAAGCAGAATATTGACCGTGAAGCGGTTTATCTTGCCATCGTTTCTCTATCTGGTCGGTTTCATTTGCCTTTGCTTTCTTTTTTTAAGTATTTTGCAACTTCAGTCGGTTTATTTCTTGTATTTCTTCAACCATTTGAAACCACACTTCGAACTTGTTGACTTTCTTTATTACTGAATAAAGTCGCTAACTATTTTCATCATCTAGATCATCATCAAGTCTTCTGTAGTTTCTACGTATCTTTGAAGGCCAGATATTATTATTATTATTATTATTATTATTATTATTATTATTATTATTATTTCCTTTGATTTCTGTTGTATACACATTTTTTTCTGTGTCCCAACCAGAGATCTAAGGTCAAAAATGGCTTCATGGCCACTTTCCACTGATCCATTTTATAACAAAATATAAATAAATAATCTAAGATGACGAACATAGATAAAAACCTTCGTAATGTGTGAACTGTGATTATTTGTACAAATTTTGTATTTCTCTAAGGCATGGGCTACCGGGAATTCCTTCAATGAGTCTATCAGAACCTTTACCAGTAATTCCGAGGGCTCCAACTACAACTTGAATTATTGATATCCTCATGTGCAACATTTTTTAGAGTTCCACTTCAAGATCCTTGTATTTTGACAATTTTTTGAAGGTCTTCAAATATACATTACAATCTGCAGGGACGACCATGTCAATAAGAAAGCATTATCTTATTATTATTATTATTATTATTATTATTATTATTATTATTATTATTACTTCTACTACTACTACTACTACTACTGTTATTATTATTATTTATTTATTTATTTAAATATTTAATATATATATATATATATATATATATATATATATATATATATATATATATATATATATATATATTACATGAATCATTCATACAAAAAGCAGATATTGAAGTTAATGATATAAACAGGAATCATAATATTCATCTACAGGTTCGGGGTTAATGTCATTTATTAAATTTGTTTGCGAAGATGTATTCTCGCCATTTATATCATTAACTTCAATATGTTTTTTGTATGAATGATTCATGTAATGTAAATTGAACTGCACCACATACTTGATATATATATATATATATGTGTGTGTGTGTGTGTGTGTGTGTGTGTGTGTGTGTGTGTGTGTGTGTGTGTGAAAACTTCAGATATAACTGCAATATATCTGTAAAAGGACAATATGAATAAATCTGCGCTCCGGATTTTTTTTCAAATGTCTCCATTCCTGAAAGAATTACTCCTATTACAAGTCCACATACACGACTATATAAATATATTCAAAAAATAAAAGAAAACTTTTAAATTCATAATTTCCTCTTATTTTAAACATATATAATGCATAAATTTATCTCATACTAAAATAATTTAAGTATTATTGCATAAAAAAATTCAACAAAATTTACTCACTTTCGTTTATTAGTAGACATTAAATTACGTCACTTAGCATCCTCCATAATTTACGTTGACTTTTCAGTTAGCCTGATTAATATTTATGAGCCTTTGTTAAATTTAAAAGGCTTGAAAAATTTACAATATTTTTACTTCTGTATTTATTGCAAAATGAATTCCTCACATTTGCCTTGGCAAAGTGAACCAAACGTGTAGGGTCTAGGCTAATATGTTTTTCTTTATGTATGTGTGTGTATGTATGTGTGTGTATGTTTGTGTGTGTGCGTTTATGCAAATTCGAACCACCTGAAGGTGGTTCGAATTTGCATAAACGCACACACAATATTAGCCTACACGTTCTGTACACAATATTAGCCTACACGTTCTGTATTCAATATTTTATACACCTTTTTTGTTATTAATTAATTCCTTTTTTAAAAACTGCTTCGCTACTTGTTATTTCTGATTAAATCTGCTGTTCAAAATAAATCTATTAAATATTTTTCTATGAACATAGTTTTTATTCGTTCTTTGGTGTATCATTTGAACCTTTTTAGGGGAGTAATTGTAAAATCCATTCATATGTATTTAGTTTCCAATATCAACAGCAAAAGTGAATAATGTGAAAATTGCTTTAATGATAAACACTGCCTAATTTGTTGTCTTCGTCAGGATGGCCGAGCGGTCTAAGGCGCTGCGTTCAGGTCGCAGTCGGGTCTTCCCGGCGTGGGTTCGAATCCCACTTCTGACAACTTTAATTTTTGTCTTATGCTTTTTTTAGATTTTACTTTGTTTAGTATGGACCATTTAATGTCGAAATTTAATTTTCTTGGGGGCATTAGTAATTTTCTCTACAAAAATATATTGTTTGTATTTTTTCCAAAAATGTATTGTTGGTAATATTTTTTTGAAAAATGTATTGCTGGTAATTTTTTTTTACAAAAATGTATTGCTGGTATCTGATGAGGTATTATGTACATTATTTACATTATTTGGACTATTGTCCTCGTCTTTGTCGCCATATTTATTACAATGTTTCGGCCGTTGTACGCTCCGACCTTCTTCAGGTGGTTGGAATGTCGAACTGAACCCTTTATTTCGCTCACTGGGGTAGACTGTTCTAGTTCCACGTGCCATTTTTAATGGATGTCAGTTATCAGAGTGTGAGTTCAATACCCGGTTAAGGCAGTGGAGAACTTTCAGAGGGAAAAATTAACAGGAGATAACTGATAACTGACATCCATTAAACATGGCACGTGGAACTGGAACAGTCTACCCCAGTGAGCGAAATAAAGGGTTCAGTTCGACATTCCAACCACCTGAAGAAGACCGGAGCGTACAACGACTGAAACGTTGTAATAAATATGGCGACAAAGATGAGGACAATAGTCTGAATAATGTAAATAATGTGTATTGCTGGTAATTGGTTCTCTTTTAAGTAAAGTTTTAATGATCAGAGTTCGAGTTTTGAGTTAATCTTTTTATGGCCACTTCGTTCTAATACTTTTAGGAAAAGGCACTTATGCCTAACTTATGTCTCATTTCAAAATAAACTGATGAAATGCATTGTCATTGACATACCACAATAATTGTTGGAAAAGGGGATGGGTGAATAATTGCTTGAGTAAACCATTTGTGCCTGAGGGAATCAATATTTCTGTCTCATTCAGACGAGGCAATGTCTGAAAAAAAGGTTCTGTTCAAAGAGGACAATCTAGAGTTCTAATTGCTTAAATTTAGATTAGGTAACTAACACGTTTACCACTTGGAAAAATGGCGCTGCATAATCTTTCTTACGCCATTTAAGAACAAAGCTTGGCAATATTTAATAAGATTTTCTTTGTTCGATCAAAAATCAAAATGGGAGCAATTAGGGGTAAGGAGGTTGCATTATTGCATCCAAGTGGGTAACGTCTATAATCCTTGAAAATCAGCATCTGTAATTTAGGCGTCATACTTAGACTCTTACCCAGACCCCCGGACTCTTTGGTGGAGCCAAAAGTCAGCCGACATTTTATTGTTGGATGACTAATTGGAGCGTTACATTATTTTTGAACAACTGTTTCATTTTATGAAAAGATTACGTTAATTGCCAGGAGTGCGATTGAAGCTATTATGGCTGCCCAACCTCGAAAAACAAACGTTTACCCCTACCTTCTATGAAAATACCAATAATATCAGTTGTTACTTACAGTTACAACATGAATATGAATATAGTACCGTCCAAAAATGTTTGTCTATTTTAAACTATTGCAAATTTCTAGTAATTGTCATCTTATAAGTGGATGTTTTTAATTGTGCTGTTTACAGATGAAACTTTGGCCATATTGGAGTCATTTTTCACACCTAATTTTTCATATTTTTAGCAAGGGCTCTGAAGAAGGAGAGAAAATGCGTAACCCCGGCACAAAAATAGCCGTGCAAAAATATTTCGGCCACCTGAATTTTTTTGTTTTATCTTTTCTATTCCACCGCTAAAAGGCAAATATTTTTTCCGGAACAGGATCGATTTTTTCCTGCATACAGGATAAATTCCGATATCGAATTCTTGTATTCTTTCATTACTTGAAATTATGGTGAAAATTACCCACGCCTCAGGAATAAAAAACGGATGAAGATATGAAAATGTCCCAGAATATAAACCAGATGTCAAGAAGCGGCATTTCAGAAATCCTCTTGAAGTTCCAAAGCCGTGGAAGTGTTTTGAATCTACCAAATTATGATCGCCTTTGAAAGCTGCAGCATAGAATAATACGGAAACCTATAAGGAAAGCAAAATGTTCAGTGAAAAGAGACTGATAGATAAGTGATGGATGGATTCGATTTGTTCAGTGCGGTCAGTAGATAACACTAAGTGCAACCTTCAAGAACACTGAGTAAAGACATTCATTTCGACAAAGAAGGCAGCTTTAAGCAAAAAGCATTTGAAGGTAACATTAAGTTTGTCAAAGTAAGTATGACCTTTGAGATGTAGATACATGGGATCAGCGGCGAAACAAAGATTGTGCTACATTCTAATTAAGTGTGAATTTGTCAGAAGGCCGACAGGAAAGCGAAATGACCCACGTTACACCACGAAAACTGAAGTTTTGGGGGTAAGAGTCTGATGCTTTAGGGCTGTATAAAAATGGATGGTTAAAGAAAATTGGTAAAACCTCACGGCAGTTTGAATAATGCTAAATATTGCTGAAAGAACATTTGATACCAGACTTGGATGAAGATAAGTTTTTTTGTTTTTTTTTAGAATTACGGGGCTCCATGTTACAGATTACATGTAACACAATAGAGACTGATTGATGAATGTATCACCAAATTGAAAGATTGGCCAGATTAGAGCCCTATCTAAAATCACGCATCAAATGTTGACAGAACGAATAAGCAGAATACATCAGAAGAATTCACGCGATCTTGACTTAAAGAAACACAACCACACGGAGTGATATTTCGTAAGTGTCAAGATGGTGAAAGATTTGTACGCATTTTTTCTCACCAGAATCTATCTTACATATCTGTAAGTAAACCATTCATCATGCTTAAAATATTGCTGCTTGATAAAATCCAAAGAAGAATCAGCAATATTATCGGTCCTGATCTGGCGGCTCGGCTCCAGTTACTTTCCCATCGCCGTAAGGTTGCCTCTCTGTGTCTTTTCTATGGTAATAGTTCGAATGAGCTCTTCGCTATGCTACCTAAACTATATGAATTTAAGCGCAGTATTAGATTGGCGACGAGATCTCATCAATTTACAGTTGAGCTGGCTTAGATGAACATAGTTTTTATTCGTTCTTTGGTGTATCATTTGAGCCTTTTTTGGGGGGTAATTGTAAAATCCATTCATAATATGTATTTAGTTTCCAATATCAACAGTAAAAATGAAATCTTAAATAATGTGAAAATTGCTTTAATGATAAAACCTGCTCAATATGTTGTCTTCGTCAGGATGGCCGAGCGGTCTAAGGCGCTGCGTTCAGGTCGCAGTCGGGTCTTCCCGGCGTGGGTTCGAATCCCACTCCTGACAACCTTAATTTTTGTCTTATGCTTTTTTTAGATTTTAGTTTGTTTAGTAGTTTATGGACCATTTAATGTCGAAATTTAATTTTCTTGGGGGCATTAGTAATTTCCTCTACAAAAATGTATCGTTTGTATTTTTTCAAAAAATGTATTGTTGGTAATTTTTTTTTGAAAAATGTATTGCTGGTAAATTTTTTTTACAAAAATGTATTGCTGGTATCTGATGAGGTATTATGTACATTATTTTTTTTACATTATTCGGACTATTGTCCTCATCTTTGTCGCCATATTTATTACAAACAGTTTCTTTCCTCTCACTTCTCACTTGTGAAACTCTCTTCCGGATCCCATGTTTTCCAGCCAACTTTAATCTGCAAAAATTTAAATGCAATGTCAATCGCTATCTACTATCCTCCTGATTATGACGATAAACTACATCCGATAGCAAGGCCTCTGATCGGGAGATTGGAGGCTGTGAGTAGCGTGGAACCACTTCTTAATTGCTGTTGTTCCCAGGTCCACTCTGACCCGTGGTGGTAGCACCTGTTAGGTTCACAGCTATGGGCAAAACCTTACTGAAGTTAAAACACTATGAAAGTATAAAAAGATTCTTTTTTTCATAGTAAAAAAATTACCAGCAAAATATTTTTGTAAAAAAAAAAAAATAAAAATAAATTATCAGTTATACATTTTTGTAAGAAAATTAGAAATAAAAAATAAATAAAATTACCAGCAATATATTTTTGTAAATAAGTAAATTAGAGCAGCAATACATTTTTGTAAAAAATTTAAAAAAATTTTTTTAAATTGCCAGCAATACATTTAAAAAAAAAATATTACCAGCAATACATTTTTGGAAAAAATATATTACTATCAATACATTTTTGGAAAAAATATATTACTATCAATACATTTTTGGAAAAAATATATTGCTATCAATACATTTTTGAAGAAAAAAAACGCAATACATTTTTGTAGAGAAAATTACTGAAGCTCCCAAGAAAATTGAATTTCGGCATAAACTGCTAAACAAAATAAAGTAAAATCTGTGTAAAAGCATAAGACAAAAGTAAGGGTTGTCAGGAGTGGGATTCGAACCCACGCCGGGAAGACCCGACTGCGACCTGAACGCAGCGCCTTAGACCGCTCGGCCATCCTGACAAACTGTTTGTAATCATTTGCCGAAAGTTTAATAGTATTAGAGCATTTGTTATTTTTTGTTGTTTTTATTGTAGGTTGATTAGTTTCTTGGTGCCCCAGTTACTGTGACTGACTACGAGCTGCTGCTGATATTGTCAGTATTATTAGTATACTATAAAGTTACAGACTTCTGTGTGCCTCATCCCTTCAGAACTTAGGCGAGTTTAGTATTTTTTTTTTTACTTTGCTCCTTCCCACCTCCATGTTATATCATCAGAATATGTATTACTATTTAACTAACAGAAAATATGTCAGTACGTCTGCGTTTAAATAATCAAATTTAAGAGTAAATGTTTGAAACATACTTCTTAGGTGATTTGATAAACCAAAAGTACTTGCGTTTTTTTTTTATCTTGTTTCCTGACTTAGTAGGCTTTCTTAAGTCTGGCACAAGGCAATTAGTTACTTTCTGACCTTTGCTTTGAATTTTTAATTTCGTGGGGTAGTTCTCGAGGAAATTTAAACTTTTGTCAACTCGTATGATAATATGTGAGAATTTGAAATCTAAACTTTACTTTTATTTTTCATATTTATTTATGTTTTTAAATGCAATTTATGCATTAAAATTGCCATCTCCTATTGCTTTGTAAATGTTTGAGAAGAAAATCTTTAAAAATATGGATGAATTAAGATTTGATAAACAGCAATTAAGTGGTGGTTCCACGCTCCTCAAAATGTCCCGATCAGTTGCCTCGCTGCCGGATGTAGTTTATCGTCATACCCAGGACAGTATGATATCCATAAGAAATGCAGTAAAATGTTGGAAATTTCATTAGAAAAAGCAAGGAATCTAAATGTTTAAGCATATATAGTTATTAGAAATGTTATATACGTTACAAGTATGTTAGGATAAAGCCTAAAGCCGATCATTTTTCTGTTTTGTGTGTATTCATATGTCTACTACGTCTACGTAACAATTATAAATGAAAGATCGATGTAACAAGTAGTCAGTACTAGTAGCAGATGAAGTAACTATCCGAGTTGAAGTAGTAAGAAAGTCATTAAGAAATCTTCCTGTGCCCAGTTCTAAAAAAAAAAAAAAAAACACGAAACAATTTTTTTAACAATCTCTGGAATATAAAAATGATGGATTTACACTTTATCTACTTTCTTCTTGTTCTTTCTTTTTTCTTTGTGGACGAGTTGAATATTTTTTACAAAGCCAAAGTTTCATATCCCTTCAACATTTCAAAGGTCCACTACAATTAATATACGACTGGGTTAAAATCAAACGTACAAATGAATTCACTAAAGAAAAAATACACAATACATTTTTATTCATATTATTACACCAATAAGATAACATCTAGAACAATTACAGACTTTTATTTAAAACGCAATATATTTAGCGGATGAGTTGCTATCCCTAGTTTTATTTTATTTTCTTAAACAATGACAGTAATAAAACTGGGCCAAGATTAAGAAGTCCTAAAGAAAGATTGCGTCTCCGATAGTAATCGAATCTGTATCTCTCCCCGTTTCAACAGGAGAACAGCTTCTACATCGTTACTTAAATAGAATTCAAACACTGCTCCACCAGCGCGGCGTCAGTGGCCAGATTGGTAAAGGCAGATTTTGGCTACAAACGCGGTTTCCCTGATGGAAAAAGGAGTACATATTCGATTCTTGTTAGTTGCACAGTCTTTCTTTAGTAGGTTTTCTCAGTCTAAACTGGTTGTTATTAATATAATATTTTATCAAAAACAAGAATCAAAAGTGATACTTAACTATATTTTTTGAGTTTTAATCTTCGGAAAGCTACTTTAATTTTTATACACAAATCGGTGCGTAAAGATAAAATAATTTTGTCATTAACCAATTGCAATATGACATGATCTTTTTGTTTGAATATCGAAGATGGGAAATTATCGTTATTATACACTAGTGATCAACAAACTACAGCTTGCGGCTCGCACGCGGCCCGCTTGATAATTTCATGCAGCTTTCAAAAGCACAACAAACATTTTTTTAAGTATCCTTTAATAGATTTTATCATTCTTTGATCATGTAATGCACAAAATAGTAATCTTTTCAAAACTGGAATAAATTAATTTGTTTTTTACAACCTATCAAACTTTTGTAGGTTATTTAAAGCCAGAAAATGTCTCCAGATTGTAAGAATTCTTTTGAGATAATAATAGTTTAATGATACAAGTTTTAGTAATTGACCCCTAGGTTGGAAGAAGAAATGAATTCATACCCACCCACGGGTATTTGCGCGTAAGTGAATGTTACGAACCCAACTAGAATTGGAACTCGGCTATCCGATTTCAATTAGGAACTGTTATCCATTACACCATCCTCATATCCATGCTTATAACAATTTGGTATTCCCATGTGGTCACCCATCTAGGTTCTGACCAAGCTTGACGTTGCTTAACTTTGGTGATCGTACAGGAACCAGAAAACAGGAATAAGTGCAACAAAAGTGCAAACAATATATATTTAATAGCGAACCTGTTATGGTGAAACACACCTAGTCTATAGATAAAAGACTCTCCCACCTAATATAAATAGGAGTCAGTGAGGGTCGACTAGGAGTCGAATACGAAAGTAGTCAGCTACCACAACTAGATTACTCTGCGTAATACTTATTATAACAAGTTCCTAACGTTTTTGTACGTTGAACCTATTTACGACCGAATTTAGTCCAATAACAGTTTCCACTGCGGAAAGTAACTCTACAACAGAACCCCAATATTCAGGAAACTTACTGCCTACAAAATCAACATACCGTGTTATGTATTACCACAGGGGCCTCTGGGTCGCTAACGTCTCACATATTTCTAATGTCAGTGCACAATGAACATGTTTACATAGAATGTTTACATTTCTGCGCTTTGTTATAAACGTCTCGCGAGATTTATCGAGGTTTTCCTATCATTGTAAAATATACAACTGTACAAACGTCATAAATAGTAGCAAATGTATTAAATATGAAACTAATTTCCCATATCCATTTATGCTATGTTTTTTTTTCTTCCCAAAATGCATTTTAAAGTGGACCGCATCACAATAACAACACAAATTTCACAACGACAATAAAATAAATAAACAATCATAGATTCCAACGTTATTTTTACATTCACACAGGGTCAACAATGACGCGATCCTCCATGTAAAAATGTTTTCCCACCACTGATTTATTTGCACTAGTATCCTTATCTTAATTATTATAATCACATTTCGCCCGTTTTATCTTCTGGCTTTCTTCAGATACCAGTCGTATTTGGCAATGTTTTTCGGATTCGTATATACATTGCTTCAGTTTACTCGTTCATGCGTTCAATCCCTGCATCTGGAAGTGGAAGAGATATATTCTGTTTCAATGGAGCAAGTAAACTCGGCATCAAGGAGATGAATTAAGACTTAACTAACAAGAGTTATCTCCCCTAGCAGAATGAAAACAGTCTGTAGATTGAATAAAGTATTTGCTTTGAAATTCCGAGAATGTTACTGTATACAAGCGGCATCTGAACAAGTCCGGATGGTACAACAACTGAAACGTTGTGATTATACACTACATCCAGAAATTATAAGAACATTTCGGAAATGACAGTTCTCTTGTTGAATTAGTTATAAGATGCTCAGAAAATGTTTGTGTAATCATATTGCATTAAACCTCTTATTTACACTTGTTATCAAGTGCCTCATCAGTTTATTTATTTCAAAAGTCGCTATCACAATCAGAAATTCTTATTGTATGTGACTAAAACAGACCAGTAAGTCGTTTCGACCAAGAACATCTACATCCCTTCATGTGATCCCATCATGTTTGTGTTAGTAATAACGCCACTTTCCGTGGATCTGTCAACACAACGTGGTCGAAGAATGTGTTGATATAGTGATACCGTGGAACTGGTCGAAGACTAAACCCAATTGATGTATATTAAATTAAGTTTTCATTTTTTAGAAAATCGACATTCCACTCAATGTAAAAGATGGGCTTTGCTATTATAAGTGCTAACACCAACAATTAGATTCATAGCTTTTATCAATTTTTGAACATTTAATTTTAAAGATCGTCTGGAAAAAATGTACAAAAATACCGAATTCTCGCAGGTTTTTACTTACAAAAAAACATCAAAATATTACTGTTTCAAGAATAAATCCAAATAAAGTTGATATCTTTTGTATTAGATACATTGAATGAAAAATATATTAAAACCAGAATTCTTATTATGAATCACCACAAGGAAAATATGCAATGTTCTCACTGTATTCGATAAGTAAAAACTGTGTAAAAAATGTAAAAGATTACAAAAAAGGCTACTAAATGGATAAGATCATTTGTTAGATCATAATTTAAAAAAAAGAAAAAAAAAGAGATAAATGTGTGTATATATCACCATAATACTGCTGGGCACAAATTATAAGACAAAATATTTTAAATTTGCATTGTTTATTGAAAGATCACATACTGCACTGTATAAGATATTACATCATAATATAGCTAAATTGTTCAGTGTAATTTCCCTTTGAAATAAATGAAGGTCTTATTTGGTGGCACAATGATTTAGTAATAATATGCTTGTGACATGCATCTTGTCTATATACAATTTGTAAAGCTTCAGTAAATTATAAATTTTATAAGCTAGTTCTAAAAGTTTTTCACTCATCACCAGAAAGAAATTTCAACGCTATGATTTTGAACCTAAACGCAATCTCTAAACATGTTTCCTCAAAAAATGGTAACGATTTGAAAACAATCATTTTGTGTCATTATTTATTATGTCAAAGCCCAACTTTCAAATTGAGTGCAATACAACGGTTCCAATCTCCACTTGCCCTAATATATATGATAATATATATTGCTTTTAAAATCCGGGATTGATAACGTCACGACATGAGAGATCCGCGGTAGAATGAAAAAGAGGCCCGTACCGTGGACATTCAAAAATCCCCGTTTTGCGCCCTCAATTCCTTACATTTTGGGTCGTATAAATCAAGATTTGAGCCTGGAAATAATAACCATTGAATTTAAAATCAAAACAAACCAAAACATGTTTGCAGTATGATAGACATCTGTGTGCCGCGTTCCTTCAGGACGTAACTTTCTATCCCTTGTGGCTCTTTTCAGTTTTTCTCCCTTCGCTAAGATTCCACCATCTATTCATAAAAACGTCATTTATCTGCCTTCTCCTATCTCTTGATCTCAATACACCCCGTGAGCGTTAAGTTTTCCGAGTCCTCTTTCCTCATTATGATATGTGTCCAAGGAATTTCAGCTGCCTTTTCCTGATTCTGATTATAAGAGTCCATTTTGTTGGCATTTTCATTAAGACTTTGTTGTTGCTTACTCGCTCCAGCCATGGAATTTTCATCATCCTTCTGTAGAACTACAAGAAAAAAAAAAAGAAAAAAAAAAAGCGCAACAAAATTCTTTATTAATTATAGGCTTCTTCTGCCTCTAGTTTTGACCTCATCCGTGGGGAGATTATCCAGCATTCATTCCCATATAACAAGATGGATAACACATAGCAATCCAGCACGCTTTTCTTTGTTTCTAACGACAATGTTCCGTTTCTCAGCACCTTGTTTAGCTATTTGCAATGTTTCTCTTGGTCGAACAATGCGTGTTCAGTTAAATATGTGCCATGCATGATACACGCTTAGGCGATCATGTATCGAAAGATACATGATCCAAAGCTATAGAACCCGGTCTGTTCTGCTATGTATCCATAGCTGGAGGGGGAGAAGAGGATGCATACCTTTTCCAAAGGTATTAGCACGTAAGTGAATGTAATGGATTCGACTGGAACTCGAACTCGGCTCGAATGCATGTTCACTAGATAAAATTATAGAATATTTGATTCATCCTTTAACACTTTTAACATCTGATTTATTCCCGCTCTTTTTACTTTATGGCGTCCTGCTTGGTTTAAGGTGCAATATTTTTTTGTTACAAACAAAGGCATTTTGTAAAAGGAAAATCGTAAAATTCTGAGTTAAAATAGAAAAAAAGTAAAAGAAAAAGATGCTATCTTCCAAAAAAGAAAGAAATTCGGGACAAAAATAACTTAGCGTGAATGTTTTAGTCGCAAGAATTTGGAGCCGGGTGTAACGTTAGTCTGAAATTTCAAATTCTTTCGGTACAATAATTGGTGATAATCTGTTCGCTACATTCATAGACTCTACTCGCAGATATCTTCGCGATATCATTGGTTTCGCCTAGGCACGTGAAATTCTAATATTCGGCGATTGGGACGTCCTGGTGGTTTTGATAAGTGAAAACAAGCAGTTCTCGTGGGAGCCGGTTTCTTGTCAAAGACGAAGGTGTCGGCGTCTCTCTTGATTGTGGTGGCTAAGTGCGTGAAAGTTGTCTGGTTGTACGGTCATCTGACACGGGGAGAAAATGTGATAAACAATTTTGCTTTCCTTGTCGCTGCGGGCGAGTGTGTGGATACTTACTGTGATTTGCTTAATAAAGTCGAAGTTCAAATGGAGGAAAGATTAGGTTATGCCGATCTTTCTACCTATAAAATCAGCATTAAAGGACTTGGGCATTATGTGGGCTTAAAAATCGACTTGTTATACTAGCAGGAAAGGCGTAATTATTTAAACAACAAGGCAAGCAACAACTCCAGACAATCTTCTAGTTTACAATATAAAACACAAGGCAACTGTATGTTTTATCGTTTACACAACCTGATATTCCATTCTTAATAATGAGATATTTCAAATGTAAAAGGAGGCATTGACGAAAATAAGCGAATATCTCGTTAGTGAGTAAGGGAGATCAGGTTGATAATACATTGCTTTTATTTATATAATCTCGCTTTCTTTGAATACTTTTAGTTTAACGATTTAAAAACACAACTATTTCTTCCATCTGATAATAGTTGTATACATATACATATATATTATTCATTGAAACACACACACACACACACACACACATACACACACAGACACACACACACACACACACATATATATATATATATATATATATATATATATATATATATATATATATATATATAGTTAGATTGATGTGAGTTTGTGGCCCTGGGTTTCACGCTATTTGCGATCGTCAAACAAACTGATTAATTTTTAAATTTAGGATTTATATATGGCTGCCTATATATATATATATATATATATATATATATATATATATATATATATATATATATATATATATATATATATATAACATTGCGACATTGGTGGAATTGAGACTTTCCTGATGCAGTAGTTTTGGTTTTGCGATAGAGAAAAAAACTCTATTGTACGTTGTCCAATCAGAACATATCTTCCACAAAGATATTTTTAGCAATCAATGAGAAATTTCATTTTGTTAGTTTTTGAATAAACCAGTCGTTCATTTTTAAACTCAAGTTGTTTGACAAACAGTGAGTCATAGCGACGAGGATGACAAGAATGTAGGGTGGAGTTTCGAATTCGAATGTCACCGTTGCAGATGATTTATGTATTATTTGTTTCCGACCGAATATTTTTTCGATTCTCGGCAAATAAAACCAAATATTAATTGTAAATTGACCACAAATCAAGATTTTACAAAAAATATATCGATCGCTGTGTATCTGTGTGCATTTATTGTAACTGTTCTCCTTCTGATAGCGTCTCTCCTGTCAGTTGATTGGCATATCGTTAAGAAAATGGTAAAAAGATTCTTTTTAGGAAAGAGAGAAAAACAAAAAAGGAAAGTAAGAAGAAAAGAACAGAAAAAGGAAAAAAAAAAGAGTAAATTAAGAAAAAGAGTAAATTAGAAACATACTTACACACACATACAGACCCGCCCATACATATACATTCATCTTAGAGTAAGGAGGAAAAGAGAGGGCAAGGAAAATGTTTTCTCTGGAGAGGGTAGTCCTAATCAAGCTCGCTACATCCAGGTGCTTCATTTAACACTGATAAAATACTGACATCTTGTTCGAAATATGGGTGGGGTCTTGGCAAGAATTCTGAGTGTTTCAACCAAGCTGTACACCAGACTCTCGAAATCGTCCCCTTCTGAATTTTCTGCAAGTTTGTACTTATGTGCAAAAACATTTTTCTTTCTTTCTTTCTTTCTTTCTTTCTTTCTTTCTCGGTCTGGAGGGGTCGATCCCAGCATGCAGCGCTTTTGGAAAGTGCCTGAAAAACCATACCACGGGTTAACCCAAGCCTTGTGAGTGAAATTGAGTAGATCGAACCATTTGGAAACCGTCGATGGTTGTCTTAGCACAAAGTCACAAGTCATCGTTGTCAAGGGTTTGAGCGTGTTTGGCCGTGATAAAAGAAATTGCTCACGCCAGATTATACGTTCTTTCCCGGAAACCGTAACTAACGTTTGCTCAACAGTTACAGTAAAAAAAAATCAGATGGATTCTGGGTTAAGCGGTCGTCTGTAATAGGAAATATAAAAATTAGTTGGACATAATTTTTCAGTATTTGTTGACACATTCTTTTATTTCCAGAAATGCTTAGCATTGAGTCATCCGTGTATTTTCCTGGTTTTCTATGGCCATCACCTTTGAAATAAATTGTGTATTACACCATAAAAGAGCGATTCCGTTTTAAATTAGATGAAACCTTCGAGGTATTTTCCGATATCTTGCATGTTTTAACCGCGGACCAGACAAGGAGGGCTGCGTGGGACAAAGACATGGGAGGTTGAATGCGCTACAGCCATCAAGAATTTTCTATCACAATTCTACGATCGGTTGGTGATTCAGATATGCAACCAGTGACAGCAGCAAATTCACTGGTCAATTTCTATGGTCCAACAAAGATAATTTCTCTTTGAATGCATCACGGAAAAGAGTCAATTGTTGGCTGGATCATTGTGAAGTAACTGTTCAGGTGTTAGCAAATTGGAATAAAGAATTTTATTGGAATTGCCACAAAACAAAAATTGCTTTACTTTATTGCATTCAGATTGAGATTTTGAAAACTGTCTTTTCTTCGTTTTGCTTTCTTGTAATGAATCAATTCTCCAACAACGACATTGTTTTTGAAAACCTTTTTTCTTCTCTATCACACACACTTTTCTTTATTTACCGTCCCTTTCTCTTTTTCGATTTTTTATCTATCTAAAACATCGGCACTGTTTTTAAAAGTTCTCTCATTCCCTCTCTGACGTACAAATTTTTCTTTGTCGGTCTAGATCTATCTCTCTCTTTCTGTCTCTCTCCTTCTTTCTTTCTTTCTTTCTTTCTTTCTTTCTTTCTTTATTTATTTCTCATTTTCAAATACCCGTACCCGAAAATGCAAAACATTTTGAATACACACGACGAAAGAGAAAAAAATGCTTATATGGAAAAATCTTCGTTTTGCTTTCTTGTAATAAATCCATTATCCATTGCCTGTAACTATGCTATCCAAAAAATGACTTTTTTCATGTCTAGAAAGAATTTATATCTTTTTAATCTGAGAAGTCATTTCCATGCCAAGCGTACTTTACTGTTATGCTACTGGAAGCCATTACAGCAAAGCAAGGCTCACTTACTCTATTTAAAAAAATGTTTATACTCACTAAAATATGACATTTATAGTAAGAAGAAATAATGAAAAATAAAAGAAAAACAAGTGTCTGAAGGTTGACCGATGCTGTTTTCCGTAAGTTCCTGTCTGGCCTACTTTCCTTGTTTCTGAATTTCCCAAATTGACTTATCTAATAAATAATGATCGAAGGATAAAAAATAAAAATGAAAATAAATAAAAACAAGCAAAACAATTTGACCCAAATAAATAAACAAATAAACGACTTCCGGTAAATGACCGGCATAATAGACTACCAACAATAAGCAATATAAACAAATTTTTACTACGTTAATAAAAAACACCGATCAAAATAAATATATATATATTTACACACGCTCTATCTCTGATATTGAGCACCATAAATATAGCACACTTTAAGACTATATTTCTTCATATATATATATATATATATATATATATATATATATATATATATATATATATATATATATAAGTTATCATATATGAAATGACGCATTTTTGTGTTGGTTGTTGATTCGGCCGTCTAACGAAGTAATCTCCTTAGTATATGAAAAAATCTGATTCTTTTTCTTTCCAGATAATTTTCTTTCAATATATTGTTACTCATAATCCCAATGAAAATGATTACAATCAGACAATGTCGAGTGACCTTACTGCATGAGAACAAATTGGGTCATTCTGCCTCTGAAGCATTTCGGAACATCAAGGTGGCCTTTGGTAATGGAATTTTTGTTAGGAAGATTATAGCCCTGAAGATAAACCAAAGGGAAGGCCTGATCAACTGAATCACCAAAATCCGAGACCTACAGTCGAAAACTCGAAACATCACGCACAACTGTTTCTCGGCTCTTGAAGGCAATTGGAATAATAAAGAAACTGGATCGGTTTGTTCCGCATGAACTGAATGAAACTCAAAGAAACTGTTGCTTTGAGGTGTGCTCTCTGTTACTTTCCCTACTGGAAAAAAAAACTATTTGCATCGAATCATTATATGCGATGAAAAATGGATACATTTTGACAACAGTAAGAAAGCAGACCAGTTGTTAGATGAAAGTGAATCACCAAAGCAATACCCAAAACGTCCACTGTACCCTAAAAAGTAAATGGTGACTGTATGGTGGTCTTTCAAAGGGGTTATTCATTATTCATTCTTGCCTCAAGGGAAAACAATAACAGTAACCTTGTATTGTGGAGAAATTGAATGTATGCACCAAATAATTGAAAAAGAAACCTCCTAGACTTGGGAATAGGGATGGTGAAATTTTGCTGCACCGCAATGCACGGCTGCACGCTTCTCAATCAACTGTCCAAAAGTTGCATAGCCTGATTTATGAAAATTTTGCCTCATCCTTCATATTCACCTGATATCTCTCCTATTGATTATCACTTATTTAAGCATTTCGATCTTTTTATACGCAATAAAATATTCTCCAATAAGGAAGAGGTAATCGAATCATTTGAACTGTTTATCACATCAAAGGATGAGAAATTTTTTAAAGATGGCATCAAGAATTTAGAGGTACGTTGGAGAACAATTATTCATCAATATGCTGCCTATTTCAATTAAATAAATTAGTTATTTAACATTTCAGAAGCCTTTTATTAATTTCCTATAAAGTGCTTATTTTCATGTGTGACAACCTAATATTATTATCTATCTCTCTATCTATCTCTCTATCTATCTATCTCTCTCTCTCTCTCTCTCTCTCTCTATATGTATATATATATATATATATATATATATATATATATATATATATATATATATATATATATAATTAAATAAATAAAATAAGAAGTTACCTCACTTGTACTGGGGGGAAAAACACGCGAATTTTTAATTTGAAATCTAAAACGCTGTATAACGCAGTAAAACGAACAGTTAAAAATGTTTTGAATTTACAGAAATAAATCTAAAATTTTAGATTCTAAAATCTAGAATTGGAATGAAAGTTGTGATGGCAACTACACTGACGCTATCGTAAAAATCCGGGATGTGGTATTAGTAAATACTAAACACTTCAGATACCTTGGCATATGAATCGGTTATAACAAATTTAAGTATAAGAGAAAAGGAAATTGAACACAGAATAAATTGTGCCAGAAGTAGTTTCCCACAACACCGCAAATTGCTACAAATCCAAAACATCAACCTGAAAACTCGAGTCATGTTCTTAAATAGTCTTCTCAGATCAAGATTTTCATACGGATGTCATGCCTGGCTTCAAGATGGTCTCAGATGAGATTGAAAGTACTTGGGAAACTAAACATTATTTGAAAGAAAATGTTGGTATTTTCTTAAACAATTTTCCATAGCCACCAAGAAATTAATCCGTAGACTTGAAAGGATCGAAAATAAAATAAATAAGCATATGTCTAAAAATAAGTAACCAAACCTGTTTGAACATCTATCTATCTATCTATCTATCTATATATATATATATATATATATATATATATATATATATATATATATATATATATATATATATATATTGGGGCATGTGTTATTTAAGACTACGGAACTTTTCCGTTTAATAATGTTCCTTTCTTTCGATTTTTTCTTACTTTCTCGCAAGTTTCTTTGCATTTGGGTCAAAGTTCTTGAAAAATGACTCCAGTCCCTTTTCTTTTTTTTGCCGAGCGCTTTCAATTGTTGCCAACCGTCATCAATGCTGTATTCTTTTGGTTTGAAGTAAGTTGCTTTTTATTTTTCTTAATTTTTATAGTTAATATTTTTGGATATCCCGGCTGTGTTGTTCGATTAGTTAATTAGCAATTGGGAGGGGGTTATGTAACCCAGTACTACCAGCTGCATGGTCGGATTATCGATTACTAAACCAGTTATAACTCCGGACTGGTAAGAATAAAACCTGTCAAAAGGTAGATGAACTCTTTCATGAGATCAACAACCATCTAACACAAGCGTATTGGTATCCAGGCACCCGATAAATCAACTGGGAGTTTGGGACACCTTAGCACACATTAAGCTATCCAACCAGAAGAAGGAAAACTGGTGTGACCCCTGCGACTTTACAGCATCCAATGATGTTTACTAGTCCCAGTGCATCACACTTTTAAAATGTCATATAAAGACATTGTCTGATATCGTAAGTCCCCAATTGAGTTTGGCAATGATAACATCGAGTGGTCATACTCGACAACGAGGTGACAGCCATTGGTTCTTGTTTGGTAGTTTAGTTTTGACTGAAAGTCACAGATATGGGGTGCGCATATGAGGATTGAAATCACTACAAATGATTCCACTCTCTAACTACAAGACTACGACGAAGCCTTCATTTCTCTATCTCGGTTGGCATATATCTACCATAACCATTATGTTCATCTCTCTCTCTCTCTCTCTATCTCTCTCTCTCTCTCTATCTATCTATCTATCTATTTCATATATATATATATATATATATATATATATATATATATATATATATATATATATGAACTCTGAAGATGAACAATGATGTTCGAAAGCGCTAGGTCATCGTATGGAAAATACATATTTCGGAACTATTTTCAAATAAAAAGTCTCATTAGAGAATATGAGAAAATTCAAAAGAAAATATGTAAGACTATGTTGTCTTTAACATTCAACACTACATGTTTGAAAGAAAAGTTGCTGCCAAATTATACATATATATATATATATATATATATATATATATATATATATATATATATATATATATGGGTGTTGCGTGTCTGTCTAAAACTTGAGTTGCAACTCTCCGTGGATGGTGCGTAATGTGGGTTCTAAATTTCACAGCTATCTCACCGGACAGACGTTGGTTATCGAATATGGCTACAAAGTCAAGTGAATTTGAGATAATGTCAGACATGAACTGATTTTCTTAGCTCGCCTCATCGTCGACATGAAGTTTTCCCTACAACGTGCTACCTAACATCAGCTGTTCACTTTTCCTTTCTCTTTCACTTTAAAGCACAGAGATTTTGAAATTCTCTCTCTAACTCAAAAAGAAATTGTTTTTAAAAAGGCCATCTTTCCCTCTCTAATGCACACGTTCTTTATTTGTCGGTCTAAGTCTCTCTATATATCTTTCTCTCTCTCGTTAATTCTTTCGATTCTGATCTTTCTTTCTTTCTTTCTAAAACATTGACACTGTTTCCTCTGCAATTTCAAGGATGACATGAATAATTTGCCAATTAAGGATTTCTTATCTCTATTTATTTAAAAGTGTGGTAATATTTGTACCACAAATTCAGAACTGACATTCGATTAGATAGGTTAACACCAAGGCCTCAGTTCGTCTCTGATTACACGTGTAAGAGTCAAAATATGATTTTGTCCTATTTTATCCTGTTTCTTCTAAGTAAACCTAAATTGCTCAGAGGAAGAACCCAGGATGATCCATTATGTCCTCGGATAATTTTAATATCTTCCAAAAAATATATCTTGGCTTTCGATTTTCGAAAATATTTAGAAATCAAAATATGTAATATTTAAAGCATAACAACCAAGACCGACAATTATTTAATATATTTTCTGTTTAATGGATTTAATCGATTTTATAATGTTGCTATTTGTTTACGTTAAAATATGAGAAGGATAGTATCCCCACCCGGCAGGGCGAAAAAAAGAAAACCTGTCAAAGGGCGGATGAACTTCTTATAGGAGCTAACATATATATATATATATATATATATATTAAAATAAAGAACAGTAAGATTTATAATCCAGTGTTCTCATTAATTATTTTTATTTAAAAAAAACAGTTCTCAATACAATTCTGCAGAGCATAAATATTATAAATTTACTAATTTAAAAATATGGTTCCATCGCTACATAGGAATTACCATGTTTCAAAAACAAACACTAAATACTTCAAATTTAATTATAGAATTAAATTAAAATCCCTAGTAGTCTCATTTTCAAGCGAATATTGGAATAATTCATTTTGAAATTTATTGAGTTTTATAAGCACATACATTCTTAATATTAGTTTCTAATGATACGGGGAAATTCAATCATTTTGACAAAGATGGTATGGTAGACATTTTCACTGATAACTATTGTATCAAAATATTAGTTACTTTCGAAATGAGGTTAAGGTAGTGTTGTCGGTCCTTACCTATAACTACAAAATGAACTCTTCCTAACACTATGTATACTACGACTCTCAAGAGAGAGGGACGAATCGAGTCGAGCCGATAGTAGTTCACTCCAAACCAGACTGACAGTCATACTAACACCTTCCACGTCTTGTATTATTATTCCGTGTAATATATCTTCGATATTTCTACTCTTGTGTTCGTGTTGTTCTTCCTTGGTCCTAACCTTGGACCATAACAGGTAGGTTAGGAGTGCCTGTTCAACAAATGACATCCGTTTTTCGCATGTCGTCTGGTTTTTTTCAATGACAAATAGGTTTTGGGCACTTTTGTTTTGCCGTTAATTTTGTGATTGTATACATAAAGATTTTTTCAAAAAGGTTTGTTTGAATATGAGTACGTCGAATTAAAATACAATTTTAAAATATTATTCCTAATTCTAATTACTAATAGATTATACTTCTTTTAAAACAAATAAATGTATTAGAATTACTTTATCATTTAAAAAGTATTATTTAAAATATCAAATATAAATATGTATGTTTCATTTTTCAGCTCTTTTTATACATCATTTAAGGAACATCTTTGACAATGTCGGCAAAAAATAGCTATTTTATTTCTTTGATTAAGTAAATTTTTATTTTATAAACCTAGTAATGTATAATTTCTCATGTATGCACTAAGGACATGGGTCATTTAATGACCTACATATTCCAGCTTTTTTATTAATTTCCACTTCACAGTAGGTGTTTTATTGGTTTCTTTTAAGTGCCAGAAATATTTAGATAGGGACGTCTGATTTCGGTATTTATTCATTCTAAAAGAACTTTGATGTTGGTTAAAACGCTTTTTGAATTCATGTCTTGTGAATCCAATGTATACTTTTACCTTGTTTGGATCCTCATTGGTACAGTAATGATTCAGTGCGGCATTTATTATTGAGAGGACAGTTTTGAGGATTTCTGCAGTTACATAATTTTTGTTTATCTTCATCTCATTTTATTATACTGTCTAAATTTCTTAGATTTTGGTCTAAGTGTTTACTCAAGATATTAGCATTATGTTTCTTAATAATCATTTGTAAGTTTTCAGTACAACTGTAACTTAAACTAAAATTAAGTTGTTTTTGAAACATGGTAATTCCTGTGTAGCGATGGAACCATATTTTTAAATTAGTAAATTTATAATATATATATATATATATATATATATATATATATATATATATATATATATATATATATTGTTTATTTGGTCAGCAATCACTCTTTTATTCATGTTTCAAGGTACTGCGGTTAAGCTTTTTATTTATTATTAAGCTTTCGGCTATTCTTTCAGCCATTATACAGTCCGGTTTTTATTTTTTTTATTTTTAACTGTATGTGTTTTTTTTGGGGGGGGGGTAGTATTTGTCTGAATTTATAGGAATGTTTTACTTTCCAAACATGATCAGCACATTGTGGCCGTGTTCGTAGTTAATGTTATTAAGTGTTGGTTTTTCTTTTTTATTATTAGGGCTTCTATTATTTTTAATCTTTTTTACATGTGGATGAGATTATTATACTCGTATTTTCTACTAGTATGTTTCGGGTGGAGTTCGTTAAGTTTTCGTGGGTGTATCTATTGCCCGGAGCCGTAGAAAGAATTGGAGTCAAGGCGCGCAGTTAGACAACTAGGTGTAAGGGACCCTTAGTTCTTTATATGACATAGTTGGAAGTAAGGGCCTCTGATTCTTTTTGGGAAACTCGTATATAAAACCAGAAGCTCTATTGGTTTCTGGTCGTCTCAAACGTTGTTGTGCCATTGATCCTATGTGCAATTGTGCTGAAATGTTCTATCCACTTAAAGAAAAAAGATCACCTCTTGGATCTTGCGCGTCTTGTGAGCCTTTTGAAACGTCATCAACGACATAGAAATAATCTTTGACGTGTTTCTTTGGGAGTTATGAATCCTGGGGGTGGTCTTACTCGGTCACGAGTCGGCCTCCACTATCATGCATAAATGTTTATGTGCTTCGTAACTCAATTTTGCGGCAAGTAATTTTTCCCAGCTACAAAGATGCGTTTTTCTTCTATCACAAACACACACACACACACACACACACACACACACACATAAACACACACACACATACCGACATATATTTGTGTGTGTGTGTGTGTGTGTGTGTGTGTGTGTGTTTATACACTGACATACCATCAATTACATGCATACCAGGCATGTATGTCTATAGCAATGCACGCGTTTATGAGCACAGATACAGAGATGCCAATATTTTCACAAAAGGATCCGTTCATTTTTAATACGTATACTTATTTTCCTGTGTTCATTTATACACACGTCGTTCATATACAAATATTACATAATTACACACATTGCATATATATTGGAATTCCATTTTTCTTTTTCTTTTAGATATGTACAAATTGACATAGGAAAACGGGAAATAAACAAACCAAAAGAAAGGGTGAAATAGATAGATAGATAGATAGATAGATAGATAGATAGATAGATAGATAGATAGATAGAATCAGACTGACACACACATACACACACACAATCACACAGATAGATAGATAGATAGATAGATAGATAGATAGATAGATAGATAGATAGATAGATAGATAAATAAAAGGGTAGGAATTCGAAATCCATCGTAAGGAAGGAAGGAAGGAAGGAAGGAAGGAAGGAAGGAGAGTCACCAAAGAATATATTTCGTATACAAAAGCAAATTAACGAACAAAATGACAAGAGATAACGATGGCCAAATCTTCCCCCAAAGCGATCGTTTCCGATCTGGTGGTAAGTACAGACCATTAAGCTCATGGCGTGGCATGTTAATGGCTGCCTACCAGATACCCTAGCGTCACAGTTGAGTGAAGTAAAGGCGGCTCCAACTGGGTGGGCCATGTCTTCCCTGAAATTGTAGACATTGCCTAAATGATTGTTATTAGACTATTTTGTCTTTGATTAATTCTATCTGATCTTATGGTTTTATTTTCTTTTCTGGCTTCAAGAAAAAAAATGATTATCATTTGTTAGAATTTGTTTCTGTAACGAATTCCCAACATTGAAGACGATTTATTTATGCAAATGCATGCATACATACCTATATATGTATATGTGTGTGTGTATGTATATTCATTTGTGTGTATATTTATATTGTGTATATATATGCGTATTTATATTTGTATATATATATCTATATCTATATCTATATATATATATATCTATATATACATATATATGCACACATACTTACACACACACGCACAAACACACACACACATATATATTATATATCGCACATCGTACATATAGTGTTGGTGTGAATAAAATAGTGCTCGATATAATACAACAAAGCTATTAAAAATAAATGTTAATAAATATACATATACTCCCTCACCGATAACACGATTCGGGGTTTCATGCTCAACGCCATCTTCAGGTGCCGAGTATAGACTATAGACTGATCGTTACGTAATTTATATTTTAAAAGTATCATAATATTGGAGCAGTTATACGATGTAGTAATGGATGGCGACTCTGATTGAGGAATCGGAGAGCCAAGTTCGAATTCCTGTCGAATCTACTACATTCATTTACGTGCTAATACCCTTGGGAAAGGTATGAATCCTCTTCTTTTTTTCCTCCAGCTATGAGTAAAATAGCAGGACAGATCGGGTTCTATAGCCTTGGATGGCAACTGGTCTACCACAGAAAGAAATGGCAACATACTGCGGGAAAAAACTGCCCTGTGAGTCATGTATCGAAAGATACATGATCGCTTAAGCGTGTATCACGCATGGCACATAACTGACTGACTATATATTATACTGGGATTACATTTTTTTTTAATTTAAAAAATATATTTGGCATTTAAAATAAACAGGATTTGTATATATATGTAAACACACACACACATGTATATATACACAAGTACTTGTGTGTGTATGTGTGGGGGTATTTATATTTGTGCATATAGATAGATAGATAGATAGATAGATAGATAGATAGATAGATAGATAGAATGCATGGTCGTATTTTACAATTAAAAATACGTGTTCCATTCAACAACTTCCACACTATATACAGTAACCTATTCAAAATCCGTGAAAATGCCTGATAGATTAGCCGAAAGCGCTGGAAACAAATAATCATTTGGACAATTTCTACACATACTAAGTCCCAAAAAGTATTCACTTGTTCGTATACAAGAAAAAAAACTCTAAAATATTTAACAGAAATACTTTGTCAGTTATTTTAAATCAAACATGTATTAGAGAGGGACTGTTATCCAAATACACAACTATGTAAGTAAGTGTACATGCATATATATGTGTGTGTATGTATAGATGTGTGCGCGTGGACGAGTGGCTAGAACGTTCACATTCTGAACATGAGACCCGGGTTCGAATCTCACCATGATCGATTTGTCGAAGTTATCGGACTAGAGGTGTAGTATTCGTAATTTACTTTTCCCGAAAATTATATATATGTCGAATAGAATGTTGCAAAGGAACTTGCTGAAATTGAATGTAATGTTTCGAGTACTTTCGGCCATTTTGGTGTTTGAAATGAAAGTGGGTTAATATGTCATTGTAATATTGGAATAGATTTTAGCATCATATGACTGAGATGAAGTGACAGTTCAAACCATCTGTTTGCATACAATTTCGGCAAATTCAATTAAAAGTTTCTACTCAGCACGCATACATACACACACACGCTCCGGCCTTCTTCAGGTGATTGGAATGTCGAATTGAACCCTTTATTTCGCACACTGGGGTAGACTGTTCTAGTTCCACGTGCCATATCTAATGGATGTCAGTTATCTCCTGTTAATTCCCCTCCCCAAGTTCTCCACTGCCTTAACCAGGTATTGAACTCACACTCTTTGAGTGCTGTCACTGGATCTAACTAACGCTTTTATCCAGTGAGTTCAATACCCGGTTAAGGCAGTGGAGAACTTGGAGAGGGGAATTAACAGGAGATAACTGATAACTGACATCCATTAAATATGGCACGTGGAAATAGAACAGTCTACCCCAGTGTGCGAAATAAAGGGTTCAATTCGACATTCCAACCACCTGAAGAAGGCCGGAGCGTACAACAGCTGAAACGTTGTAATAAATATGGCGACAAAGATGAGGACAATAGTCCGAATAATGTAAATAGTGTACAAAAAGACAATATTTATTAAGAGCCACAGATGAAAGGTAATTGTGGAGAGCCATGATCACCTACAATAAAAAAGAAGACGTCGTGAATGGCCATTTTACTTATAATAATAAATACATTCGACCTAAAGTAGAATAAATCTCAGTATAAATAGTCATAGATAATTATTAATCTATTTTATCATTGTGATATCTTTGCATGATATCAAGTACTAAGAATATAGTAACTAGGTCCGCAAATTGATGGAGAGAGTTATCAATGATAATGTTCTGACTTTGATTCGCGGTTATCTCCCTTTAATCCTCTCTCTGTTTTGTTTTTTTTTTAATTTTTAAATGAACTGTTTATCACATAAAATCTGTTGATGCGCGAGCAAATTTTCATTCCGAAAATGCGGTTCAGAGGAAAAAAAAAGTTTAGGAACCACTGATCTAAAAGAAGGCACATTGATATAAAACCTGCGACTTCAATTGCATCCAGTCCTGTCGACTAGGTCTTTGGGGCGTGGGGGTAAATGCGATTGTTCAGAGAGTGGTACTGGTCCCTGCTAAAACATTTCTTCGCATTAAAAGCTTCAAGCACATCCCCGAGTTGCCTTTGTGACCCCCATTCTACCAATGATTCCTTTAGTCCTTCAGGTGCAATGACTGGACATTGATCAAAATGGTACTCAAACCCAACGAAACTTAAAATAATGGAGCATTGACTGCGGGTCACTGGTTGGTATCAAAAGATACTTTCGTATCGAGCACTGGTGAACCTGTGGAATGGTGCGATAACAAGCAATAGCTGTACTCGGAAGCGAGAAAGCACTAGTCATTATACACCCCGGTCAAAATCTTAAGACCAGATACAAAAGGGTTCAAAAATGTAAAATACTGTTACCTTAATCAAAATATATTTGCGAAACATTTACATTTAATTAGAAAATGTAGTTTATGAACAAACAAGTGAAAATTTCAAGCTTTTAATTGATTAATTTAAACAAACATTGAAAAAAGAATTTGTTTTTTGGTTGATCATAAAGATAAGACCATGTGTGAAAAAAAAAAAAATTACTGGACAAAATTTTAAAACTAGTCAGTGTGCTCATAGCTTCAGGCGTGTAGACATCTACGTAGCTCATTTCCAGTATTCAATTTCAGATTTTAAAATGGCTAAGGGTAATATTTTATATATTTTTTTTAACCCTTTTGTATCTGGTCTTAAGATTTTGACCAGGGGTGTAGACACATATATAAGAATAATAAAAACCATTGACCAGGCGTTGATCAGGATATTCCTGGAAGATAACAATTTTAAGACAGTCTTTATAAATAATAGTGCTTAATATCAAGAGATAGAACATTAATAGTAAGAAATAAAATTAAATGTTCACTTATCTGTTCCCGCTCTGAGTTACTCAGAGATTACGTATATTCATCAGAGAGGAAAGTTTTATTAGCAAGTTCCCTGACAAGTGGATATAATATCCGCTAAACTCACAGAAGCAACAGATAAATGAAAATTTAATTTTATTTACTATTATACACTCGTAGATACACGTGTGCGTGCGTGTTTGCGTGCGTGTGTGTGTGTGTGTGTGTGTGTGTGTGTGTGTGTGTGTGTGTGTGTGTGTGTGTGTGTGTGTGTGCGTTTAACAAAAATTATTACGTAAGGACCTAATCAATTTAATGGAAATCCAGATGGTGATAAAATCAAGTTAATTTCAGACTTACTAGATTAATAGGATGTATATATCCATGTTGTGGTCCTTCAACCTCTTCAGTGTCTAATATCTGTCGGAGGTGAGCAATGTAGCTAGCGGCTAGGCGCAAAGTGTCCAACTTGGATAGTTTCGTGTCCGGCGGAACCCAAGGCAACGTTGTCTTCAGCTTGGAGAACGCTTTACTGAGGACGCGCATGCGTGCTCGCTCCCTTGCATTTGCGGCACTTCTTTGGACGGGCTTGTGTTTAGTGGATTCCATCGAGAGTGTATCGCTGTCTAGGTCCATGTCTTTCCGTCGGCGGGGCATACTGTGTCGGTCAGAAGCGAGGGTTACGGTATTTGGACGGACACTCGGAATGATATCCAGAATACTTTCTCTCGCGTAGCAGATCAATTCGGATTGATTTACAAAAATCCTTACACGAAACGAACTCTGAAAAGAAAAAGAGAAAAAGTGATAATTAAATATTATTTACGTAATACTCGCTTGTATGCTGGACATATATTTTTGGCAAACATAGATAGACGTGCTTATAATAAAACGTATCTAAAAGGACAGTTTCTTCTCATTGCTTTTTTAACTGCCTTCATTCTTCGATAATGTTTATTGTTTTAAAATGTGTAATTGTAATAAAAATTAAACATATGAGAGTAAATGTATACATTTTCTTTGTTCTTGAGAGTTAATAATAAACTATTTATTTATTAGATTGTTTATTTACACTATTTATTATATTACTTATTGAAATGGTTGGCAAAACATCGGCTAATTGCCAACTGATTTGAACTTTATAAAATGGTAAATAATAAGGATTTCTTTATAGTTGGTTCACATATTTTAATAATTTAGTAAATGTTTTTAAATTTATGAATAATCTTTTTTTTCACATTTCTTTATAAATTAGTAAATGATAAATATTGCATTGCATTAGCTCTAATTGTATTAGTTTTTAGAATGTAGATATAAAATTATTCTTGTAAATAAACAATCTAATAAATAAATAGTGAATAATATTTTCATTGTAAATTCTCAAGAATAAAAAAACTCACTTTCATCATATGTTTAGATTGTACTACAATTCTAATCATTGCCGAGGAATGAAGGTAGTTAATAAAGCGATGTCATAAGAAAAGAAAAAAACAAGTCCTTTTGACACTACGTCTTATTGCAGGGACGTTTATCCATGTTTGCTGAATTTTTTTGCTTTTGTTTGAAAACATGAGATTCAAAAAAATAAAATAAAATAAAACAAAAGTATTTGTATTTTTGTGAAATACGTAACTGTGACGAATAAAATTAACGCCACCAATGGCTAAAGCTCTTTGTTTCTGGTACACAAGGCCATCGTCATTAAGAACATAATTTTAAAAAATGCTAGCAATTACCGTGGAAATTTCACGGTTAATTTTATATATGAAGGATAATTATTTATGAAAAATGGAGTCTTCTTCTTCTATGTGTCGTGTACCATTCAGGACCTTGGCGATCATGGTTCTCCACGATTTCTTGTCCTTTGTAGCTCTTAGTAAATGTTGTCTTAGTGTTATCTCTCCTAAATCCTGGTTTGCCACCCATTTACTCAAGCTCATTAGGTAGGTTATGTGATGTTTTCCTTTGTTCCTCTTACCCTCAATATGCCATGTGAGTATCAAGTTTTCCAAGCTATCTTTCCTCATTAGGTGCCCTAGAAATTTCAGCTGTCTCCTGATTTTAAGTAAGTATCCTGTTTGTTTCTATTTTCTCTAAAACTTCGCGTTTACCGACACGTCCAGTTCATGGTATTCTCAGCATCCTCCTGGAGAACCACATTTTTGTTGCTACAAGTTTCTCTGTGTCCAGCATTCACTGTCATATAGGAGGATTGATAGTATGTAACTGCTCAGTAATCTTTTCTTCGTTTCTGATGAAATTTTCTTGTTTCTTAATACTTTGCTTAGCATTTGGAAGGCAACTTTCGCTATCCCAGTCCTCCTTCAGATTTCGATAAAAATGGAATACTGCTGCCATATATTGGTAGGAGCTGCCCAGTTTTCACTTTCTAGTCTCAATAGAGTCTAAAACTGTCTTTGCAGTTTCTACCCTACAACCCCTTTCTCATAGATGAAACGTTGCAAGTTTCTCGTTACTCTATCGCTATTTCCATGGAAAATATTCAAACGAACTATATTCCTTAGCTCCAGAAGTCCTAAGCGTGACGTCTAAGACCCGTTGATGAGATGCTGAGCAGCTTCTTCCCACGAGCTGCTGTTAAATAATAGTTTCAAACTATTATTTTTTTTAGTGGCAGTGTATTTGGCTTAGACCTTCTGAGGCTGACTTTGGGGTCAGCTGGTAGACAAAATAGGGATCTCGATTTTGTCTGACTTAGCCGAACGTGAGAATGTTATAGTTAGAAAGTGTTTTCAGGGAGTGAAGTTTTACGCGTCGAAGAATGCAGACGTGTTAATTTCGTGTGCGGAAACTGTTCCCTAATGGGGTGGGATAGAGAGACCCCACTGGCTAGTTAAAAAAAACTGTACATGTCGACGTGTTTAATAAAATAGATAATTTTGAAAATCCATTTTGTTGAAGTTCTCATTTTATCTCCGAACTGAAAGAACAACTAGTGATCACCCGACTGGAAAATGACAGAAAGAAGAAAGCAACATATGAGTAAATCAAGACTGTCGCTCCAAGACTATCCCCAGCACGAAGGGGTAGACAACACCGCTCCTTTGTGTAACCGACTCTCAAGAAGATGCTTCCCTGATCGTTACACTCATAACCTATTCAAGTTTAGGGATAATCGTTATCTCCTTCACATATCCCCATAAAATGTGTCGTTTAGCTTTTATTTTGCAACTCTCTACCTTGAGTGGCTCTTTAACCTTGTACTCTATGAAAATTATTGTAAAAACTCTTGAATAATATTGAAGGAGGTTCATCAGATATATATGAAGAAATGTTAAGCACAAAAATAGTATATATCCATTTTAAACTTACAATTTCTCTCATTCCTCTCCAATTTTTTTCTCTATTTCTCGTTCGTTTTACTATTTCCTGCCCCTTTCTGTTCCCTCCTTTCTTTCGTACTCCCGTTTCACTGAAGCAAACGTTAAGTGCCTGATTGTGTTATCATTTACTCTTTATTTCTTTCTTTCTTTCTTTCTTTCTTTCTTCTTATATATTCTTTCCTATTCTCACTAAAACCTGACAGCGTTTCTTACATGCATTTTCTTCCTATCTTTCCTCGTAATCAAAACGGAATGATTTATTAATTATCTGTGGTAATGGTAGGCTGTATAATGCAATGTTTTTTTTTATTTTTTCATTTCATAATGATTTTATTATATTTTAAAACAAGAGGCGAATGGTGAAGTAAAGATGGCCGACGCCGATAATCAAGAAAATAAAAGATTAAATGGGAAAAATCACGTGATGGTGAAAGAGTAAAAATTGTGAAAAGTAGGATAAAAAAGGACAAAGAAAGAGAAGAAATGTGAAATAGAAACAAAGAAACAAAGAAAGAAACAAAGAAGAAGAAGAAGAAAAAGTGAAAGAGAGGAAAGAGTATGAAATCGTTAAAAAGATTTTACATATCAGCCCTTGATGTGTTATTTAATGTCGAACTCTTTTATATGGTGCAGCCAGTAGTAATGGTCAGCCACCCAATTTTACTAACTGTGTGTCGAGGCGTCGTGAAAGAAAGCGAAGAAAAGAATTAGTGGTATCGCAAGAATAAGGAGATGAAGCCGGTGGAAAGAAAGAAAGAAAGAAAGAAAGAAAGAAAGAAAGAAAGAAAGAAAGAAAGAAAGAAATTGAAATAGAATTACAGAAAAGGAATAAAGAAAAGAAAAGAAAAATAGAAGTCGAATAGAAAGAAAAAGTAGGGAAAAGACGAATAGGGAAAGAAAAAAGATAAATAAAAATAAAAAGACGAATAAAAAAGAAAAAGAAAATGGATAAAACGAAAAAGAAAAATGAGAATTAAGGGGAAAAAAAGACAAGAATAAAAACGAAAAAAAAAAGACGAAAAGGTGAACGAAAAGGACAAGAGAAAAAACGAAAAAAGACAAGGACAAAAATACGAAAAAGAAAAAAAGACGAAAAATAATAAAAATTGTAGAAAGAAATTGAGGTGTCCTGAAAAGAAGAAAAAAAAACACCAGAAAAAGTAGAAATGGAAGTGAAATTTGCCTTTGAGTTCTGCTGAAATAAAAAAGTCTTTAACAAGTTTTAATTGTCAAATTAAGATAAAGTCGGTGATTAATCCCATGAAGAAGTTATCAGAAAACGAATGGAAGAAACAACACGTGAATAGTAAAGGCCGGTTCTTGGTGGCAGCTGAACGCCTTTCCCCTTGTCCATACCCAATCGCGGTCATGCCCTGTCCCAGCGTCACTTGCGCCCCACCAACCAATAAGATATGACCTGACCACAAAAGATAAGCTCTTGTTACCTCCTCTTGGAAGACACCCTCCAGCCATTGCAGTCTCTATTTGCACTAGCTTTTAACGATGATGTCGATGCGGTGCTGGAGTAACCTTTGTGATTCGACGCGCATGTCTAAATCGAGCGAAAAGACCTGCTTTGGTGAGATGCTAAATCAGAACAACAGATGCCTACGTATTACTGTTATGTAAATATGAACAACTCGTGGCTTAATTGTAAGCAATCTGGTCTCGCAGATTATTACTGAATAGTGACTTCGGCCCTTCAACTAGATGCTCCAACACTTTTATCCCCAATTTTATGGTAACTAGACTTTTAAAAATTTAAGCGCCGTACGGAAGAACTCTTGCGAACAATTACCATAAAATAGCGTTAATATCAATTTACATTTGAGCTGGCTAGATGTAGCCGTAAGTTCAATGCTAACAGTTGTTTTTTGCTTGTCGAACTCTCTTCTGGCTCCATGTTTTCTATCCAATTTTAATCTGTAAAAATTTAAATGCAATGTCAATCGCTATTTACTGTATTTCTGAGTACTCTTTCCGCTCATTATCCATGTTTCTGTTCCTAATTCTTCCATACCCTATAACCCCTTATATCTTAGTGGCTTTACTGTCTTGCATTGGGTGATACCGATTAATATATTAATTAATTTATGTGTGGGGGGAGGTACATGGCTGTGTTGATAAAAGCGTTGGTTGAGTAATCCAAAAAGTGACTTAACCCAAAGAGTTGTGAGTTCAATACCTGGCCTCAGAAGAGGTAAACAAAAACTTGGAGAGTTGAGTTACTTGAGTTGAGGGAAATAACTGAAACTGGGATATCTCCCCCCCACCACCACTAAAAAAAGCTATGGCACGTGGAATTAAAAAAACAATCTACCCCCGTGGACTAAATAAAGGGTTCGGCTCGAAATTCCAACGTATATCACCTGAAGAAGGCCGGAACGTCCAATGGCCGAAACGTCGTGAATATGGCAATAAAGTTTAGGACAACAGTCAGAACGATGTAAATAGTGTTGAAAAGCTTTTCTATATAAGTTTAAGGAAAATGCAATAGAATTCTGTTTTAGGTCCTATTTTAACTTTATCGTCGTTTAGTTCAATGAGAACTTGAGAATAAATCTCTATGTAACATATTTGTTAATTAAACTCCGGACATTGTCAGTTACCGTCGGGTACTGGGTATGTAGCTTTGGGTTTTTCTCCGAACGTGCGATTCTACATTCCCATGTGGATGCAAGAGACTCTCTCCAGTGAATTCTCCATCTCACCATAACATGAGAGATTCACGCCTTTCCCTCTCTGAAACGGCTTTGTTAAATATATCTATTAGTAATACGGTTTTTCCCACGTGTGCATATACTAAACAAAGATGGGTCGACTACGTTTACCAGGTGGGACAGCCACTGGCATCGAGTGAAGCGCATATCTGCACCTGGTGGCTAGGACGTTGTCTCTCAGGTTAACGTCTCGATGAATTTGTCTTTTAAGGAAACCGAGTGCAAAGTCTATAGCATCAACTGAGGTGAGTCACTTACTACACCAAACTACATTTGTTTATTTATGTTAGCGTTTTTGTGAATGGGGCATTTATTAGTACCAGATTAGGGTTAACAACGAAAACAGGAAGCAGTGGAAAGTCATAGTTTCCCATCCCCTAAGGAGACATGACAGAAAGAGACAGGGGTTGTGCAGTTTAGGAGATACATGGTAATATGGGCATTTATGTTGCGCCAATTTGCATTGGCAATAATAAGATTTACCCCAGAGTAGAGTAATGAATTGCAGAGAGAGAGAGAGGGGGGGAGAGAGAAAGAGAGAGAGAGAAAGAGGGGGAGAGAGAGAAAGAGAGAGAGAGAGAAAGAGGGGGAGAGAGAGAAAGAGAGAGAGAGAGAAAGAGGGGGAGAGAGAGAGAGAGAGAGAAAGAGGGGGAGAGAGAGAGAGAAAGAGGGAGAGAGAGAGAGAGAAAGAGGGGGAGAGAGAGAGAGAGAGAGCGTGCTCTGAGAAAGATATGAATCCATATCTTCAGTTATGTATAAATAACAGAAGAGACTGGGTCCTTTCGCCTTGGAGAAGGACAACTCTGAATTTCTAAAACCTTCAACTACGGGTTAAATAGCCTCACCAACTCGCAATTGGTCAAGCGTGTCCAATCAGGAAGAACTTCCTCCAACAGAAGTAAGAAGGATCTGGATTTGGATTTGGATCCCGACTCGCATACTGGTTAGAATCTGACGGTGAAGAATACGCAATTACTTCAACTGCATTTTGAAGTCTGTGTTTGGGTGTTATAAATTTTTCATTATTTGATTCACCTAGAATTTTTTGCAGTCTTCAGACAACAGGTCCAAAATAAATAAAAAAATCATTGTCAGAAACCTCAAGAGAGTTGTTTATTAAATCTTAAAGTGCGTCTTACAATCTAATCTTTCCTTTTCCTTTCTCCGCTCCTAGTTTTCAATGCAATCCTGTCTCGCTGCTGACGTGTTATTTAGCTCCGATCTCATTTGTTCACCTGCGTGTTTTAACCAATCCTGCTTTTATTCGTCACTTTTTATTTTTCTTGATTTTTTTCCCCACTTTTCGATTCATTTTTCTAATTTTTTTGTCTCTCTTTCGCTATTTCCTGACTGCCTTTGTTTCTCCTCCTTTACAAAATGTTTGTTTTAACGTTTCAATGTTCTCCAATTTAAAGTGCCACAGCTCATCCACTTAAAAACATTCATTGTTCAAACTTGGATTAAAGCTAAATGAAAGACATGAACAGAATTTCTTACTTTTACAGACGAACAAAATTTTTATTAATGCGATAAAAACGAACATATTAACAGACGAAATTTTATAACAAAACAATATATTACAGGTTGAGAATTCTTTATCCGAAATTCTTGGGACCGGAAGTGCTTCGGTTTTCAGATTTTTATTCGGATTTTGGAATACAGGCTATTTAATTTGTATATAGCATCTATAAAATGGGGCAGCTTGGGAATGCAACACAAGCATAAACGTAATACCCCTCTACATTTTATAAGACATATACCGATATACCCTGAAGGTAGTTCCATATAAATAGCATATACACTGAAAGTATTTTTATTTAAAATTTAATTAATTTTTGTGTACATACAGATATAGGTAATGACGCTAGCCAGATTTTAAAATGGTGAAATTAAGATTTCACGTAAAAATAATATTCTTTTCATTTTCTGTACATGTACAAAACACATCGTCACTTCTTACAAATATATATCTAAATGTAACACCAAACGCTACTTCTACATCAAGCGTGAGAAAATGGAAGGAGAGTGTGAGAAGGAAAAATTGGTAAGATATCAGTCTCTATCAATGATGTCGTATTTTGATTAAAATGTTACAATACATACAGGTATAGAAATTGTATAAAAACAAAACATGGATTGTGATTACAGTTAAATGTAATGAAAACTGAAAAAAAGTCAGCATTTTATTTGTAACGCTGCAACAGATAAAATCATTCTGCGAGCAGCCATGTTGCTTTTTGAAATTTTTCATTTGTAGCAAGTCATGTCAGCACCTGAAAAACTTTCGGATATTGGAATTTTGGATGAAGGATACTCAGCCTGTATTGTAAAATGGTAATATTGAAATATAATACGATTAACAAAAAAAAAAAGAAAGAAAAAAAAGCAGCTCAGGTGATTTATCAGTCCTGTCACATCAAGCTCAGTCGAAAACAAAAATATGCCTCGGAATTAAAAATGAAAACACAAGACAAATATTATATGAAATAAAATATAACCCTAATATATGATTTTAAATGCACATTCTTTTTCGTTTTGTTTTGTTTTTGCTTGTACATATTTTCTGGAATAATATATATTTTTTAATCATTTCACCCCAAGCAAAGTGATAATGCCACTAAGACACAATGGAAGTGGAAGAGAATGCGAAGACAATAAATAAGAACAGGGTTCAGGAAGACGGAAGATGGCGATTGGCGTTGCAGGTAAATTTTTGAAGATCGTAAGTGATAGGGAAATAAGAAACCGGAAGAGAGTTCCACAGACAAGAAGTGCGAGAAAATAAACTATTAGACTAGAACATACGATTACGTCTAACTAGTTCAACAGTAAAACGATGAGACCAAGTTGCCAATCGAGTAATAAGCTTAAATACATGTAGTCGGAGCACTAAGAAGGAAAGCTCATCAGAACACTTGCCATGAAAATATTTGTAGAAAAAACAGAGAGGAACCACATTACGGCGGTTTGAGAGTCATTGAAATCGAGATGCCAGGTCACGATCATTGCAGACCCTTTTTTGTATTTTATTAAGAATCTCGAGATAAATCGTTGGAGCACCAGACCGGATAGGGCAACATATATTCAATGTACGTACGAATGATAGATTTATAAATGTGCAAGATGGATTCTGGCGAGAAAAATTTAACTGGCACGACACAGTGAACCAACTTTCCTAGAGATAGACCTATCAACTGATTCAATATAATCACGTTATTTTATGTCACTGGAATAGTGAGACCAAAAAGGCGCAGCGCGTTATTCTTCTGGAGCTTAGCAACAGTCATAATGATGGAAAGTAGAAAAAAAAAAACGGAGGAGGGGCTACATCACGGCGGTGTGAAATTGACTGAAGTCAAGATGGTGATTATGGTGATTAAATGAAAATAAATATTGTCTTTTGGAGGCATGGCGGAGTAATGGATAGCGGCTCGGATTCAGGAATTGGAGAGCCGAGTCCGAATTCCAGTCGAATCCATTACATTCACTTACGTGCTAATACCCTTGGGAAAGGCATGTATCCTCTTCTTCTTACTACCCAGCTATGGGTAAAATAGCAGAACAGACCGGGTTCTATAGCCTTTGATGGCAACTGGTCTACCGCAGAAAGAAATGGCAACCTACTGCGGGAAAAGTCTGCCTCGTCAGTCATGTATCTTTCGATACATGATCGCCTAAGCGTGTATCATGCATGGCACATAACTGACTGACTGTTTTGGAAGCGTTAAAATTTACAATCCATTCCTTGCCCCGGTTAACTACGTTGAACGTTTTATTCGAGAACGGAAGTCAATTTTAGCTTGTCGGGCATGCTACTAAAACCGGAGCTAATTGTTGTGTTATTGTCATAAATACTTAGTTGGGAACTGACGACATCATGAACGCCGTTGATGGAGCCCTGAGCTATTGAAAGTTAGAGAGTTGTGTCCCTTTAATTGCTCTGTATTGTATGAATCTCAGCATCAGCGGAAAATCTTGCTTTCAAAGAACTGAAAGCCTCTTTTTGGGAGTTAAACATTAGACTGTAAGTTGAACAAATTCTAACAGCTTATTACTTGCTGAGCACGAATCTTGAGTGGTGGAATTTCTGTTTGTCCATAGTGAATAAGAGTGGATAACACTTGAATAGAGTTATCTAGCAATAACTCAAGAATCAAAGTATCCTAAGGTGTCTACGATTTGACCAAAGTTCTTCAAATATTTTCAAGGAAGATCACATTAACGAAGCAACTTGTTGAATTGATCCGTATCCCGGCTGTTCTTAAGCCATTTCTCGCGCAACAGCCGGTCTTCTGTGATGCTAAGTGAATTCGGGCTGATGATTTCGTCGTGTCGTTCACTGATTTGCTGATTTTGTGGTGACTAGTCTTCTACGATTGACCAATCTCAGCGTGATTCGCGAACTCCTGATTCCCAAGATGTGTGCAAATGAAAGCCACTGGCTATGTCCTACTTTAAAAGCACTGTAAGCAGCTGGAGAGGTCAAGCCCAATTAAGCGAAACTAAATAAAGAGACTACAGATTGGTTGAGTCAAAACATTCTGAAAGCATAAGCTCTGGTCTAACTACTGAAGTGTCCATCCTCGTCCGAGCACTGATGGATGACCATTTTATATCGATGAAGTGTAGTAAATAACCTCGCGCGCACACACACACACACGCGCACTCACACTCACACGCGCACACGCACACACACACACACACAAACACACACACATGATTACATGCATACATACACAAACAGAGTTAAATGCGATCAGAAAACCCAAACTCCCTCAAAGTCGTTACATATACAAAAGCGTTCGTGGAAATATCTCACCTGGTATAGTAAATAATGAAGAATCGGTTGGCACGAGTTGGTGTATCTGAAACATTCGGCCATTCGTTAGGAATTAATGAATGTTTAAAAACGAAAACTCTCTGGGACGAAGGGTAAGATCCGGCTGGTACGTTTCGCCATTAATAAAAAAAAAAAAGAAGAAGAAAAAGAAACTGAGTGGAACAGGTGATGCGTGAAGAAAAAGAAAAACCAGAGGAAACAGGGTTGCTGAGAACGAGGTAAGAGATGATCGGGAGGAAAAGAAAACGAGAAACAGAAATTTGTGATGAAATATTGCAGGTGGCTCTGCTGAAATTGCATATACTGGCTTATAAATCAAACTGGGAGCTACAAAATAAAAGGTTGAGGGTGGGTAAAACAGGTATTAAGCTTTAAAAATTCCTGATTTTACATTTTTTATTTGATATATGTCATAAAACGAATGAATATATATATATATATATATATATATATATATATATATATATATATATATATATATATATATACTTTATTTTAGGATATAAAATCGAAAATATGTCAAAATCACTACAAAATTGCAGTCGTGTTTCTTACAATGCATCTCATCAGGCGATTGTAAATTACTGGCGAGTGAACAATTTAATCAGATTTAAAAGCAAAAGACGGCCTCTTTTTACGAAAAAAGAAAAAAAGAAAAGTGGAAGGGTGGTTATAGGGTTTGTGGCTTAGATCAACCAATCAAATAAGAACTACGTTAAATTTAAAGTAAGGGAAGAAGCATAAATTACGAAATTATTTTCCATGAATGGGTCATGAACCGTAGATTTGAAATCAATGACAGTAACAGACGCCAAAAAGAAGCAGATACGGATGGATACATGTTCGTTCTCATCGTACGTATATATATATATATATATATATATATATATATATATATATATATATATATATATATATATATATATATATATATATATATATAATTTACATTTAATGAAACTCAATATCCGATATGAATAGATTGCGTCCAGCATGAAACAGCCTGAATGTTGACTTCAATGTACACTTTTATATATATATATATATATATATATACGCTCTATCTCTGATATTGAGCACTTTATCCCATAAATATAGCACACCGTAAACTATTTTTCTTCACACACACACACACACACACACACACACACACATACATATATATATATATATATATATATATATATATATATATATATATATATATATATATATATATATTAGATGTACCCAACAGTAAACATAATTTTTTCTTGATGTTAATGCAATTATTTTTTGCTTTTTACTTGCACATATTTTCTGGAATTAAATCTATGAACATTTTCCGTATGTAAAACTTAGCTATTTTGGAAAGTAATGGCAGTATTGATTTTGGAAAAATATGACGGAAAATCTCAGGAAGATTGTCATAGATTGAA
>OZ038497.1:80128847-80143847 GCA_964036315.1 Acanthosepion esculentum | reverse complement strand
GTGAGTTTGATTTTTACTAAGTGCCACTTACTTTCGACCTTGTGCCACATGTAAGCTACGTTTTTGAAATTTCATATTCCACAGCATTAACTCATTCTCGGTGACTTAAGGCGGTGAATGTTCCTACCAGTTCACTCTAGACCAATGATTCCCAATGTGGGATGCATGACCCACCGGTGGGGCATGCTAATATTTTGGTGACCATACGTAGGATATGCACCCTTCGGCTTACTATACCAACAGAATAAGGGGCAATTCGAGAATGAGTTATTAACAGTGAATTGTTTTCCATTGAGTCTAAGTGAGAGTGTTAATGTTAATGCAAGTTAATACATACGATGCATATACAGTTATGCATACATAGAAATATTTGTGTATATGTACATACATGTGCAACTGGCATACAAGCAAGAATTAAATATTACGGTGCGGGAGGGGCACCAGAATTTTAGAAATACCAAAGTGGGACATCGCCCAAAATCCGTTGGGAATCACTGCTCTAGACTATACTTCCTGATTTGTATTCTGATGTTTACTTTATCATGGCATTATCTGTACTCCTCATCAGCTGTGAAGCCAATGACAATGAATTGCACACTGTCTGTGGCTTTTCAACATTGTCTGCACAAAGATATAACGTTTGTTCTTACCCTTTTGATTATTTAAAAAATTGTTTCAAATAAATATAAATTTCTGAGAGTTAATATCACTGACGAGGTAATATATTAATTAGAGCTCGTCGCTGGAAGTCCTCACCCCAAACAATTTGATTGATGTGTCGTAAGTTATTTTTAAAAGTCCACGAAATTAACTGCGCTTATCAAATTTTCTATTATGCGTGAATTTAAAATAAACGAAATGTTCATTTTTATTTTCAGTATTAAATTTATTTATTCCTATTTATTATTATTCCCTTTATTTAGATTCACTGGAACAAGAAATGTAATATTTACGATCAAAATGCTATCAAATTGACCAATACAAATGCAGAAGGATGTATACCTGTTTCATAGACCAGGCAAAAGCATTTGACAAGGTATGACACAAGGATATTTTTGAAGTATTAAGAAAACATGACCGTGGAGTAATGGATAGCGGCTCGGATTCAGGAATTGGAGAGCCGAGTCCGAATTCCAGTCAGTTACATTCACTTACGTGCTAATACCCTTGGGAAAGGTATGAATTCTCTTCTTCTCCCCCCAGATATGGGTAAATAGCAGGGCAGATCGGGTTCTATAGCCTTGGATGGCAACGCCTCGTCAGTCATATATCAAAAGATACATGATTGTCTATGTGTTTATCACGCATAGCACATAATTCAGTGTAGATGTTACAATAATCCTGAATATATATTGGAAGCATATGTAATAATTGGAATCGAATATGGATTAAAATTCGACACAAAGGTAAAATAGGGTACAAACCGGAAACGTTTAAAAAATTTAACATGTTTCGATTTTACTTAAAATTCATCAGAAATTTTGTGACATCTATCTGACCAATGAAAAACAAACAATTCAAAATTCAAAGGGCGGGAATATTCTCATCCATATAACAGTAATTTAAATTTTAAAAGAAATTATATATATATATATATATATATATATATATATATATATATATATATATATATATATATATATATACGCAAACAGCACAATGCTTTCTAAATATATCTGGGAAATTAAAACAAAACGCACATCACACCAAAAATATCTTGGAAAATAAGGAAAAGATCATCAGCCTACAACAACCAATCAAAAACTTTGCTTGGAGGGAAAAATAGTTATCATTACCTTCCCAGACCAAAATAAATTATTAAATAAATGATCCGAAAGTGACACAGTAACACACTGACATTTGCATTATATATAGAACTCGTCAAAAAAGCAGACATGAAAACAAATTTTGACTACGTTACTTAAAAATCGAAAACTGAAAAAATAAAATAATATAAAAAATAAAATAAGATAAATAAAATACAATTAAATAAATAAATAAATTAATGACAACAAAATGAGCAAAATAAATTAACCCAAACAAATTACCAAATCACACCCGTTAGAATAGACGAAATAGAATATATAATTAAAAAATAAATAACAAAATCAATGAACCCAAATAAATAAAGTAAATAATAAACAAATTAATAAACCATTATGACCAAATATTAGACTATAAAAATGAAACCAAAAATCGGACAAAAATATAGCTATAACTGTTATATAACAATAATAAAAAAAATACTACGTTACTTAAAAATCGAAAAACCGAAAAGAGTAAATAAAAATTTAGAGTATAATAAATAAATAATAAAAAACTAGTAAAATAAATTAATCTAAATTAATCCAAATAAATAAATGATATACAAACTAACAAACCGACCAGATAAATTAACCGCTAGAAAAAACAAGTAAGGATAATCAATCCAAATAAATAAATAAATGAAGTAATAAACAGATTAAAAATTGCTCCCGCCAAAATAATAGTTAGAATAAACTACAGCAATCAACCCCAAAATTGAAATATATAAGATAAAAAATAAAAATAACAAATAAAAAATTAAAATAAATAAAAACAAACAAAATAATTTAACCCAAATAAATAAACGACTTCCGGCAAAATAACGGCCAAAATAGACTACCCACAATGCACCACTGATCCGTGTATATAAATAGCCGAGAAAAATGACAACACTCGTGGCCTGATGATTGCCTCTATCATGAAACAGCCTGTCGCCTCTAAGTGTTGACTTCAATGTTCACTTCGTATATATATATATATATATATATATATATATATATATATATATATATAATGCGAATGTCAGTGTGTTACTGTGTCACTTTTTTAACTCAAAGGGACACAACTCTCTAATTTTCAGTAACACATGTTCAAATGAAAAAAATTACTGTTCTCAAATTACAGTGTTTCAAAATTAGTGTTTCAAAATAAAATTGTCCGTGATTTCATCTTTATTCCTAGAGGACCTAGACCAAAATATCATACCATTCTGGAATCAGGCCAACTCCGTGAGCAAATTAAAAAAACATTCGGATCAGGCCCCGCGATTCTAAAATTTTGAATTCCCAAGTTTTCATTACAGTGATTGTTTTCGACGATTTTTTACGATGAATTATTTTGTACGATAACAATTTTTATAACTTGGAAAATAATTTGGGAATAATCGAAATTAATTGCGAAAGTCACCTATGAAATAAAAATAATTGTTTGTTCGGAAAGTAAGGACCTACATACATCAAATTGTCTTTAAATTAAGATTTAGAATTACCGTTGAACTTTTGAAGGTAAGCTAAAATATTAAAGCAACACTTAAACGCAGCGATCAATTTTTAGTTCCTCTATAGCTCATTGCTGCCTATCACATCTGCTCCTCCCTACCTATTGGGATGAAGGCCCAATGAAGAGCCCTCCGCAGGAATTAGCTTAAATGCCGCTCTATAGGGCGGTTTTTAAGCTAGTATATATATATTTTATATTAGCGAATAAGCATTCTTTTGCGTGTAAGCATCCCGAAAATAACTCTGATCTTTATTTAATGGAAGTAAGTTACTGAGGCAATAGAATTGCCAGCTTATCTCCTTGTCTAACTTTCTTTTTTTTTGCCATGCGTGATACACGCTTAGACGATCAATTATCTTTCGATACATGACTGACGCCGCAGATTTTTTCCCGCAGTAGGTTGCCATTTCTTTCTTTCTGCGGTAGACTAGTTGCCATCCAAAGCTATACAACGTGGTCTGTCCTGCTATTTACCCATATCTGGGGTGGGGAGGACAAGAGGAGAATTCATACCTTTCCCAAGGGTATTAGCGAATTAAGTGAATGTAATGGATTCGACTGGAATTCGAACTCGGCTCTCCAATTTCTCAATCCAAGCCGCTATACATTACTAGTTCATATACATCCATCTCTCTCTCTCTCTCTCTCTCTCTCTCTATATATATATATATATATATATATATATATATATATATATATATATATATATATATATATATACATATACATATATATATATATATATATATATATATATATATATATATATACATATACATATATATATATACATATATATATATATATATATATATATATATATATATATACATATATATATATATATATATATATATATATATATATATATATATATATATATATACACACACAAAATCTTTTCTATGGTATTTTTTATTTCCTTTTTATCTTTCCGTTCCTATCATACATTCTCTCAAATCCCATTTACACGTTCACATTCTCACTTTTTCATTCTAATTTTCTTACTTTCTCACTTCCCCCTTTTCTACCTCTTCCTTCCGCTCTCTTTCTATCTTTCTTTTTTCTTTCTCTCTCTCAATGACTTTTAACAGTTCTCTCGAATTAATGTCTCTTTCGATTTGCAGATAACTAATCCTAGTGGGATAAAATCTTGAAGTGAGGGGAGCAGATAGAATGAAGAAGATCATCGCAATTTCCTGGGTGGAAATTGTATGCTTCACTCTTCATTACACAGGAAACACCTGTACATTTGGCTATTCAAAGAACGTCATATAAAGAGAAAAGAAGGAAGAGGAAAGACGAAGTAGGAAGAAAGTTTTAAAATAATTAAAACATGGTTGGAGAAGAAAGAGAAAAATGATATAAAGAAAAGAAAGTAATTATCATCTAAGGAAAGAAGGATGCGAGATAAAAAAAATAAAATGGCGGGGAAACAAAAAATAAAATGGCGGGGAAAGAAAAAATAAAATGGCGGGGAAAGAAAAATAGAAAGCAAAAAAGAGTAAAAAAAATAAAAGAAAGAAACAAAAAGGTGGCATAAATGAAGTGAGGAGAAAGAAAAGAAAGAACAAAAGAAAATTTTTGAAGGAAAAGTGGATGCGAGAAAAAAACAGAAGTAAAAGAAAGAAATAAAATGATGTGACAAAGAAAGAAAGAAAGAAACAGAAATAAAACGAATTAAATAAAATAGTGGGATGAAGAAATCGAGAATATATATGCTAGCACGAAGTCACAAGTCATCGTGACCGAGGGTTTGAGTTTTCTGGCCTTGTTCAGACTGTTGATCACGCTAGATAACCCCCTCTCTTCCAGAAACTGTAAGGTCTGCTGAGCATAGTTGCAGTATGAACCACAGGTGGGCTCTGTGGGTGTTGAACAAACACAAATGTCCCTGAGCAGGCGTCTGCAACGGGGATTGGCTAGCCGTCCTAGATACGAGTAGGCATCCATATATATATATATATATATATATATATATATATATATATATATATATAATGATGAAAGCGGAGTCCTTAGAAATCCATGGTAATATTTTATTTCGCAATATCAAAATATTACCATGGATTCGCTCCGCTTTCATCATTATCATTTGCTCTGTTCTTACTTTGAGCTCTCTTTGGATTTATATCCTCTTTGGAATGATCCATACGAATTATAAAATATTATATATATATATATATATATATATATATATATATATATATATATATATATATATATATATATATATAAGTATATATATATATATTATTGTTGTATATATATATATATATATATATATATATATATATATATATATATTATTGTTGTTTTGTCAGCTCGAACATCTTTCATAGGCCTACATATAAGAAGCATACATGAAAGTCTTTCTCTCTCTCTCTCTCTCTCTCTCTCTCTATATATATATATATATATATATATATATATATATATATATATATAATGATGGTAATAAAAATAACTGAGATCAAATAGAAGCACAAGAAAAAAAGACGTTAAAGATCGGAATTTTCGGACACGCCTGTGTACTTTCTCAACGAAAAATAAAAAAAGTTCTACATTTGTGAGTGTATTTTCTTTCTTTGCGTATGTCTTATATCACTGATGAAATCTAGTAGGCTTTTGACTCACGACTTTCCTTCATCATCTCTATATATATATATATATATATATATATATATATATATATATATATATATATATATATATATATATAAAAGTGAACATATAAGTCAACACCTAGAGGCGACAGTCTGTTTCATGCTAGATGCAATCGTCAGTGCACATATATTCATTTTTAATCGGACATTTTCATTACTTCAAACGTTATTTCAGTGGATACTCGTGTTTGAAATAAACACCTCATTATTTTAATAACAGTATTACGTCTGTCGGGAAGCACATTTTCTTTATTAAGTTTACTCCAATGTGCAGGTCAATAAATATAATACACATTGTTTAAAAAAAAAAAAATAATTAACGCTTGAATTTATATATATATATATATATATATATATATATATATATATATATATATAGAGAGAGAGAGAGAGAGAGAGAGAGATAGTAAATATTGCGGTCAACACTTAGCGGCGACAGTCTGTTTCATGCTTAAACGCAATCTTCAGGCCGTTTGAGTTGTGGTTTGGCTCCACTATTTATATATGTTAGTCAGTGGTAGGTCTGTTGCATTAGTCTTTATTCTAACGGTTATTGGCTGGGCGGTAACAGTTATATTTTTAATTATTCTAGGGGTTATTGAGTGGAAATAATAGTGAATCCGAATGCAGTTTTGTGGCTATTTTATAATGTCATTAGGTTACTTTATTATTGATTGCTTTGTTATTTGTTGTTGATATATTTTATTATATTGTGTTTATGTCTGTAATCGCAATTTGTTTATTTTTTACTTAATTCAGTTACTTATTGATTTGGACTATTTTATTTTACTTATTCATATATTTTTATTCCTTTATTTTATTTATTTATTTTTGTTCGTTTTAGTTTTCGGTTTTTAAGTGATGTAGTAAAATATGTTTTCATATCTGCATTTTGAGATGAGTTCTGATTGTCTATTTATCAATTTGTGTTGGTCTGGGAAGGTAATTATAGCTATTTTCTCATCTAGACAGTGTTTATATTTTTTTCATTTATTGTTGTAGGCTGATGCTCTTTTCCTTATTTTCCATAGTGTTCTTAGTGTGATTTTGTTTTAGTTTTTAATTTCTCATATATTTTTAGAATGCATTGTGCTATTCGCATATTTACTATTTGAAAATATTGTTTTGTGTGCGTAGTTTCTTTGTTTCCAGGGTTATTCATTTACACCTTTGTATATTTTTATTTGTTATCTGCTGATTTTATAGTGGCTTGGTATGTTACATTGTTCTGCAAGCAATTGCCGTTTAAGGGACATTCATTCTTTACTCTGCAGTTACACGTTGATTTGATTTGTGCCGGTGGTTTGTTGGTTGTTTTTATGTTGTGCTTTTTTATTATTTGTGTCATGTTCTCGGTGCAACTGCGGCTGATTTTTACTGTGTTTTTGTTGAATATATTGTAGAGGATGATTAATGGGAGACGTCTTTGTATATGAGTTTGATGAATATTTTTCCTACCTTTGTTTTTACGTTTTTGTTGTACGGTGGGTTGAACAATGTTTCCTTTCTTGTTGGCTTTTTTTTTTTAGCTGTGTGGTATTTATGTATCTTTTAGAGTTGTTTCATAATCCTGTTTGGCATCGTTAAAGATGTTTTCACTGGAATAATTGTCAGATAACCTGTGGTCAATTGCTTGCAGGATATGCTTGATTATTGATGGCTGCTGCTTGAAAGAATGTGTTTATATAAAGTAGTTTGTCGTTAGGTATTATATATGTTTGATATGTATCTTTTTTTTAGGTTGAATGTGATATTGAGGAAATCTACTTCGTTTAGGTTAGTTTTATGTTGTTGTTTTTGTTCTTTTTTTTAATCGTTTCACCCCAAGCAAAGCGACGATGCCACTAGAACACGGGGGTGGGATTTACAGGGAGTGGAAGTGAAAGAGAATGAGTGTAAGAAGACTGAAAATGGGAAGGAAAGGACAAAACAAAGGAACAGGGTTCAAGAAGGTAAAAAATGGCGATTGACGTTGCATTTAAATATTTGTAGATTGTAGTTGTCAGGGAAGCAAGAAATCGGAAGTAATTTCCACGGGTGGGAAGTGGGAGAAAAAAAACAGCAGAAGTAGTGAAATTCCAATTGTCTGTTTATAATTGTAAGTAAATGTATCTTTTTGGTTTCCATTTTCCTTAAAGCTTCCTCGTCCATGGTATTCTCTGTTGTCTCAAATATCTTCTTCATCAGTAAGGAGATTGTCCAGCATTTACGGCCATATAGTGGATTATATTACATAGCAGTTCAAACAGAGAAATCTTTAAAAACATGAAAGATTTGCCAACCAAATCAGTTAAAAATGAGCTGGAAATTGTTTCGTTTTCTATTTTGACTGTAACTTGTTTCGCACACAGCCTCAAAGGTTGGTGCCAGAAATCTTTTGCTCTGCCACGAGGTTATACATCAAAGGAAATAATGTGACAAAGTAATTATTATTATTGCATGTTCAAAACTCGAATAGTAGTTTTTTTGTGAGGTAAAAGATTGGCCAGGGTTTGAGTCAAGTATCAGCTCTGTGGACATGACCTACCTACATTGCCGGATACGAGGAAAGTATGGCAGATCAATTCAAACAAGAGCTAGCCTGTTTGAGATGATACTTATTCGTGTCAAACTGATTTGTGAACTTGTAAACATATTTCAGCTTTTGTAGACAAACTGGCAACGATCATTTAATTTTTAATAGAAAAAACTCTCAGAACGTATAAATATTTCCAGGCGACTTGTGGTGTATTGGTCAGCAACCTTGATTTTACATCAGTAGCGTGTTCGATTGTCGCTGAGTGCTTAAATACTTGTGTCGTTTGCCAAAATTAAACTACGCTTTCTAAAAATATAAGAGAACGGAAGTTTAAAAATAAAAATAGATTATAATTCTACAAATTCAACTGTTATAAAATATGCAGTAAAACTCACTTAAAAAACTCGTCCTACATTGCGCATGCGCGATATTTTCCGAGCGGTATGAATAACCATGAATTGTATGAAGACAGAATGTATGGTTGTCAAGATGAGAAAGAAAAGCAAGATGCGAGCTATGAATAAGAGTTGTCAACACAAAACTAGTAAAGAAGTCTAAATATCTGGGAAGTGTTTTAACAGATAACGGACAATGTGACACCGCAATCCGAACGCAAAATAGGAAAAGATGCTTTTCAAAAGCTAAACGAGGAAATTTCATTTATTAAAAAAAAAGTACTGAAGAACTGTAAATCCTCCCCCGTGGTAATGAATGCTGGACAATTTCATAACAAATGAAGAGGAGACTTAAGGCAAGACAAATATGATCCTACAGAAGAATTCTGAGAATACCATGGACGAAACATGTGACTAATAAGGAAGATTTAAGTAAGATGAAAACAAAAAGCACACATACTTAGAATCAAAAAGAGACATAGTGAGGAAATAGTACTTGGAAAATTTAAGCACTCACAGGAGATATTGAAGACAAAAAGGGGCAGGTGGAAACAGAGAGTAGACTACCTAATGATTTTTTGTAAATGGATGTCAGAATATTAAAAATACAGACATTGCTAAAACCTACAAAGGATAAGAAGTTGTGATACATATATATATATATATATATATATATATATATATATATATATATATATATATATATATATATATATATATATATACTTAGTTGTATGGATGTGAGTTTGTAACCGTAGGTTACACGCTTTTGCGATCCTCAGTCAAACCTCAGAGTTTGTCTGAGGATTGCAAAAGAGTGAAACCCAGGGTTACAAACTCACATCCATACAACTAAGTATTATAGCTCTATCACTGATATAGAGCACTTTCCATTAAGTAACGCAAATATATAATATATAAATAATATATATATAATCACACACACACACACACACACACACACACACACACACACACATATATATATATATATATATATATATTTCTTTTCCAGAAAAAAAATTATGAACTTTTCCTGTTTCAAATGTAAAATATGTTTACATATATCATTTTCTGTAGTGAAAATTTTCAATGTTTTAAAATACTGAAAACAGTTCCTTGAACGAAAATTTACAAAATTATTGTGACTTAGTAATTAATCATGGTTATTTTCTAAGCATATCTTAAATGCAGCATAGGGCCGAAAGTACGGGATTCACAGTGAGGATCGAACTCACTATCCAGTCATAATTTACCTAGCGAGAAAAGCTTTCTAACCATTACACGAAGTCGACATGCCCAAATCTTTGCCTATGTAAGTGCAAAGGTATGAGAAAATGTGAGTGAACAAGTGAGAACGAAACAAAAGAAACAAAATTTTAATAAACGTTATTTTTCTCATGAAATGAAGTGTGACATTGAGAAAGCCAAACAATTTGCACAGTTCGACATTATGACAAATTTGCCTAAAGGAGACCAAGGATAAAAAAAAGCAGTTGTAAAACACAGATTGTTTATTACAATATGTCTAGGATGAAAACTTAAAGAACGAACATTGTCATTTATACTTTTTTGTGATCTTTAAAAACGTTCCTAAAGATGCAATGTAACGGATGTCGGCGAGTGGGAAGTAAAATCAGTGAGCCGAAGGTGCATTGGGATAGGGAAATATGCCTTCCCAAAGCTAAGTATTAAGAAACAGAAGAATTTAGAATCAAAGAAAAGAGCATTGTACTGTTACGTAATATCAGTCGTCCGAAATGGTTGTAAATGTTGAACAATCTCTTCAGAGATGAGGAAGAGACAGAAGGATACTGAGAATATCACGGATGACTTTTTATTTTTATTTTTGCTTTCTTAGCGCTCATTCCCGGCCGACAGGAGGCACTTCAGCGTGGTGTAATGGTTAGCAAGCTTGCTTCACTAGATCTATTACGACTCAATAGTGAGTTCGATTTTCACTGGGTGTTCCACACTTTTAGCCGTGTGCCACATCTAAGCTACTCTTAGAAAACCATATTTTGAGCACCACGGCGGGGTGTAATGGTTAGCGAGCTTGTCTCGCTCGATCAGTTACCACTGAAAAGTAAGTTCGATCCTCATTAGGCACCCCATACTTTCGGCCTTCTGCCACATCTAAGCTACGCTTAGAAAATAACCATACCCGGCCGACAGCTTTTGCTGTAGTGTGAATCAAAAAGAGATAGCAGGTCACCAACATCGATGTTTCCTATTGCTCTGCAAAATCACTGCCCAGTTTGAGCAAGATTGTCCCTCTCGATCAGTTAGTGTTTCATCGTACCTCTGACTGTCCCTACAGTTTGAATTTAAAAGAGGGCGTGATCAAAAACAGTGTTTTTGTTATGCAGTATGTGAATCACATCAGATGATGCCAAAATATATTTTGCACTCAGTGGGATGTCAAAGAAGCCTGCTGAATTGACGAGTTGATCTGGAGGATGACCTACTAGCCAGCATGTGCAGAGTGTCGCCTCTCAGGACTGATTCCAACAGATACACGGGATCGACCAGCTGAGTTTAGGGTATGTGCGCGCGGGAAAAATACTTTATGACAGGCCGATATATAAACACCCACACAAGAGGGAAGAAGATACTCTCATACATCTTCACGAGAATGTAGATTCCACGTTCGAAAAAGTCCCCAAAGCCACACACGCTAACTGGTCGTGATTGACGAAGTCCAGACTTAAATAAACATTGTAACGTTACGTATGTGAGATTTGATCTCATGTTTTCATTAGTAATTTACGATGATAACGTTACAATAATTTACATTTATTTAGTTTAACCAAAAAAACATTTTTTTTCTGTTACTATCGCGCATGCGTGCCGGTGATGAAAGAATAGAGATAAGGGTTGTAACTGTAGGTGCAGCCATAGCGAAAGACGTACATTGCAAGATGAGATTCCATGTTGTCTGTTGCAGACAGCAAAGTGCGAGCTGGAGAGAGCATTATCTACCGGAAGTCTGTTGTGAACAGAAGAGTCGGGTGATTAGATACCCTGACTAGAATGTTTGTCAACTCTTCTTCTTCTTCTTCTTCTTCTTCTTCTTCTTCTTCTTCTTCTTCTTCTTCTTCTATGTGTCGTGTCCCTTCAGGACGTGGGCAATCATGTGTCTCCACAACTTCCTGCCTTTTGCAGCTCTTAGTAATGTTTGTCTTCTTGCTATCCCACCTACTGCATCTTCTGCCAACCTTTTGCACAAACCAATTAGGTAAGTTATTCGTTGCTTTCCTCTGCTCTTCTTGCTTCAATCTGTCCTGTGAGTGTCAAATTCTCCACGCCCTCTATCTTCATTATGTACCTTGAAATTTCAACTGCTTTTTACTGATTTTAAGTATGTCTCATTCTGTTTCCATTTCCCTTAAAAATTTGTTGTGGCTCACATGTTCAATCCATGGCATTTTCAGGATCCTTCTATAGAACCATTTTTCCTCTTTATCTGCCGTCCTGGGTATGACGATAAACTACATCCGGCAGCAAGCCCTCTGATCGTGAAGTTTTGAGAAGCGTGGGACCACCTCTTAATTGCTGTTATTCCCAGGTCCACTTTGACCCGGGGTGGTAGCACCTGTTAGGGTCCCAGCTATGGCCAAATATTTAATCCCTAAGACTGGGATCAAAACACTATGAAAGTATAAAAATACATTTTTATAGTAAAAAAAAAAAAAAGAAAAAAAAAAGAGCAATACATTTTTTGAAAAAAAAATTACCAGCAATATATTTGATTCTGGATAAAAACTCAAAAATACGTCAATGAAACCTGATCTACAAACTGATTTCTGTATCTGTCTATATTTCTGCTCTATTTGTTGTCTTCGCCGTAAGGTTGCCTCTCTGTGTCTTTTCTATGGTAATAGTTCGAATGAGCTCTTCGCTATGCTACCTAGACTTTATGAATTTAAGCGCAGTATTAGACTGGCGACGAGATCTCATCAATTTACAGTTGAGCTGGCTTAGATGAACATAGTTTTTATTCGTTCTTTGGTGTATCATTTGAACCTTTTTGGGGGGAGTAATTGTAAAATCCATTCATAATATGTATTTAGTTTCCAATATCAACAGCAAAAGTGAAATCTTAAATAATGTGAAAATTGCTTTAATGATAAAACCTGCTCACTTTGTTGTCTTCGTCAGGATGGCCGAGCGGTCTAAGGCGCTGCGTTCAGGTCGCAGTCGGGTCTTCCCGGCGTGGGTTCGAATCCCACTCCTGACAACCTTAATTTTTGTCTTATGCTTTAACTTAGATTTTAGTTTGTATAGTAGTTTATGGACCATTTAATGTCGAAATTTAATTTTCTTGTGGGCATTAGTAATTTTCTCTACAATAATGTATTGCTTGTATATTTTCAAAAAATGTATTGTTGGTAATATTTTTTTTTTTTTACAAAAATGTATTGCTGGTATCTGTCTATATTTCTGAGATTAGGTATTATGTACACTATTTATATTATTCGGACTATTGTCCTCATCTTTGTCGTCATATTTATTACAACGTTTCGGCCGTTGTACGCTCCGGCCTTCTTCAAGTGGTTGGAATATCGAACTGAACCCTTTATTTCGCCAAATAAAGGGTTCAGTTCGACATTCCAACCACCTGAAGAAGGCTGGGGCGTACAACAGCCGAAACGTTGTAATAAATATGGCGACAAAGATGAGGACAATAGTCCGAGTAATGTAAAGAGTGTAAACTGATTTCTTACAAAGAATACTTATTCTATTCATGCGAAGCTATCCTAAAAATCTTGTCGGCATTAAATAACTCATTGAGGTTGATATGCCGTAAAGCAAAATAAATCAACCGAAACCAATCATCTTCATATGTGAGGTGATTGTTCAGCATTCTCTGTGATATCGGAGGATCGATATTACATAACCCTTCAATACTTTTCTTTGTTTCTAACGAAAATTTCCTGTTTCTTAATAGTTTACTTATCTTTAGGAAGGGATCTTTGCTATTCTAATACACCTTCAGATTTCGGGCGTCACATTTTTCCTCCTCTGTTAAATATTTCAATTTTTGTCCTTTCTTGGTACTGACATTTCCAATACATAGTTCACATCTTAGGGATTTCTTTTTCCTGACAACCATTCATCTTGCTGCAAATGTTGAAGTCCGATAAGAAGACAGATCCATGTTTAACGGCCCTTTCTGCTTGTATGTGGTTACTCATTTCATTTTCTATCCGTATGCAGGCGGTTTTCTCCCAGTATAAGTTCTGGATTATTCTAACATCTTTCCCAAATATATTAAGCTTACCTAGCAGTTCAAACAGTGCTGTACTTTATCAAACGCATTTTCATAATCTATAAAACATATCCTTCTGCATTTGTCTTGCTTTTTGTGATATCATTCTGAGCATAATTATTACACCGAACTCTTCTTGCTCTATTTCCGGTCTAATTCTGCTGCGCGCTCTATTTATCAGAAGTCTGATAATAAGATTCGTTACGGCGCTCATTAGTCTGATCGTCCAATGAAATTCGCATTCACTTGCACCTATTTTCCTTGTCCGTGATTCTAAAATAAGGTTTTCTGGTATTTCACCACTGTCGTATATTTCAGTTATTGATTCTGTAATTTTGTCAGTACCGAAATCATCTGGTTCTACTACTTTGTTCACATTCAACTTGTCCAATGTTGATTTTACTTCCGACTGTAATATGTCTAGTCCGTTCATATTTTTGTCTATTGCAGTTTTTCCTCCTTCGTCGTAGGAGAGTTCACCGATGTAATTGTTCTATCTCTGGAGTATTTTTCTTTCTCTATTATTTGCCCTCCTTCTTTTAAGCATCCTGTCGATGAGCGCATCTTTTGTCCTGTTATTTCTCTTATTCTTTTATGCACATCTGCCTATTGAGTGATGCTCGTGCTTTTTATTTCAGCACGGTTTTCGTTGGGCCATTCCTCATTTGCCTGCCTGCATTTGTTTCTAATTTCTTTGTGTAATTTACTACATTTTGTACCTGACCTTGGAATCGCTTTTTGCCTCCTTTTCATAATATCAAGAATTTAATCTGTCATCCATTCCTTGTCTAGTTTTCGTTGAGATGACCTCGTTTACCGATGTCACCAAAGCTTTTTTTATTGTGT
>OZ038497.1:80031347-80123847 GCA_964036315.1 Acanthosepion esculentum | reverse complement strand
TTACGTTAGGAGACAATTTGTGCGGATAGGAGTGGAAGATAACGGTTAATGCTTCCCTTGAACAGTTTAAGATTTTAGTGATCGGGAAACATCATTGTTGAGAGTCGGTTCCACATAGCAGTGGTTCGCGGGAAGAAGCTGTTCGAGTGGAACTTCTCACTGATGGAATACGGAGGGAATGTGGGTGGTTTGCTACTATGTAAGTGGCATGGCGTGTCCTTGCCGTGAAGGTTTAAATTAGCGGGACCAGGGAATGTAGTTTGTCGGAGCACTTTCCGTGGAAGTAGCGATAGAGCAGCAAGAGACTTGCCACATCCCGCCTGTGGGAGAGATGTTGGAGGGTGGAGAATAATTCGTCACCCACAAGGGCTAGGAGACGCCTTTGAAGTCTATCAAAGCTGGATGTGCAATAAGAAAACAAAAAGAGGAAACACGACAACATAGAAAATAATGCATTATAGTCACAATATTTTTTTTTTAATTATAAACCTTCGGTTTTTATTGAGTTATGGGAGCCTGCGTTGAACACAAATTACATTTTCAGCGGACTATTCTATTGAAAATTACACGCAGCATTACTTTATATCCGTTCCTGGTTTTAATTTGAAAAGAAACGTTGCAACTGTAAAAGCATTACTATTTGATCCGCATCAACAATAGTAGTCATGTTCATTTTTAGTAAACTTAAAATAGGTCACGTATTATCACATAATCTTTACATTAAATAATAGTAAAAGCTCGAGATCCTTGACAAAATCCAGAGATGGATATGCAATGTGATAGGTCCTGATCTGGCATCTCATCTACAGTCACTTTCACACAGACGTGAAATGGCTTCCCTCTGTCTTTTCTACAAATATTTTCATGGCAACTACTCTGATGAGCTACTTTCACTGGTTCCCAAACTGCATGAATTTAAGCGTGCTACTAGGTTCGCATCTTGGTCCCACCCTTTCACTGTCGAAACAGTTAAATGTAACCGCCTCTTCTACTCCAACAGCTTCTTCTCTCGCACTTCCCGACAGTGGAACTCCCTTCTTCTTACTTGCTTCCCTGATAGTTATAATCTTCAAATATTCAAGTGTAATGTCAATCCACATGCCTTGATCTTGATCCCTGTTCTTCTTTTTATCCTTTCCTCAAACACCCCTCTTTACTCTTGCTCTCACCCTCTGTAACCCCTTGCGTGCTAGTGGCACTCCTGCCTTGCTTGGGGTGAAATACTTTTTAAAAAAAGTAAAAACGTAATTGCGTGGTTCAAATGAATACGGAGGCAATATTTATTACTAATATTCGTTTGGCCAAAAACATCGTTCCGTGTTTTTCTTCAGATATCTTGGATTGATTGATTCGTTTTTTCATGGCTTATCAACACTTTGCAGGTTATTTAAAGCCAGAAAGTATTTTTAGATTGTGAGAACATTTTTTTCGACTATAATGATGCATGAAAATAAGCAACATTTTTTACACATTCTGATTTTATTTAATTTCAAGCCAAATAAATAATGCTACTTAAACGCGAAAAAATATTTGAGTATTTTATGGAGAAGATACCGCGAATGATCGAACGTGTCAAAAATGAACATTTTTCGTTGAACCAACCTTCACGATTAAGCAAATTGAAGTTGATCGTTTTCAAGACATTTACTCTCTAATCATCATTATTGACATGGAACCACTTAGGGTCGTAGGGGCAGCACACATACTGCAGCCATAGCTGCAGAAGTAGTATGTCTGACGAAGACCATCACCTTTTCAGTTTGGTTTTGACAATTACAGTTTTCCTTCTCCTAGACTGGTTGTCACCTCAAGCCATAGCTGTAGTGAGATGGGTTTGTGCCTTTTACAGAGCGGCCGTATCGATCAAGCAAAGTTTGGACAGTAACTTTTTAAGCGAAATCTTTTTCGTTACAATTTTTTTGAAATTTTCATATCTTCTCAGTTCATATCTTCTCAGTTATCCAAACTTAAGCAAAGTAATTTTCTAGTGTAATGGAATTGAATCTAACGATGGTTTCCCCTCTTCCCAGAAAGACGCAGGTTCAAATCCTGTCGGAGAATACATACATTCAGATATTCAGGCAGATGAAAACAAAAAAGTCAGATAGATAAAAATAAATATACTGTTTAATAAATAAACAGAGCGTCTACTCAAATATGAGCATCCGCAAAAGTTCAACTGAAATCTCGGTTTGTTTGAAACAACAAATTCTTGATCAATGTTGTTCCTTGTGATAGGAACGTAACATGTTCGTGTCTTTGAGTTTTTTTTTTTTGTCTCGAAAGTAGGACAAGAATCTGTTTTTGTTGAGGCAAACGGAAAATCACAAAAGTCACTGTTATTTAGAGAAGTTAAGGAGAAGCGGATAAAGAAAAACACTCTAAAGTAAAGAAATGTAGCAGTGTTTGTAAGAGTTATTAAATTATGTTATAAGATAAAACGTCACAGAGTTATTAAATTATGTTATAAGATAAAACGTCACAGCTGTAGGTAAGTTACATGTCCCGGTAGCGTGGCCGAGCGGTCTAAGGCACCAGTCTCTTCGGAGGCGTGGGTTCGAATCCCACCGCTGCCATTCTAATTTTGAGTTTCTTTTCAAAGAGTCGTATGATCTTGAAATTAGACATTAACCCCATATCGGAAATACAATGTGAACTTCCGTACGTTTCATTGGTTTAGTACCTTACACTGAAATGCTTGTAAACATACATACATCATATATTGTTTATATGTTATCTTTGATATTCGAGTAAAAGCTCTGATTTTTAGTTAAACAGTATTTTCTTATCGAACTATATCAATCTTATCTATCGAGAAATCTTGTCAAAATAGTATGCGATGACCGTTTCCCATAGGGGGTCGGGGTTCGTATCCTACCGGAGAACGCAAATTTTTTTCTAACAAGATTTCTCGAATGTAATTAGACATTAACCCCATATCGGAAATCAGTAGATGTCGTTGGATAAAAATACAGTTTAATTAAAAAAAAACTGAGATTCTACTTTATGAGTATCCATAAAAAATAACGTTTAAAAAAAGTAAATTATATATATATATATGTGTGTGAGTGTGTGTGTATATATATATATATTTACAAGCATTTCAGTGTAAAACAATGAAACGTACGTGACTTCACATTGTATTTTCGATTTGGTTTTAATGTCTTAATTTCAAGTAAAGAAATTCAAAAATATGGCAGCGGTGGGATTCGAACCCACGCCTCCGAAGAGACTGGTGCCTTAAACCAGCGCCTTAGACCGCTCGGCCACGCTACCGTGACATATCAATATGATAACGCGTTGACATTTAATAACTCTTTCAAACACTGCTACATTTACTTTTTAGTGTTTTTCTTCATCCGCTTCTCCCTAACGTCTAAATAACAATCAGCGACTTTTGTGATTTTCCGTTCGCCTCAACAAAATCAGATTCTCATTTCTTGTCCTACTTTCGAGACGAAAAAACTCAAAGACACAAACATGTTAAGCTCCTAGCACAAAATCAAGGATCATCATTTTGTTGTTTCAGACAGAGATTTCAGTTGAACTTTTTGTGGATGCTCATATTTGAGTAGAGACGCTCTGTTTATTTATTAAACAGTATATTTAGTTATTTTTATCTATCTGACTTTTTTTTTTTTTCATCTACCTGAATATTCGAAAAATCTTGTTAAAGAAAACTCGCAGGATTCGAACCTGAGTTTTTTGGGGAAGAGGGAAACCGTCGTTAGATTCGATTCTATTACCCTAGAAAATTACTTAGTTTAAGGTTGGATAGGAAACTGAGAAGATATAAAAATTTCAAAAAAATTATTACAAAAAGGATTTCGCTTAAAAAAGGTACTGTTCAAAGTTTAAAGAAAATAAATTAAAAATATCAATATGTCGGATTTTTAATCCATTTCCTGTCTCTATCCACTTCCCTTCTCCACATCCTTTCATCTTTCATTCCTATCTGCTCTCGCTCCAAATCTTCTGTAACCCCCTTGCTTTGCTCGACCCACTGTCTTTCTCTTTCTCCACATCCTCTCCTTTACCACTCCTATCTGCTCTTCCTCTAACCCTTCTAAATCCCCATGCGTGATAGTGGCCTCCAGCCTTGCTTGGGGTGATACGCTTAAAAAAAAAAAATATGTATATGTATGTGTGTGTGTAAACTGTGAATTAAGATGACTGTTCTTAGGAAAGTAGTTAATTTTCCACGGTCTTTAATTAGTTGTCGTTCTTCTAGACTGGCTGGTTACCCTATCATGCTAAAGAATCGAGTTCGCCCTTCTTTTTTCATTCATATCTGGCCTACGAAGAGATATATCTGTACCTTTCTCGGAGTCGGGGGCATTAGTGCGAAGTGAAGACGACAACCTCGGATTTGAACCGGCCCGCGCCGATCCCATTCTCCGCCGAGATACCCGTTGTACAACCCGTACTTTCTTCGTGGTTGTAAGTTAATTTACTCAACTGAGTCTGCTTAACTCCTGGTTGGATGTTCGAATCACTTGTTATTATAAAATCTCTTTACAGATGGAGAGAGAAACAAATAATCATAGCTATGCCCTAAAATGATGAACACAGACTCTATACTTCAAAGGTGACATCGATTTGATAGAATAAACTGGCCAATTTGTGAACAATATCCGGTTTGTAGGGGAATCTATAAATTCACACCAATAGCCAATTATTTCATTGTCTGTTTTATTGAAGGATAGAGTGCCGCTAATGGTCTTTATTTTTCGGCCTTGTACCACATCTAATCTACTCTTAGGCAATCGTTTAGACACTTCGACGTGGTGTAAATGGCTAGCTTGTCTCGTTAGAACACTAGTAGTAGGGATTTGATTAAAAAAAGCAGAAAAAAACATGAAAGTTGTACAATTAATCCAAATATTTCATTTTGACGTTTCATATCCAATTCGAAAATTGGAAAAATACAATAAAACATTAAGCAGAGAAACCTTGTCAGCTGAATTTAGAAAAACTGGTATATATATATATATATATATATATATATATATATATATATATATATATATATATATATATACCAGTTTTTCTCCAAAATTCGCTTGACGAGGAAATGGAACTAATGTCTTTGGTTTAATAACAAACTTAAATTCGAAAGCTTTAGCTTCCATTTCTGAAACATGGTTATCACTGTGTAGCGAAAAACCCATATTTTAAATCAATTAATTTATAATATTAATGCTCTGTAAATTTACTTTGAGCACTATTGTGTAAAAATAAAAATATCTATAAGAACACCAGATTTTATATCTTACTGTTCTTTCTTTTTATTTATTCATATATATATATATATATATATATATATATATATATATATATATATGTATGAAATATATATATATATATATATATATATATATATATATATATATATATGTATATATATTTATATAAATAAATTCCCAAAAGGATAGAATCCAGGTCGAACCCCAGGACAGAGTAAGAATATAATATAAAAGGCTGAAACACTAATATTCCATGGTTATAATTTATTACATTGGAATCGTAATCACGATCCAATTCATCAGACCTACAATTGTAACCATGGAATATTAGTGTTTGAGCCTTTTATATATATATATATATATATATATATATATATATATATACACACGTGCTGAACGGATGTCCTCTCAGCGAAGCACCTTACCTTGAAAGGCTGTTGGACCTTAAACTCACACCCGACCTCAAGTGGAACTCGTACAGATGATCCATTGCTAAGTATGCAGGTAGGAGCTGCTTTCGCTTGTCCCTAGGCCTCATGAATTTAAACGTCCTACGAGGCTGGCATCCCGTTCCCACCCCTTCACCGTTGAAACTGTTAGATGTAGACGTCTCTTCTACTCCAATAGCTTCATGACTCGCACATCTTGCCTGTGGAACTCCCTTCCCTATTCCTGTTTCCCTGACAAATACAATCTCCAACTATTTAAGTGTAGCGTCAATCGGCATCTCCAGTTGCCTTGATCTATCCACTTCCCTTCTCCACATCCTTTCACCTTTCATTCCTATCTGCCCTCGCTCCAAATCTTCTGTAACCCCCCTTGCCTTGATCGATCCACTGTCTTTCTCTTTCTCCACATCCTCTCCTTTACCACTCCTATCTGCTCTTCCTCCAACCCTTCTATAACCCCTTGCGTGACAGTGGCCTCCAGCCTTGCTTGGGGTGATACGCTAAAAAAAAAAAAAAAAAAATGGTCGGCAATCTGTACCGCTCCAGGAAGGGGCTGCCATGTCAATAAGAAAGCACACTCTTTGATCACGATGTCTGGTCGATTAGCTTTGTTTGTTCTGCCTGTATTTATTTGTAAAGTCCCATAAAATTGTTACAGGTCCTATGTGTGTAACCGGGTCTGGGTGGTGTTCATACTAATTTCTTGCAGTTTCCTTCCCGTAAAAGTGGTATATATTCCAGTGGAGATAATGGCCCCTCTCTATTTTGCCGAGTTTTATGTTCAGTTGGTGCTAATACTGTGCAACCTGATACAATTGTTTCTGGATATTTATCACAGAATCTACATTTGGGGGTCAACATATCATTACTGGAATTGGAACTCGGCTCTCTAATTAACAATTCCGAGCCATTAACCATTACTCCAGCGGTACATCCAAGCTGAGAGCACCTGGTATTCCCAAGCGGTCACCCATCCAATGACTGACCAGGCTTGACGTTGCTTAACTTCGGTGCTCGCACAAAAAGAAGGCGAAAAAGAAGATAGATTTAAAAAGAGATTAAATCAGCAAAAGTTGCAGTATGTTTGAGTCAATGTATCTGTCTAAGGTATTTGTTTCAGATATTTAAATATAAATAGTCCTGAATTGTTTGTTTGTTGGTAGATACACATGAAGAGACAGACATGTTAGAGAAATAAGGTCATCATGGATGTGTTAGACATATTGAATACAATGAAAAATAAATAATAGTTTTGTCATTTACCTGAGATAATTGCGTATTGCTCATTAACACCAGTGGATCGTATTCGATTTCAGCTAAAACGTCAAGATTTCTAAAGCTAATTTTCAAGGCAGGCAATGCATCTCTACTTTCAGAATCGGTCCAACACAATCTTCTTATTTTTGCTTCACCTTATGTCGTACTAAATTGAGCTTAGAATGTTTATACTAACCAAAAGAAATATTTTCTTGTCACTAAAAAATATTTTCTCGTTCAGGTAAACGTAGAGCGGAAAAATAAAACGCTATAAATTTCTAAAGGAAGTTTATAGTAATTATTAAAATGCAAGTTATTCATATAATATACAAATACCTTACATTTTAATAGAGTGTTTTCAGTGGTTTGCAGCTTAATAAAAGTGAAATTTCATATGTTATTTTAACATCATTTTATTGTTATTAGTGCTTGGATCTTATGTATTATTTTCATTCGACAGTCCGTTTCTCCCGTTATCAAAATCATGAAATCAACCCAAACTACAAGGGTCAATCATCAAACTTTTCTGGGCGTTCATTAATATTTACTAGTTTTAACTCGTGAAGATTTCAGTTTTCCTATTTTAATCTTCTGCTGAATCTTAATTCTTCAGTTAATGATTGAGTAAGCGCATGACAATAAAAAATCCGAATAAAATTCCTCTGTAGCATCGTTGAATATTTGAGCTCAGCAACTTTAGCAAAATATTGCAATACCAATCATAAATATGAATGCTGGTTGTTATTTTAAGAAGTAAGGGGGTACAAATGAAAGGATTTGAAATGATCAACTTTTTCATTTTCACTGAAACAAACTTAACATTCTATCTTCCCTTCTTTCTTTCTTTCTTTTTTTCATTTTCTCACTGAAACTAAATAGTGTCTTTTTCGCTCTTTCTACGCCATCAAAACAAAAGAGTTCATTATTTATGATATATTGGCAGGGCATGACGGTCGTGCAAACTAACAAAGGGAGAGACAAGCACAATTATAATTATTTCAGATTAAGGTTTAAATTATGTAAGGGTGTAGCTCTCAATTTCTCCTTCCTTTTCCGTTCTATATTATCAAAAAATCTTAAAAAGGAAAATGGTAGAAACAAGAAGCAGTAATCGTATGTTTCATTTTATTTTTTTTTATGTTTTGTGTATATAAACCGGCGAGCAGATTTCATTTAGTTTCTTTTTTCTTTTTGTTTACTTTTCCATCCTTTTTTTTTAAATTAAGTCTCCCACGTTGTGATAATAGAAGATCTGCCAGGAATGGTGAACTTCTGTAAGAACCTAGACGAAAATTTACTGTCGATGTTCAAGCGATTAAAAAAGAAAATTAATTTTAAATTCTCAGCGTTCGCTTTCCGAAGCCGCACGAACGTAAACAACATCACTTAAATCCGATGAAGTCTTAAAAAACGAAATGCATCACACGAAAAGTTTTTCTACTTTGTCATAGTTTTTTTCCCTAATATATATATATATATATATATATATATATATATATATATATATATATATATATATATATATATATATATATATATAGGTGTAACTTACCATACGTCGTTAATTGGTTCCAGAGATCATGACTTAGGTCGAAAAATGACATAAGTCGAAATAACCACACTATAAATCGCAAATAAGAACTCCCCATTGCATCATACAGTATTTATGATATGTACGTGTCGTACAGTATTCTGAATAAGATAATTTATCAGCGATGTAGCCTTACTCTTAGCATTAGCAATGAAAGTACGATCTGGCAATTTTTTCCAATATAATCCATTTTTTATGGCGTTTTATCATAGTAAGTTAATCGTCCATCGTTATAGCATGACGCTTAGGACTTGCACTATGAATTTTCTTAGGAACCATTGGAGTAAAACAGAAAGTCACAAATGAATGAGAATGAGAGAGTAGGCGATAAGCAGACGGATACAGTGCATATGCCTAAATTAAACGAGATTTCAATTTCGCGGGAATCACGAGTGGCGCTGACAACGACACTAAACGGGAGATATTAGAACTATCGTAGAAAAAGGCCAATATTGAGCTCTTAAAGACCGCTAAATAAGACGCCAACACAGAATCACAGATGTTTTCATATTTCATTCTCTAAGATTTAGGAAGATCATATTAACATTTACTGTAAATATACGTATTTTAATATGATTTTATATACTTTTATTCTTATTTATTGTACAGTAACATGATTTTTATGTGCTTTTAACGCTTTTCTAGTGATACTACGACTTCGATATTTGGGGCGGAGAGACGTAAAGTCGAATTAAATGACTTAAAACTAGATTTTTATTTTTCCATATAGTTTTGGACAAACGACGTATAATCGATAACGACTTAACTCGAAACGACGTAACCCGACCGAGGTATACCTATATATATATATATATATATATATATATATATATATATATATATATATAAATATAAAAGTGGACATGGAAGTCAGCACTTAGAGGCGTCAGGCGAGCCTGACGATTGCACTAGCATGAAACAGACTGTCGCCTCTAAGTGCTGACTTCCATGTCCACTTTTATATTTACACACGCTCTATCTCTGATATTGAGCACTTTACCCCATAAATATAGCACACTTTAAGACTATATTTCTGCATATATATATATATATATATATATATATATATATATGGGGGGTCTGTGGGGAGTATTATGAAATGGATTTAATATTTTCCGTTTAATTTTATATTTTATATATTTTCGTGAGCAAATATGGTCGATCGAGAAAGGTGTATGCTTATATAATTCGGACTTTGTCTAACCGCACGCTATTTTGTGGCTGAATGGTTAACAGCACAACAGATCAAATGATGGTTCCCATTGCAGTAACAGGTTCGATTCCTGTCAGAGAGCACATATGTTCTACGAAATTTCTCAAACATTCAGGCCGGTAAATGTAATTAATACTGTTTAATTTAAAAAAAAACAGTGCATTTAATTAAATAAATTATATCTATAAAAATAACATATAAACGGAAAACATATTAATATGTATATATGTGTGTGTGTATATGATGGACGGCCTATTTCACAAAAAATTGTTATATTAATGAAATTATATGAAATTAAAATATTGGAAGCGAAAAAAGTATTCGTACAACATAATAATACCTATTTAATACTTTGTAGCATACCCCTGACTCAATTCAACAGCAATCAGTCTCTTTCTGTAGCTTTTAACTAACGATTTGCAAGTTTCCGTTGGTATTTTACTCCATGTTTCTTTGCATACCCTCTTTAGGTCCAGGATGTTTTTCGGAGTTCTTTTATTAACTTGAATTTTTAATAAACACCACAAATTCTCTATTGGATTCAAGTCTGGAGACTGTGATGGCCATTTCAGTGTATTGACATTGTTTTCAGTAAGCCATTTTTTCGCAAATTTAGTCGTCGTATGTTTAGAGTCATTATTTTGTTGCAAAACCCATTCATTTGGAAGTCAAAGCTTTAATACTGACCCAAACAAATTAGAGCCCAAAACATTTTGGTATATTGTTGAATTCATTCTACCATCTGTTATCTCTAAATTACCGGTGCCATTAACAGAAAAACATCCCCAGCCATGATATGGCCACCACCAAATTTCACCGTTGGGATTGTGTTCTGTGCTGTTTTTTTCTCTAAACCTGAGTCCTTGGATTATGCTCAAATAGTTCAATTTCTGCTTCATCTGTCCATAAAACACTTTTCCAAAATGATTCAGGTTTATTTTTATGCTCACGAACAAATTTTAACAGGGCATCCCTATATTTCTTCAATAGTAGTGGAGTTTTTCTTGGAGAACGCGATCTTAGTTGACTTCTATGAAGTTCATTGCTTATTGTTAACTTCATAATAATAATAATACCTGATGCTTTTAATTCTTCCTGTATTTATCTCCGCGTAGTCATTGGTTTTTCTTGAATTTGGCGCTGAATTCTTCTCATTGATCTGGAAGAAATCTTGCCTGGTGCACCAGATCTTGATTTATTCACCTTTTTATAATAACGGAACTAATAGTAATAAATGGTATATTCAGGATATCTGTTAATTTCCTAAAGCTTTTGTCTTTCTTCCAATGTTTCATGATCAATTCATTTTGCGAATTTGACAGTCCCTTGCATTTCTCCGCGATGATAATTATTGTGTATTATTTGTGTGCGGAAATAACCTTAAATAAGAAATGAATTACGGAATGTTCTAGATTATTCCGGTAATAAGATAATTGGAAGAATCTAGCAAAATCTTACAAAGAATTATGTAAATAAAGGAACTTTATTCGGCTCGAAATTTTATAGGTAACACATAATTTCATTTATAACAAAGTTTTCTAAATGTTTCTTGAATATTGCAGCATTATGCAATGGTGTAGAAATATTGTATGGATTTTAATTTTTTTCATAAGTTATAACTATGTTAATTAAAAGGTCTCATGGTGTACGAATATTAATTTCCCCCGACTGTGTGTGTGTATATATATATATATATATATATATATATATATATATATATATATATATATATATATATATATATATATATATATATTGCTAATTGCCAGGAACTTAATGTATGAATAACAAAATCGAATGAAGAAAGGATTTTTTAAACTTCCCTGAGTGACGTGAATTAAAAAGAAAACACGAGAATGTACCGAATTACGATTTTTGTTTGCTAATCAAATATTAGTCGATTCCAAACAATCCACGAGGTGACAACAGGGAGTAATGCCATAAATTTGAATAAATAAGGTTCCATAAAAAATTATACAGATTTATAACAAAATGTACATTCACGTAAATGTCATGTAAATTGAGAGTTTTTTGGTTTTGGAGGACAGTGACTTGAATTCGATATATATATATATATATATATATATATATATATATATATATATATATATATATATATATATATATATATATATATATATATATATAATTTTTGCATATCGAAAAAGGAAATAAATCGAAAACACACTTATGTTGTTTTTTTAATCAAGCGTACACACACACACACACACACACACACACACACATATATATATATATATATATATAGAGAGAGAGAGAGAGAGAGAGAGCAATAGATAGATAGATAGATAGATAGATAGATAGATAGATAGATAGATAGATAGATAGATAGATAGATGTGTGTCTCTGTATAGATCAAGCCTGGAAATATGATAATATATCCCAAATCGTTCTGTCTCAGATATTGACCACACTTTTTCCTATAAATATGGTGAATTTCAACAATATATATATATGCAAGAGGCTGATTTCAATCAAACTTGTTTGTCTGCATGAATACTTGCTACCTAAATATACCTTATATATATACACACACACACATATATATATATATATATATATGTAGATATATATTTTGTAAATTTAAACCGATCATAAATAAAGTGTAATTTTTTATAATAATCCAATTTGTCGAAAGTTATATATATATATATATATATATATATATATATATATATATAAAACAATATATATATATATATATATATATATATATATATATATATATAAATATTGTTTTAATGTAAGCTATATTTATGGGTTTAAAGTTAAATTGCTCAATATCAAGGAGAGAATAATTATGAAAAATGGACATTGATGTCAACACCCAGCGGTGATATTCTGTTTCATGCTTAAACATGGCCTGACGTTTGGTTTTAAGCATGAAAAAGACTGTCCCCATTAGTGACGCTAGTCCCGGAACCTATCATTGTTCTTGGTGGAATCGATTAAAAATTTAAAAAAAAATTAATTTCGGTCTTTATCTTTCAAATCTTTTAGATTTTTAATTATTCAACTCGAGTCATCACAAACTTTAATTCACACGAGATTAATTTTTCTTATTTTTTTCCTTATATTTTCCTCTTGTTCGCACTTGTGCATAATAATTTTATACGTCATTTATTTTCTAATATGAATAAAGTTGTCCGATCTTCCCTGAACATAGAAATAGGAGAAATATCATACTACTTTGAAATTAGAACAAAACAAAGGTAAAAGGAAAACAAATCTTTTGTTTTTCCGACTTCATTGTCATTAAAATAAATTCACAAGAAGAGTGTTATTAACTATATTGATGATGATAAAATATCTGAGTAAATGAAGTCATTCATAGGTCATAGATTATTGATACCCTGTTCGTTCAGTCGCAAATATTAGGTTGGTGCAAAAATAATGTCGTTTTTTGACGTTCAAGATCATGTCAAAAAACGACATTATTTTTGCACCAACCTAATATTTAATGATGAAAAATTCTTTTATTTAAAAAACAACATATATTTATTTTTTAACATAAACACTTTTGTCAATGCACTTAATCCAGTGGTAAAGATTAATCATGAATCGAAAAGGACAGCAAAAACATATCAAAATTCAGTTAATAATTACGTGCCATGCTACGTATATATATATATATATATATATATATATATATATATATATATATATATATATATATATATATATATATATATATATATATATATATATACATATATATATATATTGATACAGCAGTATATACGTAATTGGGTATATGTTTGTATTTGTATGTGTGTGTGCGCGCGCGCAAATGTTTAAATTTATAAATTAAAATGTGACGTTTCTAACTAAAATCTAGTGCGGTAATTATTTAAAATTTGAAATCTGAAAGTTATGATTACCGTTTGTTCCGAGTAGTATAATAGATTTATACCCGAGTATTATCGGAATATATGTGATAATTATGATATGTGATGATAATATTAATAGATTTATCGAACTTATGGCCCTGATGAGCGTTTCCACGTGAAACTCTTGAGTCGATCAGTCTGACAAGTTAAATGAACTTTTTGTGATTTATTGAATATATATATATATATATATATATATATATATATATATATATATATATATATATATATATGTATTTCTTGTAAAGAAAGTAATGAATTTTTATTAATGCAACAGACTGCTTATGACTTTAAGCGTTATTGTTAGTCGATACCCGTATTTGAGTAGACGCTCCGTTTATTTATTAAACAGTATATTTATTGATTTTTGTCAACCATCCTGATTATTAGAAAATGTTATTTAAGAAAAAATTGGCAGGATTCGAACCTGCGTTCCTCTGGGCAGAGGGATATATATATATATATATATATATATTTGTGTGTGTGTGTGTGTGTGTGTGTGTGTGTGTGTGTGTGTGTGTGTGTGTGTGTGTGTGATTAATGTCAGTTTGTGACTTAGTCAATTGATGTTACCTTCAGCATCCCGACTTTGGAGTTTCGTAGGCGGACTTGTCTGTCCACTCACTATTCATGGGGTATCATCAATTTACATCCAGCAATTTAAATTTAGAGATAGATAGATAGATAGATAGATAGATAGATAGATAGATAGATAGAGAGAGAGAGAGAGAGAGAGGGAGAGAGATACACGCTTATATACACCTATATATAAATAAAATCTCCAACTGAACTTTTTATTTTATTTACCTATTCAGTGTTAACAGTTTAATTCTTTTAATATTAAGTCTTTTGTTTACAAAATCTGCTCGCCTTAAACGCATTATCATAAGGTTTGTTTTTGTTAGGTGTAAACAATCTTTGTTATTATTACGATATATATATACTTGATAAACGGATAGCTATATATATATATATATATATATATATATATATATATATATATATATATGTAAATATAAAAGTGAACATTGAAGTCAACACTCAGAGGCGACAAGCTGTTTCATGCTGGACGCAATCGTGAGGTCGCTGAATATATATATATATATATATATATATATATATATATATATATATATATATATATATATATATATATATATCAATTATGCGATGCGGGTTCAATTTATATTACGCGAATCATTCATACGAAAAGCAGATAATGGTAGTAAAAAAAGACCTGATCAAACCGGAATTTATAAACAAGGATCATACCATTCATTAACGGATTCGAGGTTAATGTATTTTATTATTAGAAATTGTTTGCGAGAGTGATTCTTGCCATATCATTAACTTCATTATCTTCTTTTCGTATGAATCATTCGCGTAATATATATATATATATATATATATATATATATATATATATATATATATATATATATATATATATATATATATATATATATAGCTCAATAAAGAGATAACTAGCTAGCTAGTAAGCTAGATATGCTTGCACTTTTATTTCAATAGCATTTCAAATATCATGATTTTAATATACAACAACATATGAAAATTGGAAAAACATAAAAGAAAATTAAGTAGATAGATAGATAGATAGATAGATAGATAGATACTTTTTTAAATGTGTACATAGTTATATAGTTGAGACAATTTCATATAGTTTTTTTTTTGTTAATGTTTTATCAATTTTGTTCTGAAATATCTAACATTGCGATAATAGATTTGCCAAGAAAGGTGAAATATTTTAAGAATCTGGACGCAAATTTAATGTGGGTGATCTAGCGATTAAAACACTTTCTATACACTTTCGTTTTAGTAAATTAATTCACTTTTAATTTAAGTAGCATTTTTAAATCATACGAAACGCGTCATATTCTACCGATATGACTTTGATCTTTATAAGAAGCGCAAACACAAATAATTATCCTTGTCGGTATATTAAATATTAAATTTGTTTAAAATGTTTTCTGACATTCAAAATATTTTAAAAACACTGTTTTTTACGGATTTTGGTATATCTCCATGTGTATTTAAATGAGACCTAATTGAGATGTAACGTGGGTCTTCTTGCTACGCTTGTTGTAGTATATCCAATATAATTATTTACGAATCTTCACTTAGAAACATTATCAAGAAATACACAACTCTAGTCGACAAAAACAAGAAAATTAAATTAATTATCTATAACAAAAAAAATTAAAACCGCTAACCTCATTGTCAAAAATAATAATTCGCCTGCAAAATCCAAATTACAGAAACCAATATTAAATGCGAATTGACATGTTCCTTAAAGGACTGTGTTCCTGACAAATCCAAATTCGTAAATAATTATATTGGCTATACTACAACATGCTTATCAAGAAGACTCACGTTACAACTCTCTGACCATAAGTCAATTAGGTCTCATTTAAATACACATGGAAACATACCAAACTCTATCTGTAACATACTCGATACTTGATAATACAAATATAATAGCCTCATCCACATGTAAAAAAGCTTAAAATAATGGAAACATTAATAAAAAAAAAAAAAAAGCTAACACACAACATGAAGACGGCCACAACGTGCTGACCGTGTTTGGAAAATAAAATATTCCTATAACTTTAGATACATGCATAAAACAATCCATGTATTCAGTTAAAAGTAAAATAAAATTCATCCTTGATTACAGCTAAAAGTCTAGCCGAAAGCGTTTGGATATTTAAGACATTCGGATAATTTTTAAATAATTTATGTACTGAAAAGAAAAGAATCATAACACATGAAAATTTATATAAAATACTTGATCGACTTTAACGAAACTTGCATAAAAGAGAGCTTGCTGCCCACATATACAATCACACACATAGACACACACACACACACACACACACACACATATATATATATATATATATATATATATATATATATATATATATATATATATATATATATATATATATAATCATCCCTTAAATATTAGTAATTATTGTAATGTATGATAAAATGATGTGGTGAGTTTGACAGCGCTGAAGAAAATTACTGTATTTGTTGGACATCCAAGACTTATTTTTATATATATAAGCGCTGTTTTAATTCAAACTGCATTCTTTAAATTGAAATTATGCTCAGCTTTATTACGAGGAACGTCGAATGCACTGAGTGTCTTGTTTTGTAAAAGACTTCTTTTATGTTGAACACAAACGCGATCTAAAGGAATGGAATCAAATGGAGTTTCTACAATTTTAATAAATAGATAAATAACAATAATGTTGGTGATGATCATATAATGCTTCTGGAATAAACACATTGAAGAACAAAATCTTATTGACAGAGCAAAATATTATGGTGGTTTGATGGAAATAAATTTGTCTAGCCATGTGTGGCGACGAAACAAAAGGAGATGCTTTTGATTGATTTTTTATGGTTTATCAACCTTTTGCAGGTTATTTAAAGACATAATTTTTTTTAGATTGTAAGCATTTGGGGGTGGGAATAATAATAATGATTTACTGATAGAAATCCTACTATTTAATCCCTAGCTGGAGGGGAGAAGAGATGAATTCATAGCATTCCCAAGGGTATGTGCGCCTAAGTGAATATAACGAACGATTCCCAATTCCGAGCCATTATCCATTACACCACCCTCACATCTACGCTTACAGCACCTGGTATTCCCAAGCGGTCACTCATTTAGGATACAGACCAGGTTCGACATTGCTTAACTTCGATGGTCGTACGGGAACCGGTGATTCAATGCGATATGGTGGTAAAAAAAAGTAATGATGAACTGTGACATTTCTTGAGGTAACAAATTTTCTAATTCTTTTTAGTTTTTCATGTATATTTTTATACTTAATAAATTAATATATTTTTCAGATATTTTTAAACTGAATTTCGAAGGCAGTATTTGAGGAGATTTCAACTATCAAAAGTAAAATGACTGCCATCTGAGAAGCATAAACCAATTTGAAAGGAATGAAAGGAATTACTTTTCTTATAGAGCATCTTCGGTTTGTTGTTTCTTCCAACGGATACAACAAATTTTAGTTTATATACTAAGAAGATATATTAAACATTAATTCAAAAGACCAAACAAGGTGTCCGTTAATTAATTAGTTTTAATAGAAAGCTTCGAGGATAAACGTGATAAGACAATGTTGTTGATATTTCGATTTTTATCTCTTTTACAAAAAATTAGAGTTTTAATTTTGTTATGATACGAAATTTTGACAATTCGATAAATATTCTGTTTTCCAAACGTCGGTTTAATAATGTATCGTAATTATCGTTTTGAATTTAATTGAATAGAACGGGTGATGTTAAACTTGATAAAAATGTTGAGGTGTAAATTCAAATTGAAAAACAAAATGACTGGCTTCGTAAACATTTTTCTTTTATTCATATACTGTGTGTGTATGTGTGTACGCGCATGCGCGTGTTAGTCAAACCTTAAGGGTCTTGACACTGCGTGCATTTTCTTTAAAAGTGGTGTTGTACGGCATCGAACCTGACATATATATATATATATATATATATATATATATATATATATATATATATATATATTAGTAACATGTTTCGGAACTGAAAATTGTTTCAATTCATCAGGCGATGTTTGGTAATTTATGATGAAAAAAAAAGAAAAATCTGTCTGTTATTTTCCCTTTATTTATTTATATATATATATGTGTGTGTAAAATCTCTCTCTCTCTCTCTCTCTCTATATATATATATATATATATATATATATATATATATAAATATATATATATATATATATATATATATATATATATATATATATATATATATATGCAATTTTTATATATATTATTTATAGATTATATATGCGCGGTACTTATTGGAAAGCGCTCAATATCAGTGATAGACCAAACATATTTGGTTGGGTTGATAAGAGTTTGTAACCCTGTGTTTCACGATATTTGACGATCACAAATAGCATTAAATCAAGTGTCACAAACTCACATCAATCCAACAAAATATGTATATTATTTCTTTCTAACTTTCTTTTGTTCTTTCTTTCTTTTTATCTATCTGAAAATGATTTTCAAAAATTCACCCTGCTTCTTATAAACTGAAGATTATTTCTTATTTTATGTTTATTCATTTTTTTCTATATTGTGGAAACCAAAATTGAGGTACCTCCTTCAAACCGAGAAATACGGTAATCAATCTTTAGTGTGACTTTAAGATCATTTTAATGTTTTAAGCAAAAATGTGTCATATAAACGAATTCACAATAGCACAACTATTAACGTTTAACTTGGTTTTCTTTTCTTTTATCGTTGATTTTTATCACGTTTCTTTTTGGGTTGATATGTATTAAGAAAAAGTGTATTTTAACAGAAAGTGACGATGGAGAAATAATAAAAGAAAAACGAATCAAAATTAGCAATGAAAATACTTTCATCTAAGCAGTGACATAATTTAAGATTTGAACAATACATTATAAATATTCCTTTTCTACTCAACGCTTCCATCTTTTGAATCCAAGCCAATAAAATTTTGATGCATCCAGATAACAAATAGCCATGTTTTTTGGGGTTTTTTATTTTACTGTAGGGAAAAACGTTTTAAAGAACTCGAGAAAGACTGTAATTAAATAAGCAGGATTTTTCACTTCGTTAAACAAGATTACCAAGTATTATTTGTAATCGTTTTATTAGGATATTGATATACCCAGACCCATCGCCAAGGGGTGGGGTACTGCCCCTACTCACAAAATCATTTGACACTTCCTTTAAAAATGATGCGAACTAATTTTAATGTGTAAATTCTTCCTCGCAGCAGCCTCCCAACTTAAAGGCTACCCCACACCGCACACTCAGAACACTTTGGCGACGGCCCTGGATATATCACACCAATAACTAACAGAGAGAGAACTTTGCTTCTGTTTATATATCCTCAATAGACCTCCCGTCGATATTTCAATTGTATATATATATATATATATATATATATATATATATATATATATATATATATATATATATATATAATTTAAATAAAAACAGATTGCTTTAAGGTTCCATATAATAAATTATTTCACCACAGCCCTTTCAAAGGACAGTGGGTCATCAGATTTATTTCCAAATGTTGAAATGAAAAAATGAAAATAAATTTACATTTATTTTCATTTTTCATTTCAACATTTGGAAATAAATCTGATGATCCACTGTCCTTTGAAAGGGCTGTGGTGAAATAATTTATTATATGGAACCTTAAAGCAATCTGTTTTTATTTAAATTATTAGCTCTGATTTACATTGAGCTCTCTGGATTCTATCCTCATTGGACCTTCCCATACGGATTACCTAGTTTTTCGTAAACTATATATATATATATATATATATATATATATATATAAACCCGGAAAAACCCGGATGACATAATTCGAAAATCTAAATATATCAAAACAAATTGGTATCTGGGAAAAACTTTGCAAAAAAATAGAAAGAACTAGAAACATCCGAATAGGGTAAAAAAAATCGTTCAGTGCCTTAAATTTCCAGTCCAAAGAAAAAAAAAACCTCAATGGAGTAACTAAGATAAAACGTAAAGTGCTCAATACGCTAAGTACAGCAAATAAAATAATTCCTAAAGAGCCAGGAACTACCTAACTAGGTTTCACTTAAATGGATCTTCAGGGTGAACTGGAGCCAATTCACCCTGATGATCCATTTAGGTGAAACCTAGCTAAGTAGTTCCTGGCTCTTTAGAAAATATATATATATATATATATATATATATATATATATATATATATATATATATATATATATATATATATATATATATATATATTACAGGGGTCTAATTGGCTTCTCTATAAACCACTCAGATTCAAATTATTCGTTTATAGATCGTCAGTTTACAATACTGGATCCTTTATGCCAGTTTTCGGGGCAATAAAGGATACTCAGCAGTGACTGTTTTCTTCCCAAGTAACATGAATCAGGATATAATAAGTTACAACAGAGAGCAATGTATCTGAAGATGTATATGAACCTGGCCCAATTTACATTTAATATTACAGTATTATGGAGTTAGGCTTGGATACAAGTTGGATATCGGCTGGGAAATTGAAATCGGAGAATCGAGAATTCCAGTCGGGTTCGTTACATTCAATTATGCGCAAATACTCTTGGAAAAGGCATGTATTCATCTCTTCTCCTAACAACTATTTGTTTAATAGCAGGGCAGACTGGGTTCTTTAGCCTTGGTTGGCAACCAGTTTACCGCAGAAAGAAACGGCAACCTACTGCGGGAAAATCTTCTGCCTTGTCGGTCATTAATCGAAAGAGAAAGCAAGTATCACGTATGGCAATTAACTGTCTGACTCAGTAGATACAAAAAAATGTGGGTAGATATTGACCTACAAGAACCATCAGCTTCGCATGTAAAGTCCAAGTGATATTTTTTAGACATTTGGAGGAGAAAAAGGGAGTTTATATATGTCTTCAAATTCAGTAATCCCAGACCTGTTCTATTGGGAGAGATAGATTGGCACCTTTTCTAAAAGCATTAGTAGGAAATGAACAGAATTTGAACTCGGCTCACCAATTCAATTTACTGAGTTGCTAACCATTATTTTAGCGGGCACGTTCTCCTATAAACCAATATTTGATCATTACAATAATTAGCAACGAGGCAAATGTGATTTGGTTAGCAAACCAATGTTGTTAATCACTGATTCAACGTTTAAATAACTACTATGCAATAAAATAGAATCCATTATAAGATATTTTCACATGAGATATCACATGAATTATTATCACATCAGCTATCACATGAAATATTATCGCATAAGATATCAAAAGAAACATCACATGAAATATTATCACATGATAAATCATTAGTTATTATTACATCAGGTATCACATGAAATATTATTGCATGAGATATTATTATATCATTTATAGTGAAATGATAAAAAATATACATTTTATCCGGAATACAAAAGATTGTGTTAATGAATACTGCTCACATATTTAGGAAAACTCTTACACGTCAATATGTGTGTGTGTGTGTGTGTATATATATATATATATATATATATATATATATATATATATATATATATATATATATATATATACAAACATATATATATATATATATATATATATATATATATATATAGATAGATAGATAGATAGATAGATAGATAGATAGATAGATAGATAGATAGATAACATTAGTGGTCAATATATATATATATATATATATATATATATATATATATATATATATATATATAAATTCCCAAGAGCATAGAATCCAGGTAGAACTCAATGTCCAGGACAGAGTAAGAATATAATAAAAAGGCTTAAACACTAATATTCCATGGTTATAATTTATTACATTGGAATCGTAATCACGATCCAAATTCATCAGACCTACAATTTCGAAAAAGCTTTTTTTGAATTTGTAGGTCTCATGAATTGGATCGTGATTACGATTCCAATGTAATAAATTATAACTATGGAATATTAGTGTTTGAGCCTTTTATATTATATTATATTATATTATATTATATTATATTATATTATATTATATATAAATATATATATATATATATATATATATATATATATATATATATATATATTCTCTGTCGATTCTCTAAACATCCATATCTGCTCTGTATCATATCCTAATGTAAACAAACACAATTTATTTTTAGGAAATGGATTAAATCTAACGTATTGCTATTGTGAATTTATTTTGTTTAGACGCTATTTCTTATTAATAATCATACTCGAGCATTTTAATTAAAAAGTATTTTTTAAAATTAAACTGTATTTTTTATTCAACTATACCTACCGGCCTGAATATTCGAGACATGTGGACGCATATTCAGGCAGTATATATATATATATATATATATATATATATATATATATATATATATATATATATATATATATATATATATATATATAAACACGGAAACCTACCAAACTTCGTTCGCAACATACTCATAATAGAAATACAATAACCTCATCCATATGTGAAAAAAAGGTTAAAAATCATGGAAGTATTATTAATAAATAAAAAAAGCCAACATTCAGTAACATCAACTATGAACACGGTCACAATGTGCTGACTGTGTTTGGAAAATAAAAACATTCCTATAGCTCTAGATATATGCATAAAAAATCAATACATTCAGTTAAAAGTAAAAATAAACTCAGCTTTGATAATGGCTAAAGGAATAATCGAAGGCTATCGGACATACAGAACATTCGGACAATTTTTATAGAATTTATGTCCAAAAAAGAAAACAAAATATATGATGACAAGAAAAATTAAGTAAAATATTTAATCGCACTACTTTGTCAGTCGTTTGTAACGAAACTTTATATCTATATATATACATATATATATATATATATATATATATGTGTGTGTGTGTGTGTGTGTGTGTGTGTGTAATAATCTGGAGATGTGAAAAATAACTCCATTACAAAAGTCATAAATGATTTTGAATAATTTGCCATTAAATAAAATCAAATGAAATCACTTATTCATTGATTAATTCTGTTTTAGTGACAAAAGCTAAAGCAGTATCTGTCAGTAACATTTTATATTAATTAAAATTAATTCCTATAACAAAAATTGAATGTAACGCTTCTATAAAAAATAATTTACAATGAATTTATAGTTGACATATAATAGGTGTATTCTGTTAGTAAAGCCATTAATAAGGAAATGCATTTCAACAGGAAATCTACTTGCCATGTTTTCTATAATAAAAATCACTTGCATTTATAGCACCTATATCAGCCTGTTAGTAACGTTTATGTGAAATAGATTTCTGATCAACAAAAGCCCTTTTCTTCCTGATTCCCAATGCCGAACATACAGATTGATTGCCGAAACATCTTCAAATAAATATTGGGATAAAAATGGCAGATTTCAGAGCGAAATCATTAAAAAATTGTGTTTTCCTTGGCGTTATGAATACATACAGCTCCAAAGAATTTTTGCTGTTTTTGAAAAATTACATTTTTACTTTTGGCATGATATGAATTTTTGTCAGTTTGCTAAGGATGCGTTTTTCGTTTGTTTTGCAAAAGTCGGTTTAATCACCATTTTTTTTTTTATTGAATTGAATGGAAGAAATGGATTTGCACTTCATAAAACGTTGAAGAGAAAATGGAAATGGAAACATAAACGAACAAACATGGCAAATATTTTTATCTATTTACCATGTATGTATGTATATATATATATATATGTGTGTGTGTGTGTGTGTGTGTGTGTTTATGAGTAATTTCTACAGAAAAGGGTAGATTTTTTATTTATTAATCCGACAGATTTTATTACATAAACGTTATTTTTAGTGGATACCCGTATTTGAGTAGACGCCCCGTTTATTTATTAAACAATATATTTATTTATTTTCACCTACCGGCTTGAATATTCGAAAAATTTTGTTAGAGAAAAATATGCGTTCTCTGGCAGGATTCGAACCTGCGTTCCTCTAGGAGAAACCGTTATTAGACCTTACGTACTTTAGAACTCTCGGCTACGGAATGCGTCGACGGTCAAGCAAACGAGTACCCTCTAAAAATAAGGTATAAGTAATAAATGTTTATGCGTGCATAAAATATCTATAAAGGAAAATGATAGAGTCGCCATACAGTCAGTGGGCAGCCATAGAAAAAGCTGTAAATTTTGTCTGAGTTCAGATGCAGTCCGCGTTAAAATGTAACTAAAATTTAATTTAATTTTTTAATTTTTTTTATCAGTTTTTTTATTGTGTTAATACATATGTAATCATTAGGGTGAATTAAAATTTTAGTGTATTTGTTTCATAAATCCTGCCAATGATCTAAATGCCTAGTAAATTATTTTCACTACCATCCATTTCCAATAATTATTTATATATGCTTTTACTATTTGTTGTGTTAATTTTGGTGTGTTTGTTTAATATATCCTTTCAATAATAAGACAGGTTACCCAAATGGCTAGTAAACAATTTACAATGCATTTCAACCGTAAAATAATTTACATCGAATTTAAATGCTTTTATCATTTACAGTGTTACGACATATGTCGGTATTATTGAATGAATTTTTTGATGTATTTGTTTAATAAATCCTTTCAATGTTAAGACAGGTTACCTAAATGACTAGTAAATATTTTACAATGCCTTCCGATTGTAAAATAATTCACAATTCTTTTAGTATTTGTCATTATGTGTAATCATTAGCGTGAATGGAAGTTTTGGTGTATTTGTTTAATAAATCCTACAAGTGACAGGTTACCTAAATGACTAGTAAATAATTTACGATTGTAAAATAATTTACAATTCGTTTAATATTTGTATGTTCTGTATGTATTGTGAATGAAAGTTTTGGTAGCTTTAATATCACGACTTGCATAAACATCTAGTTACATATAAATACTAATATCTTGTATCTAGTTACATATAAATACTAATCTATCCAAATGTGAAAGATTTATTAAAATTAAAATAAAAAGAATCAAACTGTTTAAGTTTAAATCAAAAAATAAATAGGAAGAAAAAAGATTAAAAAAGGAAAACTATGGTAAAATGTTTAAGTCGAAAAGAATCCAAAATTAAGAACGTAGAAATTTGTTTTTAAAAAATCAGATTGTACAAAAGCGTTCGTTTTTGTTTCTTTCTTTGCTTCTTTCATTGTTTATTTGTTTCTTTCTTTGTTCTTTTTTGGTTTCTTTCTTTCTTTCTTTCTTTCTTTCTTTCTTAACCTATTATCCCCGTATCAATCTACCTTCTCATCTCAAAATTTAACTTTAACTAGAAGCAGGAAAACTTTCTTTTTCACTGGAAATTTTTGAATAAACAACAAATAATACATTTTTTTAAAAATCTCAACTGTAAACTTTTCATGAGTAGTTGTCAATTTCTTAAAATAATTTCCAATGAATTTCTAAAGACGCTTTTGGTATTTAATCCTATGAGTAAATGAAAGTTTTGGTGCGTTTATTTGTCAATTCGTTTTATTTATTTCTAAAAATATTATTGCAAATCATTGTTTGGCTTTGATTTTTACCTTTTTTTTTTTTTTAACTCTACGGTTCTCTCTTGTGGACTTTTGTCATCTTAAAAATTACGTAATTCTCAAATTTATATGCACAATTTTGGCGCTGCACCAATAAAACAGAGTTGGATGTTTCATTCCTGTATCTTTTCACCTACGATAATAATTAGTCATCCTCATATAAACAGTTCACAAAAATAAAATAAATTTAATGTTTATATAAACAACAATTTGATTCCTTTAGTTGTCCAAATTTCTCGAATGAAATACTGTCATTATTTTTAATTATGATGAGTCTTTCATACGTTTTTTTTCTTTTTACCGTAATGTTTTTTATATTTAAAATGCCATGAGCGTAATATTAAAAAGAAACAAAGACGAAAATGAAGTGAAAGAAAATATTCTAGCAAATTTATAATAATTTGATTCTTTAACGTAAATAAGTATCATATACAAGAGACGTCACTGTTAATTTTTAGTACCTCAATGGAACAGAAGCTAAAGGATTGTGAATACAGAATTCAGACCTTAATAAAATTACCAGTACTAGTGATTCCATGCTTGCATGTTATAACTTGTTTGTACGATATTAGATTTATGAATGACAGTGAAATTTGTGAATGGAATTCATCAATGAAAACTGAATTTTAGCAATGAAAAGCAAATTCGATTGAGGAGTCAGAATAAAACAATGAACAGAACACCAATGAAATTCATTTGTCCATAATGACACTTACGTTATTTGATGGTATATAAGACTTATTTATTTCCAAAACAAAAGGATACAAAATATTTTCCTGGTTTTATGTGTGAAGCTGAGTTATATAGTATCTATAGACTTACCAGAACTTGTAACTAACTTACCTCCATAATACAGTGATATAAATAAATAGGGATTGTCATAACGGTAATCTTAATATTTTAAACAAAAGTTTTCTGTGACTTTGTCATATGTTTCTGAATAAAGCAAATAAAAAAAATATTAACGTTTAACTTGGTTTTCTTTTCTTTTATCGTTGATTTTTATCACGTTTCTTTTTGGGTTGATATGTATTAAGAAAAAGTGTATTTTAACAGAAAGTGACGATGGAGAAATAATAAAAGAAAAACGAATCAAAATTAGCAATGAAAATACTTTCATCTAAGCAGTGACATAATTTAAGATTTGAACAATACATTATAAATATTCCTTTTCTACTCAACGCTTCCATCTTTTGAATCCAAGCCAATAAAATTTTGATGCATCCAGATAACAAATAGCCATGTTTTTTGGGGTTTTTTATTTTACTGTAGGGAAAAACGTTTTAAAGAACTCGAGAAAGACTGTAATTAAATAAGCAGGATTTTTCACTTCGTTAAACAAGATTACCAAGTATTATTTGTAATCGTTTTATTAGTATACCCAGACCCATCGCCAAGGGATGTGGGACCGTACTCACAAAATCATTTGACACACCCTTTGAAAATGACGTGAACTGAATTTTAGTGTGCAAACTAGTCAAAATGAATATCGAAAATCCTTCATTTAAAACAGTGATATAATTTAAAACCAGAACAATACAATACTATGCAAATATTCCGTTTCAACGCATCAAAGAAAGCAAAGAAATAAACACCATTTTTATGTTTTAAGTCTGACATTTTTTTACAGTGAAAACGTTAGATTCCTTGTTGAAGTTAATTCAAGTAAAAGACTTAGATTAACTCCGACAAGATACTTCCATTTATCAACCTCCTTTATCGTATACATTTCAGCCTTTATTTGCTAAAACATCCCCGTTTACAAAAACAATCATCCCCAAATAAATAAGACAAATACACCGTATCTGTTTATTTCCTATTGGAACCGATTCTACAAGTTTTGAAAATGAAAGTAATAAAGATTATTTAGACTATCACTAAAGACCGCTTAAAAAATTCGTCAAACAAAAAGAAAAGGTGAAAGTTCTTGAATCAAATGCTTTGTGAGGAAATATAAAAGTTTAAGAGTTGGGGAAAAAAGAAGATAATAAAGAAAACTGATGTTTACCTTTTGTAAGTTGAGAATTAGATGAGTGGAGAGAGTGTGTTGATGTCTGTATAATAGAAGCAGATTAAGGTGCTATCCAAAGATGAAGTGACTGCCCCTCGCCGCACGGCCGATAACGAGTGACTGGCTTCTTCGACCAAAACCTCGACTCGATTTGTGTACTTCACCGGGAGACAATGTAACTGACATACGATCCGGGTATGGCCTGGAGATGCCCCCCCCACACACACACACACCAATTACATTTCTCAGTCTTTTTCTACTATTTCTTTCTCTCTTACTCACTCACTCTCTAAATATATATACAGATACATACAAACACACACACATACACACTCACTCACACACACACACACACACATATATATATATATATATATATATATATATATATATATATATATATATATGTATGTATGTATGTTTATCCTAGTTTCACTTTTTTCACTGTCTCTGATAAACATTCTTTTTATTTCTCTTTCTCTCTCCACCTCTCTCTCTCTCTTTCTCTAATTTGCAGTTTTATATATCACTTTATTTTCACTCTATTTTTCGCTTTTTCTCAAAATGCTTTTCTCTCTCTGTCTGTTTATCTGTCTATCTGTATCTCTCTCTCTCTCTCTCAATATATATATATATATATATATATATATATATATATATATGTAAAAATTTCTCAAAATTAACTTGTAGAAAAAAACAATATGTATAAAGGAAAAAAACTATAGAAAATAGGAAAACTGTAGTTTTAGCCGACGCGTTTTTTTTTGTGTTTTTTTTTGTCTTGAAAAAGACCGTATTGGACGAAACGCGTTGGCTACAACTATAGTTTTTCCCATTGTCTTTTCATATATATATATATATATATATATATATACTTATACACATATATATATATATATATATATATATATATATACAAGATACGAGGGATAAATTGTCATCTAAATTACTAAAAAATGAAAATAACGCTGACATCTCATTTTAACAGATATTTTTACTAAAATTACACAAAAATATCTTGAAATATTAAAGAGTAAATTTATTCAGTAAAATTGCCATTGGCTTCAACCGCAACTTCGGAATCTCCTGCAACTCTTCTGGATGGTCTCCTTGTTTAAGTTGGTGAATGATGTCATAATCCCTACCTTCAATTCGTCTTTGGGGTTATAAGGAGTTTTGAGTTTTGTTGGTCTCTCGCTCAGCTGCGTCTCACGCATAATAACCAAGGGGGTTTCAATCTGAGGAGTTATGTGTCCAGATGCGGTCGCAGAAATTGTCTGACAGCCATGACTGGGTTTTCCTGTTTTTATTGCATGGTGCAGAGTCTTGTTGCCAGATATAGGGTCTTCTAGCAGACACCAACTTGACCCAGGGTAGTACTACCTACCCAAGGTACTTAATGTAGGTCTCAATGTTGAGTCTGAGGGCCGGTGGGAAAATGAATGGGGGCAAAATGTCGCCATCACTAGTGATCACTCCAAAAACCATGATTTCCGAATCCTGTCCTCAGATTGACACCCAAACATTCTAAAATGTTCGTATTGTTGCTTCCGGTGTGAATGCTAAGCAGTATAGCATGTCGCTTCCAAATTTTAAATTAGAAATATAAAATGTCGACAATTTACCCATCGCTCCCTATATATATATATATATATATATATATATATATATATATATATATATATATATATATATATATATGAATGGTAATACTCGTTTTGAAAAACCTCGGTTGGCTCAACTTGTAATATAACAAATTGATATCCGAGGAAAAATTGGAAACAAAAAAAGAAATAACCTAGAACATAACACTGTACGAATCCTCTCGTCAAGTGCTTGAGCACCAAGTCCAAAGCAAAAAAAAACCCAAACAAACCGAGTAAACGACTAAACGTAAAGTGCTCAATACACTAAGTAGAGCAAAAATTAAAATAATCCTAAGGAGCCAATAAAACCTACCTAGGTCACACCTAAGCATATCTTCAGGGTAAAACTGGCTAAAAAGGCAAATAATGGAACAATATTTATTGATAAAACCAAATAAAAACAAAATAAAACCATGACCACGTGACAAAAAAAAAAACTACAACATGTTACTCATGGTTTTATTTGGTTTTTATTTGGTTTTATCAATAAATATTGTTCCATTATTTGCCTTTTTAGCCAGTTTCACCCTGAAGATTCGTTTAGGTGAAACCTAGGTAGGTTTGCTTGGCTCCTTAGGATTATTTTAGTTTATATATATATATATATATATATATATATATATATATATATATATATATATATATAAAGAAAGAACAGTAAGATATATAATCCGGGGTTCTTATAGATATTTTTATTTTTACACAATAGTGCTCAATAGGAAATGGAACTAATGTCTTTAATTTAATAACAAAATTAAATTCGAAGCTTTTAGCTTCCATTTTTGAAACATGGTTATTACTGTGTAGCGAAAAAAAATATTTTAAATCAGTTAATTTACAAAATATATATATATATATGTATATATATATGTGTATATATCTGTGTGTGTGTGTGTGTGTGTGTGTGTGAGCACTTACTTGCACATGTATTCTGAAGAGATTTTACCAGCTTTTAATGTGCTATTTTGCATTGAAGTCTAACGACTCGAAGGTATTTACCACTTGCTTAGTCCGACATATCTTCAACGTGATGGCGCACCCAGTGATGGTTAAACTTATTTCATTAATAATGATTTGCAAGACTAAGTTGCATGATTATTGTGTGACGTCAAAGTCTTACGTCTTGGGTTTAATTATGCAATTGCTTGCTTACGTAGATAAGATGTTGTAGCTCATCTGGTAGGGACGCGCCCCGTTCATCAAGGCCAATTTCTTGAAAACTAAGGGCATGATACAATGTTTGAAACATTTATTTATTGTTGTTTTTTTTTTAACTCAGTGTTATTTGTTGTTGTTGTGTTTTTAGGGGATGGGAAATTCGGCGACCGTTACGGTTGTAATCGATATATGCCACTTTTGTTTTAATTCCTCGACCCTTCGTAAGGGGTCCTGTATTTTGGAGTGCGTAATTGAAAATCATCTTCAATGCTGGATCGGTGATACTTGTCAAAATATACTTGGCCTGAGAGAAAAAATTATTAAGTGGGGTATTTGTGTGTGGGGGGGGCTGTGTGTGCGTGTGTGTGGGTGTGCGTGTGGGTGTGCATGTGGGTGTGATCAAACAAGTTAATGGTTTCTTAGATAGTACCACTGTTTCTTTAAAAATAAAACACTAAGGGAAATATTTATACGTTGTATATCGTTAGGTAAGCAGATAAAAAAGACGGGTCTGTGAACAACTTAATGAAATAAAAGAATTGGAGAGGGTAGTAAAATGCGAAGAAAGAAAGAAAGAAAGAAAGAAAGAAAGAAAGAAAGAAAGAAAAGTGAGGAAGGAAAAGAAAGAACGAAAAGTGAGGAAGGAAAAGAAAGAAAGAGTTAAGGGAAAAGAAAGAAAGAAAGAAAGAAAGAAAGAAAGAAAGAAAGAAAGAAAGAAAGAAAGAAAGAAAGAGTTAAGGGAAGAAAAAGATGGAGAAAAAAAGAAAGAAACATGAAATCGAAAGAGAGAGAACAGGTTGTTTGTAATTCAACAAACAAGAACATAATGAACGGATTGATAGGGTCGCTTGAGAAAGAGTGGGAATTGTGACAGAGGCAGTGACGGTGATGATGAAGCAAGATAGATGATGGCAGTTGGAGGGGAAGGATTGCGCCTGTAGATATTTAAAACATGTCTGCGAGGGATGGACGAGTAAGAAAATCTCAGTTTTGAGGCTGAGAAGTGGGTGTAGGGTGCTCAAAACAAGTAAGGACTAAAAAGAAAAGACACGAAAAACCAGTGTAAATTAATTTAAGTGTAATAAAAATGGAAGCATAGGAACCGCCCTCGCTCAGCTATTTTAATGTCTGCAGAATTTACTTGCTGTCGGCAGATTACCAAAGTCGAAGTGCACTAAGAACGACCAGCAAGAGAATTAAGAAATCAAATGCATTCAACACGTCAAAGTCACTTCGTCAAAAAAAAAAAAATTCTTAGAGAATGAAATAATAAATCTGCATGTCTCTCTTATCCTAATGTTCCTTTGCCGTGTACAAAGCATAGGACGAATCAAACGTATTTTATTAACAATGGTCCGCGAGATTAGGTCGGAAGATCGCGAGATTAGATCGGAAATCATCGCTCTACAACAGGCGTCCTTATAAAATCAGCATGAGTACATGGACAGGTTTTCATTTAGTGGGAATGTTTAATATTAAGAATCATAGACTAATTGCCAAGAGAAAACAAAAGATGGATAGACAGGTTAAATTGGTTGGGTTTAGATATTGACTCTTGTTCGATTATTTAATGTTGAACTTTGTATTTGGCACGAAGTAAAGATCAAAATCACTACTCATGAGTAAGGGTCAATCAGGCGAGTATCGATAATCCTTATTCCACGTCGAGGCTGCCTTAGACCGATAAATATGAAGAAGCTAAGAAAGAAAGAAAGAAAGAAAGAAAGAAAGAAAGAAAGAAAGAAAGAAAGAAAGAAAGAAAGAAAGAAAGGAGGAAAAAAGAAAAAAGCAGAAAGAAAGAAAGGAGGAAAAAGAAAAAGCAGAAAGAAAGAAAGAAAGAAAGAAAGAAAGAAAGAAAGAAAGGAGGAAAGAAAGGAGGGAAAAAGAAAAAAGCCGAAAGAAAGGAAGGAAGGAAGAAAGAAAGAAAGAAAGAAAGAAAGAAAGAAAGAAAGAAAGCAAGAAAGAACACAGAAGGAAAGGAAAGAAAAAAGAAAGAAAATAAGAAAGGCAACAAGAAAGAAAAGAAAGAAAGAAATATTTTTTATTAAAATCATGGTGTAATGTCATTTTTGTTGAAATATCTATGCATTTTTATTCTTTACAATTGTGGGCTTACGGCCATATCACGTTGAAACACTGGTTTTCATACGATTACCGAAGTTAAGTAACGTCAAGGCTGGTCAGTAGCTCGATGAGTAACCGCTTGGAAATACCAGGTGCTGTAAGCTTGAATGTGCAGGCGGTGCAATGGATAATGCCTCGAAACTGAAAATCGAAGAGCCAAGTTCGAATTCACTTATGTTATATTCACTTACGCACAAATACCCTTGGGGAAGATATGAATGTAACCTTCTGACTCGCTTGCTATGGGTAAGTTAGCAGGACTAAAATCATTATTAGCTCAAAAACATTCTTACAATCTAAAAAATATTTTCTGGCTTTAAACAAACTGCGAAAGGTTGATAAGCCGTAAAAAATGTTAATCAATCATTGCAATTATGGATATGAGTGTAACTGTTATCGAAAAGAAAAGAGAAATTGGTGAACCGAGTTCGAATTCAAGTCAAGTTCGTTACGTTTACTTTCGCAAGATGCTCTCAGGTAAATAATGAATCCATCTCTTCTCCCATGAGCTATGGGTTAAACAGCAAGGTTAACTGAGATCACTTGCACTGAGATGGCAACCAGTCTATGAGAAGGAAAATTCTGAATTCAAAACCAGCTTTAAGAGGGATGTGCTCCGTGAGGCTAACTTGACGTAGACATACCACGGCTGCTATGGCCGCAGTACCTATAGTGCTCAAACGACCCTAATGAGTTATGTAACTCGTGACATGAAGTTATTTGCGAAGATATATACTCACATGCAAAGAAGTTAAGAAAAAAATGTTAAATGAGATATCATCGTCACACTCTTAAAAATTAGATAGCATCGTCACACTCTTAAAATTAGATAGCATCGTCACACTCTTAAAATTAGATAGCATCGTCACACTCTTAAAAATTAGCATCGTCACACTCTTAAAATTAGATAGCATCGTCACACTCTTAAAATTAGATAACATCGTCACACTCTTAAAAATTAGATAGCATCGTCACACTCTTAAAAATTAGATAGCGTCGTCACACTCTTAAAAATTAGATAGCATCGTCATACTCTTAAAATTAGATAGCATCGTCACCGATCATAAACAGGCCCAATACTTTGGAATAACATGAAAACGTCGAAATTAGAAGCGAGACAATGAAATCAGACATGGCTGATCATGTAGGGATGGAAAAGAGTAGTCCTCAACTCCTGTGGAATGAAGTAAAAATACTAGATAGAAAACACTGGATAATCAAACCTCTGAAAGAATCAGTGTATATCCTAGGCAATAAGAACCTTTTTAGTAGTCCTAACATTGAAATAAATTCAATATGGAAACCTTTAATAAAGAAATGACAGTAAGGATCCTAGTGAATTAAAGAGGCGGTTCGTGAATTTTTTGACATAGTACTTGTAAATTCAGTCCCTGGGCCAGGCAGTATGTACTTGGGCTCAGTAGAAATGGGGTAAGCGATAATAAAACAGTACTAAAGAAAAACTAGACGAGATATCCCGAGATATGATCAGCGAAACGAGAACAATCTGTCCCCGTGGATTAAGTAAAGGGTTCAGTTTAAAGTTGCCTGAATCGACAAGCATCCATTGAAGGTCGGAGGGCGCAACAACCGAAACGTTGTGATGATAATAATAAAGATGAAGACTATAGTCTGCATGTAAATAACGAGCTAATATGAATTTCGGAAATTTTAAACAATCGGCGATAGTAACATTTATTTTCTGGTCACAATTTCATCAAATTCAAATTCACTATTTTCCAAGTGCCAGTTTAACATACATACAGAATCGACTTTAATAGTATAAATGTCTTTGTTTTTACATTTCTTTTTATTGAAATTTTTTTTATCAGCATGACGATAATGCGTCTAAAACGCAAGGGGCTACTGGGAATGAAAGACAATGAAAAAGAAAACTTTAGAATGTACCGGAAACCTAATCCTAAACAAGGAACAAGGGTTCAAACCCGGGAGGAGTGTGAACCGGGCGATAGGCGAAGCTAAAAAATTAGATTTTAACTCATTTTTACTAAGGCTGTTTTTTGTTCGTGAATTACATTTAGCTAGAAGATTCGATAAGCTAAAATAGTCCAATCCTATATTAATCGTAGTGGACTTAGAAATCATGTCACTTTCAAAGCGTCTTTTTCTGAATAAATTATATTCTCTTTTTATTAAAATGCTGTTTTCCAGGTCAAGATTGTGAATGTTTTGATGGCATACAAGTGTATTGAGTTTGGTGTTTAATTTTACCTCCTTCAAATTTCGTCGAAATTGTCTTATATATATATATATATATATATATATATATATATATATATATATATATATATATATATATATATATATATATATATATATATATCTGTTGGATTCTTGTCCAATATTTCTTTTATATATATTCATGAGCGTTTTGAAATGTGTTAGTTTTTAATGTGCATCAGTTATTCAATTTATGTGTGTGCGATTGATCGATTTGCTTTTTTACGGTATATCAACACTTTTAAGGTTATTTAAAGCCAGAAAATATTTTTAGATAGAATGTAACTCTGCTTTCCGATTTCCAATTTCGAGCCGTTATTCATTACACCACCCACACATCCAAGCTTACAGGATCTGGTATTCCCAAGCGGTCACCCATCTAGGTACTGATCAGGTTCGATACTGCTTAACATTGGTGTTTGTACGAGAACTGGTGTTTCAACGTGATATGGCGTTAGTGTGTGTGTGTGTGTGTGTGTGTGTGTGTGTGTGTGTGTGTGTGTGTGTGTGTGTGTGTGTGTGTGTGATCGAAAGAGAAAGAAACAGATAAAGGCTTGTCCTTTCAGGGACGGTAGAGGGGGTGAGATATGATAGAAGAGAGCCGATAAGTTAACCTGAAAAGGAGAGGAAGGAGAGAGAAATGGAGGGATAATAAGTAGAGATAAGAGGAGGGGGTGAATGTACGTAGATCGAGAGGCCCGGAGAGAGAAAAAAAAGAGGAAGAAGAGACGGAGGGGTGGGGCACCTGCGGGTGACGATGGCAGCGGAGGCGGTGGTGTAATGAAGGGCTAGATTTTGGATTGGAGGAGAGCCGAGGCAAGTTGGTAGTCGGAAAGGAACGGAGATTGGTGAGGGTGGGGTTTTGTCAGAGAACGCCGCCCAAGACCGTCAGGAATGGCAACCATGCCGTCCAAATGGGCGCAATAAGTACGCGAACAAGTAAAACAAAGACACACAGACACACAAAGTTAGGGAGAGAGAAAGAGAGTGGGGGTTTGGGGTTGGGGCCTGTGTATGTTTGCATAAATACATGCAAACGGGGATATATGTTCAAGTGTGCATAATCACACCCTTGGTTATATTATTGTCCATGGCTACACATATCAGCATATTGTAAACATATTCAGCATTATTATATAATTCATCATGAGTATATATATATATATATATATATATATGTATATAGTGTAACCCGGATATAAGAGACCCGGATATAAGAGATACCCGGATATAAGAGAGGTTTTCTCTGGTCCCAAATTAGAGCCTGTGTTAATGTATATATAATAGACCAAACCCGGATATAAGAGACTTCTTCTCCTGCCCCGAAAACTCTCTTATATCCGGGTTACACTGTATATATAGATATACAGAGAACTGATGCGCAGTATGCCACAAGGCCCCGAATGATATTCCACAGGTTTTGAATCAACTCTGGAGTTTCATAGACGAACCGTTTTGTAATCATCCTGTCCACTCGTCAAGAGATTTCAGCAATTGACTATACATATATATATATATATATATATATATATATATATATATATATGTGTGTGTGTGTAAATCAGGAAGTCAGCTGAATCCGCTACCTTGGTTTCACCCTAACGGTATCCTTAGGCGATTTTTATCAAATGACCTCTTAATACTTTATTTTTTTAATATAGCGTAACCTCCTGATTTTTAAAGTTAAAAGCTCTACATGTTATTTTTAATTTAATTTCATTTTTTTACACGTGTTTTAAGCACGTTTTAATACTACTGTTTCCTGGTCTGATTCAGTTCTGACTATTATATATATATATATAATTTTACGGTACTCTGTATTTATGGGTTTAAGCGCTCAATATTAGGGATAGAGTGGATGTAAATATAAAAGTGGACACTGAAGTCAACACCCAGAGGTCACAGTCTGTTTCATGCTAAATGGCCTGACGATTACGTTTAGCAGGAAGCAAATTATCACTTCCGGGTGTTAACTTCAATGTCTACTTTTATATTTTATATCTATATGTATACTTGACTCTCCAATCGTTTTCTATGCATGAGGGTCACGCAACGCAGTTCTCACTACCCGCACATATCATTTGATTATAGTGGCGAAGTCTTGTGCAGAAGCAATCACACTTTTTGAAAGAGCCGAATACAGAGAACTGGTACACAGTATGGCACAAGTCGTCCTTCTCCTGGGACGTTCGCCACCCAAGTCTATAGGACCCATTATGTTGAAGAGATGGCTTCATACCTTTCCAAAGCACGTATGAGCGCGTAATGAATGCAATGAACTTGACTTGAATTCGAACTCGTCTCTCCGAATCCCTAATCCCAGCCGCTATCCATTACTCCACTATGCCTTTAAACACAGATTTTTCTCCGACTCTTGAAATGAATATGACTGCTCCGTTTCGTATCCTAACGTAAACAAAGCTATTTCTAAAGAAAGGAATGTATTGTTTTTATTGATTAATCTGAAAGATTTTTATTACTTAAACATTATTTTTAGTTGATACTCGTATTTGAGTAAACGCATCGTTTATTTATTAAACACTATTTATATTAAACAGTATTTATTTTCGTCTTCCGGATTGAATATTTGAGAAATCTTATTATAAAAATATACGTTCTCCGGCAGGCTTCGAACCGGCGTTCCCCTCATGGAAACCGCCATTAGATCTGACGTGCATTGACCTCTCGGCTATTTATTACTAAATTAATAAATTACTTCACATAACTGTTGTAAAATAGCTAAGTGAACTATTTTTTTTTTTATTCTACTGTTATTATTATTGTATTGAGTCACTGAGTGAGCTGCACTCAACAATGTACGAAACCCAATATACCCTTCATGACACCCAGTCTGATAAGGAAGGATATACCAAGCACGTGCATCACAGGCAAAGGTGCCTGTGATATGGTGACAGGTTTTCTGAAAAACAATGCATAACCTTGCAGTTAAAAAATACTTTCCGCATGAGTATCCCAATTACTGATTGAAGTTGATCTCAACTGTCTCAATTTTCAATGTTATCCCAAGTTATTTTATCTGCCACGTCCTTCAAACTTAAAAACAATACACTTTAGACCCCCGGGCATGATCCTCCCCTACTAATCCTACTCATGAACAAAGATGTCATCTGTTATTATTATTATTATTATTATTATTATTATTATTATTATGAATACTTTATTTGATGATATCGAACACTATAAATAAAAAAAATAGTTGCCTTATCTTTATTTGGCATAGATACGTTACCTTACAAAATTACCCTGGCAAAACGATTTTTGGCGAAATACAATCTTTACGCACACACACACACACACACACACACACACACACACACACACACACATATATATATATATACATATATATATATATATATATATATATATATATATATATATATATATACATATATATATATATATATATATATACATACATGTGTATGTATATATATATATATATATATATATATATATATATATATATATATATATATATATATATATATATATATATATATTCTAAAGGAGTAATGGATATTTTCATTTATTAACCCGACAGAGTTTGACCACTTTAAACATTATTTTTAGTGGATACTCATATTTGAGTAGATGTTTCGTTTATTTATTAAACAGTAGATATATTTGTTTTCGCCTACCGGCCTGAATATTCGAGAAACTTATTGAATCCTATCGGAGAGCGCATATTTTCTTTAATACGATTTTTCGAATATTCAGGCAGGTAGACGAAAATTAAAATTAATTAGACGAAAATTAATAAAGCCATTGTTTAATAAAATGAGTATCCACTAAAAATAACGTTTAAAGTGAGAAATGTAACTTAACATTGTAACTTAATTATGTACAATAATGGATTCTATGCAATATAGGCGAACAATTCAACTAGAAAAATTGAAAATAAATACAATGTATCTAAATACCAATTAGAGACATGTCATAATTTGATGTTAAATAAGTAAACTATGTTTTGCCGGCTATTTTTAACATCAGCTTGAGATTTTACCTTCTTAAAAAGTGGGATAATTTTACCACATTATACATGGATAAAAAAATAGTGAATGGTATAAAAAATTGAAAATTCATCGACAACAATTTGTTCACTGCGTTGTTGGCAATAATTAGATAAGATGCTTTAATCTGTTTATAGGAGATTGTACATCTTAGGTGTTTCTTACGATTATTGAGTGATTTGTTTATAATTGCATTTGCATAGTGTTTATGATTAGGCTGCATCTGGTTACGATAGAATAAGTTCATGGCATGAGGGCACAACTTTAGGTCAGAATCAGTATAAAATATGGATGCATGATCAAGTTACCAAAATCATTTATTGGAACTTGAGCGAGGAGAGATGTTTTCAGTGAGAAAACGAATGGTACAACCATAAACCCGAGAAAGTCCTTGAGACAAATATATGCAAGATTTTGTGGGATTTTTCAATACAAACAGCTAAGAAACTGAAACACAACAAAGTAGACATCCGAATGGAAGATAAATTAGAAAAAGAAAGGTTTAATCATTGATCCACCGTATCCTTTTGATAGAAGAATAGAGAAAATGGAAGAAGAGAAAATAATCAACTATGATCCACTAAAGTTTGAACTCGCAAGATTTTGGAAGTTGAAGGTCACAATTGTACCATTTGCACTTGACTGACAGAATAGAGATATGGATAAAGAAAATTTGCATTGATTTCCCAGTGGAACAGTGATAGAAAGGACGCCGGAAAATGATGAACAAATATAGTCATATTGCGTTAGAATGATGGTTTTGGTCCGCTATCCACATTAATTAACAAATATTAAGATCTTATCCAAGAACATACTGAGATATTATTATTATTATTATTATTATTATTATTATTATTATTATTATTATTATTATTATTATTATTATTATTTTTATTTCCTTTGATATCTGGCGTTTACACATTTCTTTCCAGGTCCTGCCCAGGGACCTAAGGTTAGAAATGGCATCATGACACTTTCCACTGCAAAAAAAAATTTTAAAAATAAAAAAATTACATAGATAAAGCCCTTCGTAAAGTGTGGGCTGTACTTGTCAGAACAATTTTTTGTATCTCTTTGAGATTATTATTATTATTATTATTATTATTATTATTATTATTATTATTATTATTATTATTTTCTTAGATATCTGGCATTTACACATTTCTTTCCGGGTCACTCTCCCATCGCCGTAATGTAGCTTCCCCGTGCCTCTTCTATGGATATTTTCGTGGTAATTGTTCGGATGAACACTTCGCTGTGGTATAAATTTAAGCGCAATAGTAGATTGGCGTCAATATCTCATCAATTCACAATTGGATTGGATAGATGTAACCGCAAGTTCTATGTTGACAGTTCCTTGTTCCATGCTTTCCAGCCAACATTGATGTTCAAAAATTTAAATGCAAATCAATCGTTATCTACTGTCTTCCTGATTACTCTTCTTCTATTGTTCGTTCGCCTTAATAATATTTCTCTTTTTTCTTATTCTTTCACACTCAGTAACCCCTTGTGTCTTAGTCTCTTTTTGCATGGGATTAGGGGGTACGGTGGAGTAACGGATAGCGGTTCGGATTGAAGAATCGAAGAGCCGAGTTCGAATTCCTGTCGAATTCATTACATTCACATATGTGCTAACACCCTTGGGAATCCTCTTCTAAAGCTATGGTAAATAGCAGAACAGATCGGGTTCTATAGTCTTGGATGGCAACTGGTTTACCGCAGAAAGAAATGGTAACCTACTACGGGAAAAAAATCTGCCTCATCAGTCATGTATCGAAATTGTATCACGCTTGGCACATAACTGACTGATGGGGTGATATAATTAACAAAGAATAACGAATATAATCTATCTTTCTCATTTGGGAGCCGTTAAACAGACACTTTTAACCAATTCTATTTCTGTTATGCACAGCTCTCCCAAGTTCGTCCTTGCTGATTCGGTTGTTGTCACGAGTCATTAGCTATGACGGGTCATCTTTTCCTATAATTTAGTTCGAATAATACAAACAGATGCACAACTTCTTGTTTATTTCTCCACAAGTGGCCATTGAAGTGAACTCGTCTTGTATCCGTAATCTGTGGTCATATGCTTCTTCTGATTCCAGTGTTATCTGTCAGTTGATCAATGACTGTTCTTGTTTGTCTGCCTCTTCATCTTTTCCTTTAACTTGGATCCCATAAATTAATGCGCAACTTCATGTTTACTTTGCGGCAATGGCCACTGTATTTCATTCGCGTTTTCACAGATTGTCTACGTAATACGGTAATATTTGCTAGGTTTCCATATAGTTCTGACATTTAGCGGTACTCCCAATATTACGTTTTTTTTTATTCTTTGTTTTTTCAATTGATTTTCTTAAAATTCAACTGCTTTATGCGTATGAGAGGACTGTTTTTATTTCGAATATTATAAAATACGCTAATTCTTATGTTTGACCAAGCAGATTTGTCTGAATGATTATAAAAACAATTTATTTATTTATTTATTTATTTATTAATAAAGACGACTGACATCGTTGTTGCCGTCTGAGATCGGAACAAACATGGCAAATTCTAAATTTGTGACTGTTAAAGAAAACTCAACCATGTCTAAAGGTTAGTGAAAAGACTTAATGTCGTCTTGAGTTTCTAACCCGTTCTGTTGTTTGTTTTCTTTCCGAAGGGTTATTTGTTGCCTTTGCCAAAATGGTTTCTAAATATTTCACTCGAGAATCTTTATTGAACTTTTAATGTACTTACCCGCTTCGGTCGAAACGGCTGAATACGACTCAAGTTTGTTTACATGCAATTTGATCTTTAAACAGAAGTTATCTCCCTTGCCTTTAACAACGTGTTCCTTTTGATGTTAGTTACCCTTTTTTTTCATCAAGTTCATGTTTCGAACCTCTTAATATTCCAAAAACAAACTTATAAATAAAAATTAAAGCTTAGATTTCAGAAGTAATTCATTGTACTCATTTAAGTCATCGCGCAGAAGCTAATAGTTTAACCTAACAAGTTAAAAATAACGATTCGTTCCTGAAAAAAAATACACGGAGTGTTAAAAGGACGGTTTTTCCCTTGACACCGTTATTATTTTAACTACCTTCAACCCTCAACATTTATAAAACAAGGATTATAATTGGAATAAAAACAAAACATATACATCTTTTTTGTTCTTGAGAATTTACAACAAAAATACTAAACTCCTTATTTATTAGATCATTTATTTACAAGAATAATTTTATATTTGCAACATTCTAAAAACTAATAAAATTGTAAAACTAATGCAATGCGATATTTATCATTTACTAATTTAGAAATAAATAAATATGAAAACATTTTTTATTCGTTAATTCATAAACATTTATTAAATTATTAAAATATGTGAAGCAACTTTAAGGAAATCTTTATTTACCATTTTATAAAGTTCGAATCGATTGGCAATTAGCTGATGCTTTGACAACCATTCAAATAAACAATCTAATAAATAAATAGTGTTTAATACTTTTGTTGTCAATTCTCAAGAACAAATTAAATGTATAAATTCACTTTCATATTTTTTATTAAAGTTCTTTTTATCGCGGTACTTTCCGACTGTTAAAAAACAGCGTATATTATTATTATTATTATTATTATTATTAATAATAATAATAATAATAATAATAATAATAATAATAATAATAATAATTTACATAAAATAGCGAACTGTGAGATTCTGTATGTCCTAGGAATAACTACCTGAGTCTTAACAATGAAGCTCCGAGAGCTAACCCAAAGTTTTCTTCAGTTTTAGTTACATAGCAACATTTTATCCTATTTGTACAACACGCCATATTGTTTTCTCGGATATGGTAGTGTCGCAGTTAGCTCCCCTTCATTTCCTTAACCCGTCACTCTCTCCCGGGAGTATAAATACGGGCTGACCTTTCGCCTCTCTTTCTTTCCACGGCTCTTTTCCACGGCTTCGCCCACGTGCGGCCAAACTGCCTCTCATGGGGCCAGCAACCTCGCACGTGGGGCGAGGTACAAAAACTTTCTCTTAACATCTCCAATATGTGAACTCTAATACACAACCAGTGTTTCCCATGTTCAGGGAACACGCTAAAAGCAAAATTCACCCGTACGGACATTTCAATTCAACACACAACACAATAACTTTCCATACAGACACTAACGTTTTATTCATGTTTTAAATGATGTATTTGTAACTCGTGTTTTTAACCTGTTTGTTAATAATATATATTTGTTCGCATACATATCGGTCTTGTTTGTTTCTTTGGACTCCATTAAAGTCCAACATTTTTATGTAGCTGGACCGGCCAGCGGAAGCCTTAACCTAGAGATAATTCATCTTCTCTACTTCTTCCATTTCACACCACACGGCATCGGTCCGCAACAGTAGTACCAATACTATTAGTAGAAGTAATAGCAGTAATCGTCAGCGCTATAGGAAACTGAGAGGCTGAAGGCCGTAAAATCTTACTGAAACTAAAAAAACAGAAAGATAAATATGATTTCTTGGCTAAATCTCTGACAATGTTGCGGAGTTGTCTCATTTGTTTAAAATCATAACTGCCATTAATTTTTCCAGTAAGTCAGAAAACCCCATCTTTGTTAATTTTTTGTTCTTTTTCAGAAATATTAGCATCTAAAGCTTTTATGTAAGTCTTATATGCGGAAAACGTCTCTAGGTCTCTTTCAAGATAAACAAACAACCAAAAAAAAAAGAATTGTTTATTTATAATAAAAAAGTGTTTACAGTAAAATAGCTAAAAAAAAAAATGGATCTTTTTACGGGAGGATCAAATAAAAATATAGAATCAGAAATCTTTAATACTTGATATCTGGTTTACCCCCCCCCCCTCGTATTAATATGAGATTCTCTTCCCCCACTTTAGTCATTGATTTCGCCCTCCTACTTGCAATATCAGATTTACCCCCCGCCCCCGCTGTAATATTTAATTTAGCCCTCCTCCACTTGCATGGAGCTCTCAGCACGGAGACTGATTTTCTCCCACCCCAGGTAATATCGGATTTCGCCCCACCACTTGCAATAACTGATTTCCCCCCTGTAATATTTGATTTATCCCCTCTTGTAAGGCCACAAGTACGGAGCTCTTAGCACAGAGACTGATTTACAAACGACTGATCCACTGTGAGACGCCTTAGCTATTTACTAAACAGAGTCTCATAAATCTGGAGTACTCAGTGAGGATCACAATCATTGCAAGTTTTTTTTTAATTAATCTCTAAAGAAAGTTTTTGTTTTTAATTGTTTTGAAAGTACTCACATAGAACGACATTTTCAGTGGCTTTCGATGTCAAGTACCTTCCTACACATTCAATATAATTTATAATTATTTGTAAATGCTAATTATCGCGAAGCTTGATTATAACTAATTATCATTAAAGTAACGTCACTGGTATACTACCAGGATTGATGTCAGAGAGTGCAGATATGTCAAAGGAAACTACTGAACAATTAACAGTTAGTAAACTTGAAGTTATCTCCCCAAAATATACATTTTTGTCAATTTATTCTTCATTAGTTAATTAAGAATTACTCGAAAACCAGTTGCACAATGGCACTAATTATCGCGAAGCTTGATTATTATTAATTCTTATCATTAAGACACCGTCACTGGTATGCCACCATGACTGATGGGGGAGAGTGCAGATATGTCAAAAGAAACTGGAAATTTCTTTATTCTTAAAGCGCAAGACTAAAACATATATATTTGGAATAATTTGAACGATAAGAAACGCCAGTACTTAGATTTCAAATTACAAAAGGTTTGCCTATCATCCAGTGCACACACCTCTCTGGTTTTTTGAACAGGCGTAGAGGTTTAACCCTTGTTCCCCGTTCAGAATTGGGTTTCCGGTTCCTTCTAAAAATTACTTTAACTCTGTACATCTAATGTCTCCATCTGAATTCTGAATTATTTTTCATCATTTATTTATTTATTTATTCCCCCACCACACACACTAATAGGAGTAAATAGATTTGCCTCTCGTCCGGTTCATAATCCTCCCTCATTTTTTTGAACAGGAGTAGAGGTTCATCCCTTTTTTCCTGTTTAGGATTGGATTTCCGATTCCTTCAACTATGTACTTCTGATGTCTCCCCCTGAAATCTGAAATTTTATTCAGTAATTATTTTTTCTCCACCAATAGTAGTAGATGTGTTACCTATCGTCCGGTTCACACTCCTCCGCAGTCCTTTGAACGGGAGTAGAGTTTCATCCCTTGTTTCCTGTTTAGGATTAGGCTTCCGGTCCTTTCTAAAGTCTACTTCAACTCTATACTGCTACGGTCTCCGCCTGAACTATGAAATGTTATTCCCTAATTGACCTATTCAAGTCGAGAATTAGCTGTCTATCTTTCCTGTTATCTTGCCCTTTCTTATGCAAATACATCTCCACACAGTAATTCTCTACTTTGAGTGGCTCCTGGGCCTTGTATTTGTTGAACATTAATAAAAAAAAAATTCCGATATGAGAGAATAATTTCAAGACGTCTTTTCAACTTTTATTTAGATTAAGAGACAGGAGTCAGCAGGTCACCTACCTGACTAGCATGTGAGAATGAATGTAGGAAGGGGAGAATTCACCCAAAAATAAACATTACTAAGCGCTAAAAGGGATCGGAAGTTATGGAGAGCCGTGATTACCCACGTCATGAAGAGAAAGAAAATGACATTTGAACATTTTGCAAGAAATGCATTCAGATATTCCTTCGATTTTTATCTTATTTGGTTCTTACAAATTATTTAAAAAAAAGAATAACAATGGCAGCGGTGGGATTCGAACCCACGCCTCCGAAGAGACTGGTGCCTAAAACCAGCGCCTTAGACCACTCGGCCACGCTACCAGCAATGATCGGATGATCTACGAAGTATTATATTGATAATATTATACTATTCATATGTATTTGTGTCGCTCATCAATCTTCTTTGAGATTTAAGATTTTTAAACATTGTCTCTGTTTTCAGTGCGTCCACGTCAGTATTGGATGTGATACAAGGTCAAGGTTTAAAGTGAGTTTCTCTCTCAACGTTTGTATCCACTTTATATATTTCTGTGTATATTTATAATGTTAAGAAAATTAACGAGAAATTGGGGAAAAATATTGTGTGACGCGTTTCGTCCTTTAGAACTTCGTCAGACAAAAAAAAACAAAAAGTGATATTTCCGTTGATACACATGCGCACAAATTTTTTCCACTTTATTATTAATTTTCCTAGGATAATTCTGGTATATAATAATTTGTGTATCATTTTCTCCCATATTTGATCCCAGTCCCAGTCAGAAAACTGAGAAGTGATATTTATCTGCACATCCATTCTCTAACAGTAACACATTGTGTGTGGCACAAGGCTGAGTATAAGTGTGTATTACCTGTGAGGACGGGTCTCTTGAAAAAGGACTAATGCTCCACTCAAGCCAAAAGGCTGAGAAGAAAAGATTATCTGGTAGAAAATCTAACTAGAGAAAACAAGAGACCCGTCCTCACAGGTAATACACACTTATACTCAGCCTTGTGCCACAATGTATTTCACTGACAATATTTTTGGACATTTATGACGAGACAAATAAGAATAAGATAGATTAAATTATACTTTGCTATGTAAGTCTATTTTCACAGTGTAATTGGTATTAACCAGCCAATGTTAGTAAAGTTTTCAGAATAAAAGTCTAGAGCTAAACCGTAAAAACTGCAGCACGTTTGGTCTTTCTGAATGCCCCGCTTAATTTCTTAAAGCAAATAACGTTTCTTCAAATTTTGTTTTGTTTTCACTTGTTCACTCACACATTCTCTCATACATAACCACAATGTTTCTTGAATTTCGTAAACATTCGATAAAAATAACGTTTTCATCATTTTCACCTATTGGCGATTTTCACTAAGGAAGGTCATACGCGTAAACGTCGTTTACTTTTGAAACATAATAATTTTTCACTAAAGAAGAAATATACTTTTTTTATTTTGAAATGAATAAATTACAAATAAATCCCGTCCTGGGTATGACGATAAACATCCGCGTCCTGGTTTGGTTTGGTTTGGTTTGATTTACGGCATATCAACCTCAATGAGTTATTTAATGCCGACAAAATTTTCATTGTTGGTAATATTTTTTTTTCCAAAAATCTATTTCTGGTAATATTTTTTCCTTCAAAAATCTATTTCTGGTAAGAATTTCCCTTCGCTGGTAATTTTTTTTTTTTTTTTAAATGTATTGCTGGTAATAAATTATTTTTATACAAAGTATTTCTGGTATTAAAACCTATTTTTACACTTTCATAGTGTTTTGACCCTAGTTTGGGCGTTAACTATTTGCCCGTAGGTGGGACCCATGCGGCCCACTGCTACAAAATGGTTGCCTATGTAAAAGTAAACACAACAGACAACCCCAAAATTTGAACCCTGTTCACCGATCTCCCTTTCCGCACGGGTATAAACTATCCGCACATCCACAAAATTCAATTTGCGCACACCTTTACAAGATCAGGTGCGGAACAGGTAGATTAATTAACATGTTCCTATAAGGTTGAGGTAAAGAGGAACTCTTTGATAAAGAATATTGATATTATAAACAGACTCAAAGGACTTCTTTTAGCGCTAAACTTTAATATTGTAAAGAAGATTTATATACATTAATAGCACTTATTACAAAAATAATGAGCAATTTGAAATGGGGCTTACATTTCCTATCTGGTCTGACCCTATTACCACTGGCCTGACATTTACATACAAAGGCTTTTTATATTTTACTCTCACAACTAAGACCCGCCACGCTACGTACACTGAGGCCAACCACTCAATCATTTTGTACTCCATTAGTTAGAAGTAAGTCCCATCCGAACAGCTACTTTTTTTAACCAACTCCCAAGAGGATGCTTTCCCGAGTACTACTATTTTAACCTCTTTAAATCTAGCGTAAACCGTTATCTTTCCTACATATCCTCATAAATTGTGCCTCTTACTCTTACCGTTCACACAACAACCACCTTCAGTAAAACTCTACCTTGAGTGACTCTTGGGCTTTGTATAATCTAAAAAACCACAGTTATTGAAATTTTATTTGCTATTTTAATTATCAACTTCAGTAGAATACAAGATAAGAAAATATTTTGTGCGGAAGGCTCACAGTTTAAGTTTCATTGAAATACAAAATTAAAAATAATTAAAGCATTTGTCTCTTCGGAGACATCGGTTCGAATCCCACCGCTGTCATCAGATTAATCTTTTCAGATTTTTTTCTTCTGTTTTGTATTAAAAAAATAAAGTAGATTTTTTACAAACTGATAGTTTTAATTAATGCCGACACGGTCTGATTGCTCTTATGCAGCCATTTGAAAATATTTTGTTCCTCTTCATCTTTTTAAATATGTTCTGATTTCCATCGATAAAGAAGCGGCCTCTCCGGAGATGTGAATGCAAATTTAAAAAGATTACTTTGAGTATAAATTATTGTTACAAATTAACGACATTTTTGTCAATTTTTAAAATCAATTATTCTTTTTTTTTTTTACTTTTTAATTTTTCGGTCAACGTATCCTTTATATTCTTCTTATATATGCTGCTTCCCTTCAGGATGTGGACGATCATAGCTCTCCACAACTTCCTGCCCCTTGTAGTTCTAGGCCATGTTTGTCTTTGTACTATCCCTTCCATCCCATGTTTTACCACCAACTTACACAGGCTTGTTAAGTAGGTTACTCGCTGTTTCCCTCTGTCCCTCTCTTACGTTCACTATGTCCTGTGAGTGTCTTATTTTCGAAGCCTTCTTTCCTCATGATGCGTCCTAGAAATTTCAACTCTTTTTGATTTTAAGTAAAAGTGTCCTTCTTGTTTCCATTTCCTTTAAAACTTTTTCGTTATTTGCATTCTCCGTTTATGGAATTCTCAGCATCCTCCTGTAGAACGACATCTCTCTTACCTCAAGTTTTCTCTTAAAAACGGTTGTGATCACAACTTCAGCCAAAAAAAATCAAATATAAATGACAAAGAAATCAACAGACATTATTCCCGTTTAAAATAAAAACAATATATTCTCACAAAAATCACAATTTTTGGAAATAATGAGTAATTGTGTGAGTGTATGTGTCAGTATGTGTATGACTGCTTGCAAGTACTTGACGGGTGTAGCCAATTTACTTACATGCTGACTGATAGCTGTCCAGGGATCAGAAAAATGGGAAAGGGGAAAGATTTTTGAATGCGCGTTGCTTTTTATACTAATACCGCTTGACTCTAGTCAAGACACTATATATGTAAGGGAGATAATCCACTTCAAACGCACGGGTTCCTGTTTATTTCTCTTATTGTTTGTGGTTTTTGTTCTCACAAAATTTTGCTTTAAAAGATGTAAATAAATTACTGTTTTAAATTGTATCACAATTATTGGAAGTTTTTTTTACAGCTAGTTCGCCCAAGATAAGGCTCAAGGTCCACTCAAGGTAGAGGGTTACTTTTTCTATATTAATTTTGACAAATTGGCAATGACGCCGTATCTTTCTATATGCGAGATAATCATAACTCGTGGGTCAAAGATGTATTATTGAATTACTGTTTTACCCATCGTTTGTGTTGTCCTGTGGGTGATGAGATTTTCCACTTTGCAGTCTCTTTACCACAGATGCAACGTTGTAAGCTACTCTATCGCTATTTCTATGGAAAGTTTTCAAATAAAGCCCACTTTTTAGTTCCACTAGTTCAAACCTTTACAGGTAGAACTTCTCATGCCGCTTCCACGACCTCAAATCGTCTTCATTTCCCCCGTGTTCCAAATGTAAGAAAGAAGTACTACTCAGACAGCTTTTCACAATAACTTACACTTCGTGGAACAGACTGGCGCGTTACTACTTCCCTGAATACTTGAATCTTAAGACTGACGGCCACATCACGTTAAAGCAGCGATTCCTGTACAATCATCGAAGTCAAGCAACGTCGAGCCTGGTCAGTACCTAGATAGATGATCCCTTGAGAATACCAGGTGCTTTAAACTTAGATGTGCTGGTGGTGTAGTGGATAATGGCTCCGAATTGTTAACCAGAGAGTCGAGTTCCAGTTCCATTCGGGTTCGTTATATTCACTTACGCGCAAATACCTTTAGGAAAGGTATGAATCCACCTCTTCCCCCCCCCCCAAGCTATGGCTTAATTAGTAAAACTTGTATCCCTACACCATTGATATCGCCCCCGCCTATTTTTTTTAGAATCTAAAAATATTTTCTGGATTTAAATAACATGCAAAGGGTTGATAAGCTATAGAAAAACGAACTAATCAATCAAAAAGAATCAGTGACTTCAATCTTCACTCCTTACGGGTCAAAGGTCATCTTCCCTCTTTTTCCTCATAATCTTAATTTCTTACTACCTTCTCGTTCATTCATATCACGTACCGTATTTGGCATAACTATTTTGATTGTAATCCACTACATTCAGCATGCAAAATGATTTGGTTTGTTTCATTTTGTTTAGCATTATACCAACTTCTATGTGTTATTCAATTTTGTATGCAATGTTATGCCATCAATTACAGATATTTTGTCCATAATTTTATATTTTTAGGGTAAATGTATGTTCTATAGACAGTTTGTAGATGATCTATTGTAGATGTTATATGTTTTGGTATAAACCTATTTCTTTAAGGACATTATGTTGATAGTTTCGGTATTTTCAAATAGTTTTCTTATGTTGGTTTCCTTGTAGCCTTTGTGTCTTAAAGGGGCTAAGGGAGTACATTCAATTAAAATGTGTTTCACCGTGAGAGCAGCTTGGCATGTTGTACATGTTGGTTGATCTTCATTCTTTAGCAAGTATGAATGGGTCACAATTGAGAGATAAAACGTAGTTTATCCTCCCAAAGCCAGATACTTCACTTTGATCCCAGGCCGAACGTATCTTAAGCCTTTTATTGAGTGAAAATTAGTATGAAATATTAATATTAAAAAAAAATAACTGTAGATCTTTTCTGCTAATTCACCCCAAATAATGTAAAGTTACTTATCGCAAATATTAATTCACCCCAAGAAATTATACATTTTAAATCAAAGTTTGTTTGTTTTTTTATTGAATTTTTGGCAGTTTTTGAAATTCTACATTCTAAATCAAAATTTGTTTTTTTATTAATTTTTTGGCGCGAGTTAGCGGGTTAGGTTTAGGAATTTTTAAAATTAAAAAAAAATCTGTTTTTTGCTTGTTTATTGGGGGGGGGTGAGCGAAACTCCAATTCTTTAACCCAAACGGAAGTGCTCACTTCGAAATCCACAGCTCATGTGACAAAAACAGACCTCAATTTTGTCCGACTCTGCGCACCCACTTTCGGAATACCATCAAAAAAATACCTGGATCATAAAAACATCTTTTCCGACCAATTAGAAAAAGGACCAAGCGGTGTTTTTACAGCAGCTGTTCTGAAACACTGACTCACTATAAAAGCGACGTTGATTTCATGCACGAAGGCAGATCCAACCAGTCTGACATTAGTGACGAACTCCACAACAGACGACACGCCTGCTCAGTAGAGAGCAATCCAATTTTTATGGTGCGGGGCGCGTTTTTGTAGGTTCCCCTTGTTAGGATGTGGTATTATGGCATATGGAGGATTGAATGGTGACGGATGAGTTCTTGTGGTGAATGTGTCAATTGTAATGTATGAATGGGTCGCGAATCTGATTAGCTAGGTATAGGATAGTTAGTTACGACCGGCCTTTACCTCTCCCCTTTTTCGGCCTTGTGCCACAATTTCTGTATGATCAGAAATAAATCTACTGCTCAGTAGAGAGCAGGTCGATTTTGGAAGAGCGTACCATTGCATTCAATTTCAAATTTGGAGTTTGACATCATAAATAATGACACAAAATAGGTTTTTTTTCCAAATCGTTACTGTTTTTGAAGAAACAGGCTTAAAAGGTTCAAAATCGTAGAGTCGGAATTTAATTCCAGTGATCAGTGAAAGCCTTATAGTACAAACTTATAAAATGTATAATTTACTGAAGCTTTACAAATTGCATATTAACAAGAAGCAAGGTACAAGCACATTATTACTAAATCTGTGTGTCACTTTAAAGGAAAATTATACTGAAAAATTTAGCTATATTATAATGTAACTTCTTATATAGCGCAATAGTTTTAGTGCTATTTTCAATAAACAATGCAAATTTAAACATTTTGTCTTATAATTTATGCCCAGCAGTATTATGGTGTTATATACACTTATCTATTTTTTGTTTTAATTAATTATGAACTAACAAATATTGTAAAATCTTATTTATTGAGTAGCCATTTATGTAATCTTTTACAATTTTTACACATTTTTTAATTATCAATTACAATAAACAAATGCATACTATACTCGTGGTGATACAAAATCAAAATTCCAGTTTGAATATATTTTCCATTCAATGTATCTAATATGAACAATATCAACTTTATTTGGATTTATTCTTCAATAGAATTACTATAGGGATATTTGCAGAATTTAAGCTTCCCAAATAATTAATTTAAATATAATATAAATTTACAAAACTACATATATAGTGTGTGTATCAAAATACTTTTACAAATTTTGTGGGCGGCTTTCTCCCACCAATAAATTTCATAGATGTAATGGTTAGGAGCATTGTCTCGCTAGATCAGTAATGGTGATTTTCTAAATGGCATGTGGTAGAAGGCCGAAAGTATGAAGCAATCAGCGAAATCATTAAAAAATTGTTTTTTTTCTTGGCGTTATGAATACATACAGCTCCAAAGAATTTTTGCTGTTTTTGAAAATTACATTTTTTACTTTTGCCATGATATGAATTTTTGTCAGTTTGCTAAGGATGAGTTTTTCGTTTGTTTTGTAAAAGTCAGTTTAATCATCTGTAGAGGACCGTGCGGGGGGGGGGTATTGAAGATGAGGAGAGATCTCTGGGCTAAGATTTCCAGCTAGCCGGTCCAGCTACATAGGAATGTTGGACTTTAATGGAGTCCAAAGAAGATAAAGAAAACAAACAAGACCGATACATATATGCAAACAAATATATATTAATAACAAATTACAATGACATGAAAAGTTATATAGTGTTTGTATGGAGAAGTTATGTGTGTATGTTGTGTTGAGTGTCCGTACGTACGCGTATTGTTCTTAGCGTGTTCCCAGAATATGGGAAACGCTGTATGTGTGAGAGGTCACATATTGGTGTAAGTGAAAAAGAGAAAGTTTTATACCTCGCCTACCGCACGAGGTAGCGGTTCAAGGCCTTAGTCGAAAGATTTTACCTCATCTCCTCGCGAGATGGCCGCCCGAGGCCTAAGTCGGAAAAGAGAAAGAGGCGAAAGTTCAACCAGTATTTATACTCGTGGGAGAGAGACCCCTGTTGAAGGATTAAGGAAATGAGGAGGAGCTAACTCCGACACATCATTTTCTTTTATTGAATTGAATGGAAGAAATGGATTTGCACTTCAAAAAACGTTGAAGAAAAAATTGAAATGGAAACACAAACGAACAAACATGGTAAAAGTTACGAATCTAATTTTTGGTGTCAGTATTTCTTTACTTTATTTATTTATGCTTTTGCATCGAGTGCAATGTAGATTTTCTAAAGAGAGTGAAAGATCAACCTGCGCTACTGCACAGGCAATTGGCAGTGACACTAAGAGGCTTCCATCAACAGCAATGCCTTCAACCAACGACAAAACCAGCAGCAGAGACTAACACTCGACTATTACAATGCGTGTTGATTTTCTCCGCCTACCTATTCCGACTACTACCTTGTGTTATACCCCGAACTAACTCTCAGTCTCCCACGACTGATATACTATACTCTAGAACGAGAAAGTAAGCTAACCTTGTAAATCAAGAGGAAATAAAAATTTATTCACGTGTTGTTTTGTCACTTACACTTTTTTTTCTTGTTAACAGTAAAGCTGTCGTTACATACGCCATACACGACATCCAGATAAGGATCTAAATCTGATGCGACTGTTTAAGAATAGGACTCGAGTTCCTTAGTTAATGATTTGGTGTTGTAGTATCTTGTGGTGTTGAATAAAACTTATTCTATATTCAACTGAATCAATCTTTTCTACTAATTTTATTATAACTGATCCAGAAGAAAAATAGAAAACAATCACTAAAGAGTTCCACAATCCTAACAAATGATTTACTGAGCACTTATAAAATCTGCAATAAAACTGGTGTTGGCTTTTCTTTCACCCCCTAAAGATAACAGACAATGGAATCGGCAAACCTAATTCAAGTTCCGGTTGAATCTGTTTTCATATTTGGCTCATATAATTCTTTCTTCCCAACCCACCAGCTTTGGGTAATAAAAAAAAAGAGCAGACTTGGCTATCGTGCCTTGGTTGGCAATCATTCTATGAGAAGAAAATCTCAATTCAAACCATAAAGACGGCAACGAGAAATGTCTATATTATCTGTCTCCAAAATAATTATGGCGAATAAATTTTTTCTGTCTGAATTTCTGGGATGAAATCTTTATTTAATCCTCGGAGGTAAACTGTTCTCGTCCCACTGCCCATATGGACATCTTGCCACACCCATGTCTAGGGATATCTCGTTTAGTTCTTATTTTTAGTACTGCTCAGTTATTTTTCTGTCATTTCCACTGAATCTAAGTACACACTGCCCGACCCAAGGATTGAACTCACAATTACAATGTCACCAAATTCACGAACCAACGCTTTCATTCGTGTCCCTTAGTTCAGTTGGGAAAACCCTGTATGTTACCCGGATCGATATAAACCTGATGAAGCCCGTACGGTAAAAAGGCCGAAACGTTGTGATAAAAATAAAAAAAGTTTAGGACAATAATCTGAATGTAAATAGCGCAAATAATGACAAAGGAATGTTTATATATATTAAAGAAAGAGTGAAATGTCGAGAACCGTCTACAAAAAAAATAAATAATAAAAACTAAAAGCGAAAAAGGAAAAGCCTTAAACATCAATGTACAGGGTGTTCCAAAAGTCATGCGACAATTGGTAGAAAACATACACTTTTGAAATAGCAATCAAGGAAAATTTGCATGATATCATCTTCCATAATTCGACCAATAACATTTCTTAATAATATATTCTCCCATACAGAAGCATGATTCCATTTGGTAAATAAATATTAAATTTACAAGGTTATCAATGGTAATGTGACTTTTGGACACCCTGTATATTGTATATCCTGACATCTTGCGGCTATTTTAACCAGGAAACCAAGATCAAAGTCATCTTATCCCATTTTTAACGAAATTATTTTGTGTCAACAAGAAGAAAAGGTAGAAACAAATTCACATCTGGGGAAAAAAATGATCGTAAGAGTCCCAAACAAAATTTGTTTGAAAAGACAATAGAAAACGTGTGCATAAATAAAAAAAAATATTCTAATGGATTCAGAGTAGTTGCTTTAATCAGAGGAAATTTCGTTTTATTTAAAGAAAAGTTTACAGCTGGCAGCGGTGGGATTCGAACCCACGCCTCCGAAGAGACTGGTGCCTAAAACCAGCGCCTTAGACCGCTCGGCCACGCTACCACCACCTGCTGCTTGTCTCTGAATTTAAAATTATAATGTGATCATTGTTACTATTCCCCAACTGACTATTGATTTCATGTCGTCTAACTAAACTTATTTATATTCCAAGCCCTGTACTGTTAAAAAAAAAAAAAACATTTCTTTGTCTTTGTGTTCATATTTATCGAATTAACAATGAGTATCAATTGACTTTTGCAACTGCCACTCATAATTTATGAATCATGCACATCGTTCGTTCAAAAACACCGGTAGACGCCATAATTAAAAAGAAAAAAATTTTAAATATTTTTTTTCTTACTTTCTTTTTTCTTTCTTTCTTTATTTTTTTTTGGGGGGGGGGATCTCAAATGCACGAACATTTTATTGATGTTTTGACCTAAAGTTTTGAAGTAAAGTTGTAGCCGTGTGGTAATTTCACATAATCAGTTTATTTACTTACACAAAAATAAAATATTTCATTTAAAAATATTTCTACTTATAAATAAGGAGTTAAATGCATAAAATATGACAGAACAATATTGTTGTTAACAAAAAGAAAGAAAGAAAAAAAGAAAAAGAGAAAAGAATAACCTTGCTATTCTACAACTATTCATAGCCCAGAAAAATGTTATTGGCTGTCCATTATTCGCCATTTTATAATGAATGACTTTCAATACCGTTTGTTTGCAACACTGCACTCATCCCCTATACGCCAGTTTCTTAATGAAATAGATATTGTTTTTAATAATATGTCCAAATAACTTACAAATGATGCAGTGTCTCTTTATTTGATGTAAAACTATGGAAAACTATGAACAATCCTCCATGAATTGTGGTGCAAGTTTAAGAAAGTACTACTAAATATTTTTAATGAATGTATTATTCTATTAAACAAAAACAGCACAAATTTGATTGAATGAACAAATAAATAAATAATTTTGCTTCTCAGTTAAAGCGGGAATTAGTTTTATTAAGTTATGGATTTTGAAAACGGCTATGAAATTGCTACCTTTTATTTACAAATACGTTTACATTTTCTTTCTTTTTCTTTCATTTGAAGTATTTTTTTTTTAAATTATAGCATGAGAATACAGAAATATATAAACAAAAAAGTTTTAGGAATTTAGTGTTACTAGTTCGCCACCTGTTGCTTCGTTGACGGCAAGAAGATCAAACTTCAAATCTAAATTGTTCTTTTAAAATTCTACATTTATTTTAAAAATATATGTGGTGTAATGGATAGCCAAGTTTGAATTTCATTTTTTTTTACATTCGCTTTTTAGGCTCAAATAGTCTTGGCCCATACCTTCCCCAAGACGCTTGGGGAAAGTATGAATCCATCTCTTCTCCTCCCAGCTATGGTTTAAATAATCAGGATAGATTCGGTCCTATAGCCCTGGATGACGACCAATCTAGCGCCGAAAAAAACAGCAGTCTACTGCGAGGAAAATCTTCTGCTTCAGTCACGAATCGAAAAGCGTGTATCACTGACTGACTGAAGGAGTCATACTTCGAAGTGTCGGCTTATAATCTTTTCCTGTTATCCAGGGGTTGTTACCAGACAGAAAAAGAAATTCTAATTCAAAGTGAGACCTAAAAATATTTCTAAAGTTTCAATTCTATTTATTATTAATAATTTCCGATATGTTCAATAAAATCTGATAATCATCTGATTTTTTAGAGTTTAAAAATTGCATGTCATTATGCATATATTAAATGACGGAAGAATCTGTAGCGCATGAGTGCCTCACAGTCACTCGTGCATTACACCCGTGCAGTCAGACGCAGACAACATGTGACGGACAGAGATTTTTTTATAATATACATTCCTAACTTCTCGAAACTGCGTGTAGTGCTGTTTTGAAACTCTTTCATTTCCTTTCATATTCCATTGGTGAGATGCAAGTTAGCTCGAGCAGCGTCTTCCCACAACTCACTGCTTTGTGGAACGAATCCCAAGATCCTTGATCACTTCAATCTTAACCTGTTCAAATCTAGGCTTAACTGTTATCTTGCCTACATATCCACATAAACTCTGCCTCTACCTTAAGTGGCTTTCGGGCCTTGTACAGGGGGAACTTTACTGTAAAAAAAATTCGACTCTTAAACGTGATATAAATGTCGACATTAAGGAATATCAGTTCCAATTCATTTTGTTACAAATCACAGCCAATAAATAAGTTATGGTGATGGGGGGGTAGAGTTCTCGTTGTTAATTGTTGCTTGTATCAGAAGGTAGATAAATAGTAGCAGTCCTTCGGGACAGCCGCTAGTTTGGCCTAAAGGTTCAACAAGCGATCAAATTGAGGTCACCATAACATAAACAAAATAACATACGAAAGAGAAGGGTATATCAAAAACACTTTGTATTTAAATGCAACATCAATGAATAGTACAATGTTTCTTGATTTACACGCACAAAGTCCGTTACAAAATGTTCATTCATAGAAGAGAAATCCGATTATTAAAAGAATATAAGTGTCTTTTGTTAATACTTAAGTTCATGACGTGCTGGTCACAGGAGATGAAAGGTGAGGTCAATGGGTTGGTAGGAGTCCTTTGATATCTCCGTTGGTGAAGGAAGGCTGAAGGCATCGGGTTTGACGGGTGAGAAAAGCGTAGCGACATTCACTGACGGTACTTCAAAGCTTTCTGTCTTAGAAGTGAATTTATCGCTCTATTTATGTGTGCCCTTCGGATCAGAGTCAGTCTGCTGAAACAAACTGTTGGGTATGGCGCGGAGCTGTTTAATTGGTGGAAAATTGTTTATCATTCTTTTTATTTCTTTTTAGTTTTCCACCGGAAATTCTGCGTGGAGCCGGGTGCGCAGAGACCAGTATTGGTCATTTGCTGTCTAAACCTCTGAGGGTTAATATCCGGTCCTTCGCTTGCTCCGTGCCACCACATAACTTTCGCCCCAGTAAACGGAGTTGTTGTTGTTTTTTTTGTTTTTTTTGTTTTTTTTTAGTAATAAAAATATGTGTTTTCTTTCTTCCATTTAACCGTTCTACCGGACTTCGTTCTAGTTTCTGGTTTGTTATCATTAGTTTCTTCGGAACAAGATAGGGAGTTATCCAAATCCGGTCTTGATCCAATGGCATCTTTCGATTTTATATTTTCAGAAATATATGCAGGTTTTAGTCTATCTATTGAAACATTACTATGTACGTCATCCGATCTTTTAATAGTAAAATATTTTTCATGACGACTTAATACTTGGAATGGACCTGTGTATGGAGCTTCCAATGGCTTTCTTACTCTGTCTGTTCTTAGCCAGATACTTTTACATGTTTGTAAATCTTTTGGAATGTAAGAATTAGGTATTGTATGCAGGTGTCCCCTGGATAATTTGTCCATGTCAAATTTTTGCATCTCGTCGGCTAGAATTTTAACGTGCGAGTTTGTCATTTCACTATTCTCGTTCTTGATAGAGTCAATTAACAATCGGAGGACTTGTGCATGACTCCCTGTTACTGCAGTAAATGAAGAATAGTTTGATTCGTTAGGTGTTATCCTCATTCCCAAAAGGACGATAGGAAGAGCTGACAACCACGATTCTTTCCTGGCTATAATAGCCGTTTTTAAAGTTCTGTGTGCTCGCTCAACTAATCCATTCGTTTGCGGATGGTACGCCGTTGTTCGTAATCTGTGGAAGCCTATTATTTTTGATAGTTCTGAGAATAATTCGGATTCAAATTGGCTTCCTCTGTCCGTAACGACATGAAGAGGAACCCCGAATCGGGAGATCCACAGATTGACAAAAGCCGTTGATATTGATTTTGCCGTAATTTCTGTTATTGGGCATGCTTCTATCCATCTCGTATTTCTATCAATGCATGTTAATAAATATCGATATGGTGAAAAATAAGGGTCAGTTTGGTTCTTTACTGGTAGTAAGGGACCGACAATATCCACATGCACCGTTTCAAAACGACTGGAAGGTAATTCAAATGGATTTACTTTGCTCTTTGTGTGTTTTATTATTTTTGCTTGTTGGCAGTGTTGGCATTCTGTGCACCAGGTTTTTATTGACTTGTCCATCTTCGGCCAATAGTATCTGGATTTTATTATTTTTCTTGAAGATGTTATTCCTGGATGTGATAGATTATGCAGACTGTCAAATACCGATTTTCTGAGCTTTTCAGTCACAAAAGGTCGTGGAAAAGGTAATGTCGTGTCACATAATATGGTTTCATTTTGATTTATTGTGTATGGTTTCAGTTGATCTTTGAATGCCTGAATTTCATTGTCAGTAGCTTGATGCTTCATTATTTCTTGTAAGTCACATATATCAATAGTGATCGCGTTGACAGGTCGTGATAAACAATCAGCTACTATATTTTGTGAACCTCTTATATGTGAAATGTCATTTACATATTCGCTGATAAAACAGAGGTGACGCTGTTGTCTATCTGATTTTAAGGAAGACTGGCTTTTAAAAGCACTGCAAAGTGGTTTGTGATCCGTCAGTAACATTACATTTCTGCCTTCTATTAAATGTTTAAAATGGAGTACTGCTAGATAGGCAGCTAGTAGTTCTCTGTCAAAAGTAGAATATTTTTGTTGGGTTTGGGATAATTTCTTTGAAAAGAAACCTATGGGGATGGGTTGATTATCAATCATTTGATGAAGTGCTGCACCCACCGCATAATTCGAACTGTCTGTTACAAGTTGATAGTTGTTAGCTTTCGAGCTGGGGAAAGCCAAAACAGTTACATTTGATAAAGACTTTTTCATATTTTCGAAAGATTCAATTTCTTCCTTTGTTAGGGTTAATGACTTGGAATTTTGGTTTAAACGTATTTTTTCCGTGAGAGGTAGTATGATATCGCTGAAATTTGGCACAAGTTTTCTGTAAAAATTTGCCATTCCGATGAATCGGCGTAGTGATTTGGAATCGTTTGGTTGAGGAAATTCACTTAATTCATTCAACTTTTTAGCACTGGGTTTGAGACCACTAGCAGAAATATGAAATCCTAAAAAGTCTAATTCATTAGCACTAAATATGCATTTGGAGAGACAAATTTTAAAATCGTACTCACTCAGTTTTTGTAGTACTAGGTCGATATGCTTGGAATGAGTTTCTTCATCTTCTGAGAATATAAGGATATCGTCGATATATACAAAGGTATAATCAGTATCACGAAAGATATTGTCCATCATTCTCTGAAAAGTACATGATGCGTTCCGCAGTCCGAAAGGCATATAGTTATATTCAAATAACCCAAAAGGGGTAGAGATGGCTGTCTTGCAAACATCCTCCGGATGTACAGGTATCTGATGATAAGCAGACGACAGGTCTATCTTTGAAAAGAACTTCTTATTATGAAGCTTCGAAGACAAGGAATTTATATTTGGGACTTGATATCGATCGGCTTTTGTTATGGTATTTAAATGTCTGTAATCGCCAACAGGTCTATATGTGCCGTCTGACTTCGGTACCATATGTAAGGCTGAACTCCATTCAGAGTTTGAAGGGGAAATTATTCCTGCCTTTAGGAGTTTCTTGAATTCCTCTTTTGCAATTTCACATCTCTGAGCTGATAATTGTCTGGCTCTGGAGAAAGTAGGAGGGTTGCTACCAGTTTCTATTCTATGGAATATCTTTGGTTTTGTTGCATTCGTGTCGCGATGAGGAGAAATTAAGTTTGGGTATTTCTCCAGAATTGCTCGTACCATTTTGTTAGCATCTTTATTCGGTACTAAATCTATATTCATGATAATAGACGATGGCTGTGCATCGGATTGTCTATTAGTCATTTTATCAATCAGCTTATTGTTTGTGCAGTCCACCATTAGCCCGAAATGGTTTAGGAAATCGTATCCTAGGAGTGGCTGAGCAGTTTCGGCTATTATAAATGTCCAGGTAAATTCTCGTCTGAGGTTCCGTAGTGTTAGATTCAGTACTGCTTGTCCTGAGCATTCAATCTTTTGACCGTTGGCAGACACTAAAGAGATATTGGTTGGGTATGTTACAGCTCCGCTTAAATATCTCTTCGGAAGTATAGATACGGCAGCTCCTGTATCCACAATAAAATTTAAACTTTGAGCTCCTAACCGTGCGGCTACAATGAGAAGCGGCGAGGAAATGGAAGCTAACACCTCTCGCCTAGTTAGTTTTCCGAAATCTCACGAGGAACTGGTGAATTTGGGCGAGAGTTGGGTTGCATTTGAACATTCCGTTTATTTGGCCATCTGCACCACGGCTTACAAAATTTTGCACGTTCCGCAAAGTATAAATGCGCTCGGCAAATTAGAGGTTTTTGGTCCTTGTTAAAAGGGCGAACACTGGTAGGGAATTTATTTTCACTGTGGGAACAGCCATGTATCCTTTTAGTTTCATTTTTATTTTGCTGTTCATCCCTTTGCTTCCCCGAAATCTGTCGAATATGTGCGGTGTCTTGTTTGTTAAAATATAATAGTAAGTCATCCGCCATTCTTCCAAGGCGATCTGTGTCTAAATCGACTTGTGCCGCTACCACTGGTTTAATGGAGTGAGGTAGGGCTTGAATAAATTTGTGACGTACGATATCGTCCCCTACGCCAATTCGGCTTGCTAATGACATAAGTTCATTCAGGTATACTGAGGGACGACCTGTTACAGTCGATGACGACATTAATTTGTCCAGCATCTCTGGTTTTGTTTTCTCGTAAGCGCCCGTCACTGCTTCTCTTAGTGCGTCGTAATCTTTTGATTGCAGTATAGTTGGCTGTATATTTCCTACTACGTCCACAGGGAGAGCTGCCAAAGTGTTAAAAAATTTTTGACTGGTCTGTCTTATATTTGCAATATTAAATTGCGCCTCTATTATCGCAAACCAAGCTATTACGTTTGATTCAATGAAGTTTGGTGGTTTTATCGCAACAGTTTGGATTGGTTGGTTTTGATTAATTGTAGTTTCTTCAGCGTCATCTGCCATGTTTTTGGTTTGTGTTGAATAAAAATTCTAATTTTATGACAGTTCAATTTTTTTTTTTTTTTTTTTTTTTTTTTTTTTTGTGCGTGCGTGCGTGTATATATATGTGTTAAAATCACGTCTTGGTCACCACTTATGGTGATGGGGGGGTAGAGTTCTCGTTGTTAATTGTTGCTTGTATCAGAAGGTAGATAAATAGTAGCAGTCCTTCGGGACAGCCGCTAGTTTGGCCTAAAGGTTCAACAAGCGATCAAATTGAGGTCACCATAACATAAACAAAATAACATACGAAAGAGATGGGTATATCAAAAACACTTTGTATTTAAATGCAACATCAATGAATAGTACAATGTTTCTTGATTTACACGCACAAAGTCCGTTACAAAATGTTCATTCATAGAAGAGAAATCCGATTATTAAAAGAATATAAGTGTCTTTTGTTAATACTTAAGTTCATGACGTGCTGGTCACAGGAGATGAAAGGTGAGGTCAATGGGTTGGTAGGAGTCCTTTGATATCTCCGTTGGTGAAGGAAGGCTGAAAGCATCGGGTTTGACGGGTGAGAAAAGCGTAGCGACATTCACTGACGGTACTTCAAAGCTTTCTGTCTTAGAAGTGAATTTATCGCTCTATTTATGTGTGCCCTTCGGATCAGAGTCAGTCTGCTGAAACAAACTGTTGGGTATGGCGCGGAGCTGTTTAATTGGTGGAAAATTGTTTATCATTCTTTTTATTTCTTTTTAGTTTTCCACCGGAAATTCTGCGTGGAGCCGGGTGCGCAGAGACCAGTATTGGTCATTTGCTGTCTAAACCTCTGAGGGTTAATATCCGGTCCTTCGCTTGCTCCGTGCCACCACAAAGTCTGCCGATTCTGTTTTCTGTGTAAGTGTTATTTCTACACCAACACACACACATACGCATGCTCATCGTAGATCTTGTCGTTCAGATTATTATGAATTTGATTCTCAATGGGTGTCCTATGGTGAAGTTAAAAGGTTGCGTGTTTGTGTGTGTGTTTTAGGTGATGGGGCGTGTTCACATATAATAAACAATTAAGAACAAGCATACAAAATCTTAGGTTTCTACTACGGACCATTTATTCTTTTCTATAATGACTGTAGTGAAACAAAGCTCTTAATGCCTCTTGGGTATATCCGTTTCCTTTTGGTCCAGGAGTTAGGGAAAGTAAGTATAAGCATTGTATTATTGGTCGAGCTCAAGTCAGTCATGCGCAGAGTTGGAACAACTAAAAGAAGTTTTGTACTTTCTCACGGGAAAGTTTAAATATGCTTATGGGATGTTCGTTCTCTTTTTCTTGGTCTAGAAATTAGCGAAAGTAAGTATAAGCATCGAATCAATGGTAGAGCTCAAGTCGGCCTTGCGCTTACTTGAAGCAACCAAATAAAGGCTTGACTTATTTCTTAGTTGAAGGTTTTGGATGACACGTGCGTGCGCCATGCGTTGGAAATTGGGGAGAGAGTTCAGTCGTTAGTGTTTCTTGGTATGAGAACACCCCCATGTTTGTAAAAGTATTTTTGATACACACACACTATATATATATATATATATATATATATATATATATATATATATATATATATATATATAGCGCGTGTGTGTATCAAAAATAAACACACACACACAAACAAACATATATATGATGATGATGGGCTTTCCCGCCGTTTTCGACGTATGAGTGTCTTTCAGTTTAGTTTTTATGTTTATGTTTCGTATGAGACAACAATCCTGCACGGGATTTACAAACAAATCCACACGAAGGGCATACTGAAGGGTTGACCGTCATATGGGCTGATATATTGGCCCGAGATTTAGTGTTAATTCTTAATTCTCTCAGATGGTTGAGACGATTCTTTTCAAAGCTAGTTATACCTCGGTAGCAGATATTTCACCAGTTTGCTCAGTTTTCAACAGCAAGTTCTCTCTCGTCTATAGCGATGCTTGCAACATTTAAATTGTATTTAAGTTTATCCTTGAAGCGTAACCAAGGACGGCCTACGTTATGCTTTCCAATGAAAAAGTTGGCTATACCTGAAGATTTTCGGCATCCGATCATCAGTCATTCTGATGACATGACCAACCGGGTACTAAACTCACACTCTTTGGGTCCTGTCACTGAATCTAACTAACGCCTTTATCCACTGTGCCATGTGTCGACATTCCAACCACCTGAAGAAGGCCGGAGCGTACAACGGCCGAAACGTTGTAATAAATATGGCGACAAAGATGAGGACGATAGTCCGAATAATGTAAATAAAGATTATTTTCGTTTAAGATTCTGAAAGAATAAATTCTATACAAGTTGTAACTCGGTTTTCCTATTTTAATGTCTGATGAATTTTAATTCTTAAGTTAATGACCGAAGAAGTTCATGGAGATAAAATATATTCACTTATGACATTGTTAAAATATGTCAGCTTAAGAACTTTAACAAATTCTTGCAATAACACTCATATCAATGCTGGTAGTTATTTCAAAGAATGGGTACAAATGAAAAGATTTGAAATTGACAACTTTTCCACGTCCTGGGTAAGACGATAAACTATATCCAACAGCAAGACCTCTGATCAGAAGGTTTTGAGGAGCGTGGAACCACCTCTTAATTGCTGGTATTCCCTAGTTCACCCTGACCCAGGGTGGTAACACCTGTTAGGGTCCTAGCTATGGACAAATAGTTCACCCACCAAACTGGGGTCAAAACACTATGAAAGTGTAAAAATAGGTTTTAATACTAGCAATACATTTTATGAAAAAAAATTACCAGCAACATATTTTTGAAAAAAAATATTACCAGCAATAAAAATCTTGTCGGCATTAAATAACCCATTGTGGTTGATATGCCGTAAAAAGAAAACAAACCAAACCAACTTTTCCATTTCACTGAAACAGACGTTAAACACTTCTGTCTACCTGCATGCCTTTCTTTCTTTCTTTCTTTCTTTCTTTCTTTCTAGCCAAATCCCCTTCTTACAAACATTTCCCTTAATAATAATTTTAAAATGTAACACCTATCCTGACCCCACTGAATTGATGTACTCTACAAGACCGGCCGTTGGTCCTGTCCTGGTCCAGTATTACAGGTTCAATCAAAGTCTCCGGTTCACAATGTCGATTCAATTCCACTTTCCAGCCACATTGTGATTTTTTTTTATCCTGGAGAGCAATTAACAACTCGTAGATCCCGGAAGATTCAACTGATCTACCTGCAAGTTCGTTGGGGCGAGAATTAGGCCAAACAGAAAAATCAAATATGAACAAATCGATTCGAGTCCAAAGAAAAATTTATGTATATACAGAAGAAGTTGGTACAAAAAGATTAATGCTTCTTTTACAAGAAAGTAGTGTATATAAAATAGTTCAGAAAAAAACAAAACAAATATTGCAAATAATTCTGAAAGGAGAGAAGTAGTTTTCGGGTTCACCCTTTTTTATTTTAGTTGTTGCCGTAATTATTTCACTATCATGATATAAGAAGGTTTACTGGCAGTATTGCACCAATATTGCAGATAACTTGAATTCACTTCCTCCCTTATTACAGCAGCAAGCGGACGCTTTCACTCTCACTGCCCCCCTCTCTCTCTCTCTCTCTCTGGTCAACTGATTGTCAACTAACTTCACCCAGCTCCAAGACTTCGACTTTGACTGTTTTGCGCACAAACACGTGCTTAAATAAACTCGGTGGTAGCGACAAAATCCCGGTGTGTTGGTAAACTTAGAATACAATCTGATTACTGACCTCTCCCCCTTCATGATTTAAATGAACAGTCTCTTCTCAAATGGTATTCCATAGTTCATATAAACACTATTGTTTTGACATGTTATATTAATAATTCTGACGAAGCACAGATTCTCTGGGCACAAACTTCTCCACAGATTATTTTTCTCATCTATAAATAAATTTCTATATTACTAATAATTATTAATATTTTAAAGGTGATCATTGCTGTATGCCACAAAATAATTCAGCAGACGATGTTATTTTATTTATGGTATCTGTTTTTTGATTTATTTATTCATTTGTTTTCGGTTTATTTACTTGCTTTGTCATTGCTTCCAACTCAGAGAGGTTCGAATAATTTTAAGCCCGAGCCTCCTTTCCCCCGGGCAGTACATCTCCTTCAAAAGTGGGCTGGGTGCCTGAGGCGTCCCCAAAAGGGAAAATGCCGATGAACTCACTTTAACCCTCGGTCTTGTGTCACATTCGGTAGTGACTTGGGTGCGCCGAAAAATTACCTCGGCTTTTTAGCTGAGATCAAAGTGTAGTATCTGTACTCATCTGCTTAATCTGAATCGCTCTCTCCACTTTGATCTTCCCATCTTTCTTTCTTATAGGATAATAATATATTTCTGCGTAAAATTCTATCATAAATATTAAATGAAGCTATATTTTCTATCAAAGGGAGCCATTTTTAAATGATATATCACTTCAAGATCACGTCTCTCCAGATTAGACTTTATTTGCCATGACTTCTGGGAAAGATAATGCATATTTTTCCTCTGAATTAAAAGCTGTCCTCTCAGACATTCGAAAAAAACAAACAACGGGCACGCGCAAAATTAAAAATATAAAATGACGACAATTTACCCATCGCACCCTGTATACCTGGAGTCCCAACATTATCAATAAAAACTGTTATAAATATCTGTGTAGAAATATGACCGTGATCTACTAAAACAGAAAAAGTACAAACGGACGTGACTTCATATTGTATTTCTGATTTGGAGTCAATGGCTAATTTGAAGATCATACGAGTATTTCAAAAGAAATACAAAAAAGGAAAAAAGACACAAGAAATTGAATTTAAACAAACAACAATTACTAAATGTGTTAAAACTATATTTATAGAAAAATAAGGAAATAAATTAACTTTATGCCGTTTTGCAGAGGGAAAAAAACAGGTGCTGTCGCTCCAAAATCAAAGGAGAAAGAACATGAGCTTTTCAAAAGTCACGCTGTCTATAATTTTACTCATGGGAGGTAATCTCTTCGCTTCATTGAGGAGAATGCGAAAGAAAGAAGCATTAGTTGTTGGTCTGTACATTTGTTATGATGGGCCTTGTTTGACTCCTGCTTTTAGTTAGAAAATATACATGTATATCATTCCCATCAAAATATTAAACGAAAATGTGACCCTATTAATGTCTGGAAACACAGCGATAACATTACATATGAGAAAAGTCTTCGAAGATACTGGTGTCTCAAACCAGCGCCTTAGACTGCTTGGCATCGCTACAGAGATTAATGCATCTTTTGTAAACGTCTTCCATGTTATATTGCATTACGGTTGCCTTTTTCAATCAGTTCAAACTTAGTTGGAAATATCGCGCTAGTACAATGGATAGCCTTGAGCTCGATCTACTCCAACTACTCTACAAATGTGACATTTTTTTCGAATTGTTCATGTTCAACATATTCAAATTTATCACATTTTACATATAAATACCACCCCACGTGAAATGCCATACATGAGGTAAAATTTGCGCTAAACTGAAACTGTTAATTTCAAACACAAGCAAGCTGTTAGCCTTTAAAAGAATGGAATGAAGAGAATTCAGTTATTTCCAGGGCCCGATTTGCATTAAGAGAGGCCATAGGCTATTCCACTTGTGAGGGCCAAGGTTATCCCACATGTGGGGCCCTATGTTATTTTACTTGTGGGGCCCTAGGCTATTCGAACTGTCAGGGCCTAGGTTTTTCCACTTGTGGGGCCCTAGGTTATTTTACTTGTGGCGACCTAGGCTATTTTACTTGTGAGGCCCTAGGCTATTCTGGGCACTGATTATTTCCGAAATGAAAACGAAAACTTATCATAAATTGTTTTCAAGTGAAACTCTTGTCAATCTTTTGGTCGATACTGTTGTTCGTTGATATGAAACATCGACCTCATTTAAAAAGTGGATGAAACATACGACAGCATAAGTATTTAAAAAGTTCAAATAAAACACAAAATTCTTCGTATTAAAGCACTTGCACAAACACACACATACATTTAAAAATAAATTAATTCAAAATTCTTAATACAAAGATATTAATACAAACGTATTCAAAATTCTTAATACAAAGTTATTATGTATCTACTTTCAAAAGACTATGTACCAAATACAATATGAATTTTTGTACTAATCTGTTTGGTTTGTCACCAGCCTGAAATTCGTGCCTATTTTATACCTTAACTTCTAGGAGCAACGAAGAGAGATTGACGTAAAGCTTAACGATGTCCCGTGCGGGTCTCATCAGGTTACCTGTTTTTTTATACTCGTGTATATTTATAATTGATTTTCATTGTTATTTTTGTTTGGATCAAATGGAGATAAATTTTGTCTATTGCTACAATCATCTAGTACCAGAATCTAGTAATCGTGATATCGGTCGTCTCCTTTCCTATAAACTTTTCTACTTGCTTTCATATGACTGGGCTTACTATTTCTGTCTATGCTTTCTGTATCCATTATTATATCGTCACTGTGAGATTGCTTTTCTGTTATTACTTGCTTATCACTTTTAGGTTCAACGTGTGGTTTTAATCTATCTATTGATACCATTGAATGTATCTCACTGTTAATTTTAATTACAAAATATTTGTCAGTTCTACGCAACACTTGGAAGGGACCAGTGAAAGGAGAATCTAGGTGCTTCCGTATACACTGTTTACTTTTATTGATACACTTTTACATGTCTTAAGCTTGTCAGAAACGTATTGACGTGATTTATTTATTTATATTTGGATGTCTCTGAATTTTGCTTTTCTGGCAAGTTTGACATTCATTACACATTTCTTTTATTGTCTTGTCCATATGAGGCCAAAAAAATATCTTTTTTTGACAAGTTTACACGAGGTTTTAATTCCTGAGTGTAATATTGCGGGAATACTATCGAAAATAGATTTTTCGTAATTCATCAGGTATATATGGTCTGGAAACACCAGTAGCATTATCACAGTATGCGGAACTATTATTATCTATACTAAAATTGTATTTTTTTAGTCTGAAAAATTGTTTAACTCATGGTCCTTAAGTTGTGCAGATCATCGAGTGACTTATTAAGAAAATACACCTCACGACAGAGATTTTTTTTTTCTTTTTCTGGTTATCTCCCTTTTAGCCAAACGTGTCTTACTGTTGGGCAACGAAAGCTTTTACAACAAAACAAAGCTTTTTTCACAGAACATATCGAAGAGAAAGAAAAGAACAGGGGAAGCCAACGAGACACCTACTTGAGGAGCTTCTGCGAATGGATGATGGAACGTAGTGTGGGAAACTGAGCAAAAGAATAAACGTTGCTAAGAACTACAAGGGATAGGAAGTGGGCCATGATCTTCAACGTCCTGAATGAATACGGCACATAGAAAAAGAAAACATCTCTCGTTTGGAATTTTCGTCATCTATATCTGTAGTATTGAAAATATTATATAGATAAATGAATTGCCCCCCTTTGTAGGGGTCGTTAACACCGGCCTCTGGGTTGGTCTGAACCTATAACGATCTCTTTTTCCTGTGCCACCGACGAGTCAACACGGACAATTTTAGCTCGGTAAAACTCAACCAGCAGCCACATAGTGTCCGAAAATGGAGCAGCCAAGAATACAACATAGGAACGAAGATGTCCCAACAGTTGCAGCAATGCATCCGAAAACTGAATCCCTCTTCGACCTGAAGACGAATATATTCCGACGTTGCAACAAAAATGAGAAGAACTGTTAACTGAACGAACTTTACTGCCACCAGTTCAGTCTTTTTTTTTTTTTTGCAACGATTTTTAAACCGAATTTTTCTATCTTCCCCCTTTTTTTTCTTCCTCTTTCTGGTATAGGACCCAGTGTTATTCAATCCATAGCCGGAGGGAGAAGAGATAAATTCGGACCTTTCCCAGGGGTATTTGCGCGTAAGTGAATGTAACTAACTCGACTGGAATACGAACTCGGCACTCCCATCTCTCATTCTCTGAAGCTGTGTAATCTGCAGACAGGCCAAGAGATAAATCAGTGTCATGCTTAGAGTACGATGTCTACGATTTCATTGTTAGAAATGACTGCAACGTGGCTTTAAAGTACAACGATTTAACATACCAACAAATAGCGGAGATGTGTTCTGAAATGAAAGCAAAGCGCTTGCTCTGCTTATGTATACATCAAACACGGCTTAGTGTAGAAAATATAATCACTTTGGAGATGTCATTGACACTGACAGAAACCAATGAAATGTAGACCAGCAAGTGATTTTACCTTCAGTCGTCATTAGTAGTCGATAATACATGACTGAAACGAATATGCAATGCGATAGGTCCTGATCTGGCATCTCGTCTACAGTCACATTCTGACAGACGTGCCGTGGCTTCCCTCTGTCTCTTCTACAAGTATTTTAATGGCAACTGTTCCGACAAGCTACGTTCACTGGTTCCCAGATTGCATGAATCTAAGGGAGCTGCTAGGCTGGCATCTTGCTCCCACTTTTTCACTGTCGAAACGTTTAACTGTAGCCGTCTCTTCTACTCCAACAGCTTCTTCTCTCGCACTCCCCGTCACTGGAACTCCCTTCCTCTTGCTTGCTTCCCTGATAGCTTTAATCTTCAAATATCCAAGTGAAATGTCAATCGACATCTTCTGATACCGTGACCTTGTTCCCCGTCCTTCTCTGTGTCCTTTCCTCAAACACACCTCTTTACTCTTGTTCTCAATCCTCTGTAACCCCTTACGTGCTAGTGGCACTCCCGCCTTGCTTGGGGTGAACTGATTAAACACACACACACACACACACACACACACACACACACACAGACACACACACACAACAGGACATGGACTATGTAAACAATTTTGAACGAGCTGATCTCTTCAACACTTCAACGTGTAACCCAAAGTGGAAGGAGATTACAGATGAACTCTTTCAGCATCAAACTCTCCCAGGTAGTCAACACATCATCGCTACAGTCTTCTGGACCTATTAAAAACAGGATTCTTCGACTTCATGCAATGCATCCCTGTTAACACAAAGTGGCGCTAAAAGGATGGTTCACACTCGATCGCACTCACTCGATAGTAAAAAAGAATTAGGTTAGATGAAATTGATAAGGCGATATTTGCTAAACCGCATGGCCCAGAAGAGGTCCCTGGACGCTTTGAAGTAATCAAGACGAACCTGATTCATTGCCCCAGTGTGTACATCAACCCTTCCTTTCCTTGCATGCAGAGTAGGGCAATATACAAATCGGTATTCAAGTGCTTTTATACAAGAGGCATAAGCTAGTGATAATGAGCACCTCACATATCGTAGCAGAAAGTCAGCTGATGGCGGGTGCCATACTACGCGTTAGCGGTGTAGAAATTCACACAGACAATTGATAGGTAGTGCTTCACAACAAAATGCTGACGAAAATCTCCAAAGTCCATATAAATACTGACTTCTTCGCCACTGTCTCAAGTATAACATATGTGTGTAAATATTTTAACAAAAGGAGGAGACATGGCCGCCTTAAAAATTCAAAGAAGGATCTGTATTGTAAACGATCTAACCTGGCATCTTGGCTTCAGTCCCTTTCCCACCAACGTGACATGGCTTCCCTCTGTCTTTTCTACAAATATTTTCAGGGCAATTCTTCTGATGAGATGTTCTCCATGGTACCTCGTTCGCATGAATTTAAGTGCGCTAATAGATTGGCAACTGGGTCTCACCGTTTTACTGTTGAACTAGCTAGATGCAATCGTATGTTTTATTCTAATAATTTATTTTCTGGCACTTTTCGGCTGTGGAATTCCCTCCCAAGTTCTTACTTCCCTGACATCTACAATGTTCAAAAAATGAAATCGAACGCCAATCGCTTTCTTCTGTCCCCCTGAAACATGTTCTTTATTTTCCTTTCTCCTGTATCGGAGGATGCATGTTTTCTATGAAAATTTCTCGGACATTCAGGCCAGTAAATGTTGTTAATACTGTTTGTTATAAACAGAGTATTTACATAAATATTTGTATCTATAAAAAGAACGTATAAACATAAAAAATGTCTTAAATAATTGTCGGACTTTGTCCGTTTCATATATATATATATATATATATATATATATATATATATATATATATATATATATATATATATATATATAATTCATAATATATATATATATATATATATATAATTCATAATATATATATATATATAATTCATAATATATATATATATATATATATATATATATATAATTCATAATATATATATATATATATATAATGGTTGGAACCCTTATAACCTCTTCATTTTATATTTATATATATATATATATATATATATATATATATATATATATATATATATATATATATATATATATATATAGATAGATAGATAGATAGATAGATAGATATATTAATCAGTAGCACCTCATGCAAGTCATTAAAGCCACAAAGACACAAGGGGTTACAGGGTGTAGGAGAATTAGGGACAGAAACATTAATAATGAGCGGGAAGAGAAAAGAGTAATAATCAGGTGGACAGTAGATAGCGATTGACAATGCATTTAAATTTTAGGTGATTAAAGTTGGCTGGAAAGCATAGAGTCGTTTGTATTTAATTGCTAAGAAGTTCCATTCAGAGAGGTTATTCCTAAGAGCATCTACATTATAAAAATGACTCCCGAGAGGATGCTTCCCTGAACACATCTTCATATATAGGGTCAACGTTACCTGTTGTCCGCATCTTCATAATTTTCACTTACTTCTCATTTACTCTTTTTATGTTCATGGAACACACTCATGTTGTAACCTTCTACATTGAGTTACTCTTGGGCTTTGTATTGATGGAACATTTAGTGTAAAACGAAAAAATGCCGCATTTATTGAAATCTACCTACATGTCTTGTATCTCTTGATACCATATAGCCACGAACGCTACCAGAAAAAACAACTCCATGTGAGGTCTACTTAACCAATGATAAACAAATACAAAACTAAAAAAAAAATATCAGAACTTTCTCTTCCATATTTCATTTCTGATAAAAGCAAAATTACTTTACCATTTGCAATCCATTTTTGATCTCAATTCAGATAGACTACAAAATTGGTAGCGGTGGGATTCGAACCCACGCCTCCAAAGAGACTGGTGCCTAAAACCAGCGCCTTAGACCGCTCGGCCACGCTACCGGTGAGAAAAAGAAATTTAGTCAACTATAGTTGTATATTAAACTAAAAACTGCCACCTTAAACCTCGGTATGAGCAAGCTGTACATATTTACTTCATAACGTAATTTAATCGTTGCCATAAAAGTTGATTCATGTCTTTTCCATTGCTTTGTTCTTTATTTTATCTTCTGTTGTCTATAAATAACAATCGGTTAGTTTTTCTTATTTTTGCTTGCATTAACATATCCACATTCTTATTTTTCTCTTACATTCGAGAGGAAAAAAGGCAATATGAGAGAGAGACAAAAAAGTGTTATTCTCTTCAAACAGTGATAATAGGGAATCTTTTTTTTTTTTCAAAGCAATGGCAACGATTAAATTATGTTATGAGGTAAATACGTACACTTTGTAAACAGCTAAACGGTAGGTAGCGTGGCCGAGCGGTCTAAGGCGCTGGTTTAAGGCACCAGTCTCTTCGGAGGCGTGGGTTCGAATCCCACCGCTGCCATTCTTTTCTTTCGAATAAAGCCCCTACAAAAAGCATTGAATGTCGGAATATCTGTGAGTCGAAATTACAATTACAAAATAATTTATACCGCATAATTTTTTTTTTTTTTCAAATCTTTCGCTGATAGATTCTTTAATCTAGCTTTGGCATTTTTTGGGATCAGTCGCCATTACTTCGTTGAGCTGCAAGGAGAGCAACGCAACTTGTTTAAGTTTACGACTTTCAGCAGCAGCCGACAACAGCAGAGTCTTTTAGCGATTTACGCATTCTGGTAGCGTGGCCGAGTCGTCTAAGGCGCTGATTTTAGGCCCCAGTGTTTTCGAATCCCACAGCTGCTTTTTTTTCTTTTGTAAATAGTAACTGTCCGTTTTTAATATTCGGATTAGAATAATTTCGAAAATATGACCGTCATCTATCGGCGAGAATCCCTGTAAGTCCGCCTTACCTATGTTTGTTTGGTCGGATCTGTTTTGATCTGCTACTAAGATAGCAGTAAATGCTAGTATCATCTGCATAAATAACATCGCCAACAAGACTTAATGAGACATTAACTTACTATCAATTCCTTAAATAATACGATCCTTATATTTGACAGCAAATCAAACATAGAAAAACTGAAATATAAAGATCGTATTATTCAAGAAATTGATAAGTTAATGTCTCATTAAGTCTTGTTAGAGAAGTGATATCGCCATTAATCTCAATAACATTGCTAATTAATTCTTTGTATAAATTACATTTTATGATATAATATAAAAGCTGCAAACTCTAATATATACGGCTAATAATGCAAGACTCTTCGGTAAATCGAATCGAGTTCTCTCAGTCACTGTGTGTTTATCTAAATATAAATACGCTTAAATTCACCTTCTTCTCTGCCGTGCGCCAACGGCTTCAGGGTAAAATTTCCGACTGACGCGAATTCAGCCGGTTTTCGATTCTAGCCAGAGGCAACCGGACGTCTAGCCACACTGATGAGCTGTGATACAGCGAAACAGTCTGTCTGTGGATGACAATATATATATATATATATATATATATATATATATATATATATATATATATATATATATATATATATATGTGTGTATATTTGTTGAGTAAATGGTTAAGCAATAACAAAATCCAGGTTTGCAGATATATCGTATATTAAACAGTAAGTACACCAGAAGAGTATTACACGACTAGTGAGAGTGTATCGAATGAACTAGCGCTGAATCCCGAAGTCTTCTGTCCTACTAATCTTATAGTAGGCGGAAGAGTCTAACATGGACTCTTTAGAGGGAGGACACCGCACCCCCTCCCTTTTCAGCCTGTCTCCGTATGGAGTTTTTTGTTTTTTTTTATAATTACCACACAATACTTTTTATTCAACCAAATAAACCCTTTTTCACAAAAAAAAATCCCAGAGGCAACCACTTGAAAAAGCTATATACAGGAATTACGTTCACAATCTTTTTTTAGTTTCATGACAAACATTTTACGTGTTAACAACAGTCCCTTTTTTATTAAGGTCTCTATTCATTATTCCTAAATAATGAAAAACTGGATAAGTTTAATGGTAAATTATAATGTTAATAATTTCCAATAATCCAATGTGTATTGTGCTTTTCTGGTAATTCAAAGTTCATAAGTGAGGAGATGGATTTTTTTTTTTTTTACTCATTCTTTTCCTTTTTCTGTAGACATGGTATGAAATGAAAGATGTTCAATATCTTTTTCTTTTGGGGTTAATTTCTAAAGGTTCCGTAAATTTTCTTTTCCTTTGGGGCCTTCTGAGCTCTGGCACCGATTGCGGTATTGGAACCTCAAACGTGTCAAAGATGTCGTCCACAGTGTCATCTTCTATGGGATCCCTGTCGACTACACTTTCATACCGTTTTCTAATTTGGTTTACATAACGTTTGTGTATAAACTTCGGTCCCTGAACCATGTAAATCATGTTACCAATTTATTTGTCTATTGTTCCTATCACCCAGTGAGCTTTATTATTCCCAAATACACGAAAAAAGCCTTTTCACCGATCTTAAAGCGCTTTTTAAGCACTTTATTCCTGTTTTCCCGCTTTCGTTTCACTCGGAATGAATTTGTCAAATGCCGATTTTATTTTCCTGACAAACATGACCTCCGCTGGCGTCTTGGCAGATGGCGCACTGGTATTAGGGGTTACTCAAGAGACCTTCGAAATCTGCTGTATAGAAGTATCGGTGGGAGTACCTGTCGCCTTCCTCAGTGCTCTCTTGAAAGTTCCCACAAAATGCTCTGCCTGTCCATTACTTCTTAGGTGATATCGTGCCGTGGTAATATGTTCGATCAGGAATGAGTGGCAAAAATCCTTAATGTGAACTGTGTGGCATTGTCTGTTACGATAAAGTCAACATCTCCGAAACGGGAAAATAGCTCGTGCAAAAACTTTACTGTCACCTCCACGGTCGGCTTCTTACATTTCAATATTTCTGGCCACTTGGAATAACTGTCAACTTCTACAAGGTAGTAAAAACCATCAAGTGAGCCAGCAAAATCAATGTGTATTCGCGACCACGGACGGTTGGTTTTAGGACAGGGATTGAATTTTATCGGGGGTGCTTTAGCTGCCAAAGCACATCTTTTGCGCGATCTTACAGTGTTTTGAATATACTTGTCCATGTTGGTTCATTAGACGTAACTCCTCGTCAGACTCTTCATTCTTGAAGTTCCTGGATAGCCAACATGAAATTCCTTTAAAGTTCTTTTCTGTAGTGTACATTATTATGTCGCTACAAAGTGAGTAAACTTCTGAGATATTCTTGTCTTTACTATTTAGTTTATCCTTTATTTACTTTATGAACTCATCATCGGACGCTTTGTCTATTATCTCGTCCATTGTTATAGGAAGCCCCCCTGTCAGTATTGCACAAGGTGCGTTTTATTTCGACCTCTGTTCTTCTGGCAGCAATGACTATGTCTTCCAGGGGTTCAGCATACTTAGGTATCAATCTAGACAACCCGCCTGCATGATAGATTTTAGTGGATGGGAGAAACTCCATTTTGTACTTATAATTGAGGAGAATTGTTCCTCATATTTGCGGTCTATTAGCAGTATGTGTTGGCAGACCCTTTTTTGATCCAAAGATAGGGAGGAGTGGACGATGGTCTGTCCGCAACAAAAAGTACCTTACATGAATAAATCTATGGAATTTAGTCACCGCAAAAATGATTCCTAAGGCTTCCTTTTCTATTTGCGAGTAACCCCTTTCAGCTGGTAATATCGTCCTAGATGCATGGGCGATTGGCTTTACCGATCCATCCTTTAACTTGTGTAAAATGCACGCCCCGATGCCGTAAGAGCTAGCATCGCTGGCTCCGATGATATCATGGTTTGGATCGTAATGAGTCAGGAACAGATCTGATGTAAGGACCTCCTTTATTTTCTCAAATGCTTCTTGGCATTTGGTTGTCTATTCCCACTCTTTGTCTTTTCTCAATAATTCATTAAGTGGAACTCTCAAACTGCATTCTTGGGACAAAAACGTTGTAATAATTGGTAAGACCTAAAAAAAACCTTGATGAGCCGACACATTTTCTGGTGCTGGCATATTCCTTATTGACGTTGCCCTATCTGGGTCGGGACGTCTTCCGTCTTTGTCAATTATTTGCCCCAAGTACTTAATCCTCTCCAAGAAAACTCACACTTTCCGTCTTTTATTATCCTGGATTCTCTTGAACACCTGCCAAACGTGCGATTTGTGTTCCTCGGTGCTCGCGCTTTTCATTAGAACGTCATCGAGGTCGTGTGTTCAAATCCCAGCGCTGCCGTTTTCCTTTTGTAAATAATATTCGGATTAGAATAATTTCGAAAATATGACCGTCATCTATCGGCAAGAATCCCTGTAAGTCCGCCTTACCTATGTTTGTTTGGTCCGATCTGTTTGGATCTGCTACTAAGATAGCAGTAAATGCTAGTATCATCTGCATAAATATCTTTTTAGGAATTGATGACATCAGGGAAATCATTGAAGAATAGTGTTACTAAATTATCTTCTTGCTGTAAGTGTAACAGAGAGAGTTTGGGAACCACACACAAACACACGCACACATATTTTTCTTTTTATTGAAATTGGAGTAGATTTGAACAGCGAAATTAGATCAGAACAGTTTTATTTACTGATGGGAATCTGATCTAGCCCATTTGGAATTGGGTCATTAGGAAGACACTAGAAGATGATCGAGATAATTTTTAACGGTTCAAATTTGAAATAGAGCTTACTAATGCTATGAGGAACTTACCTGTGTTTGTTTGAGCGGATCTGTTTGCATCTGCTACTATGATAGTAGTAAATGCTAGTGACATCTGCATAAATATCTTGTTAAGAACTGATGAACTCAGGAAGATCATTGAAGAATAGTGTTCCTAAATCAACTTTTTGCTGCAGGTAGAAATGTCAAATTGCTCTGTGATCGACTCAAATGTTACACCAAAATTAAGTAAATGAGCTATTGATTAATTGAAACAGACAAACGTTACTTCATAATGATTCAAAGTCAGCATTCAATTTCAGTATTTCAAAAGATATACAAAATGGCAGCGGTGGGATTCGAACCCACGCCTCCGAAGAGACTGGTGCCTTAAACCAGCGCCTTAGACCGCTCGGCCACGCTACCGAGACAGGAAAGTTATCTTTGACATTTTATCTTATAGCATAATTTCTACATTTCTTTATTTTCTTCTCTCTACCGTCTATAAATAACAATCAGTGATTTTTGTGATTTTTTTTTTGTGCGCTAATTTTTATTGTATATGTTGTCTATTTATACCCGATAGGCCCGAACAACGCGAAATAGAAGCTAGTGGGTACATTTTACATTTCGTGGAAGAAGAGTCAAGTTTAATGTCTGAAAAATCTTTTGTGAATGAGAATAAACTGAAAACTTTATACAGTGTAACCCGGATATAAGAGAAACCCGGATATAAGATAAATTTACCCGATAACTCTCTTATATCCGGGTTACACTGTACATGGATTTTATTTTTAGGGAAACGATAAGCACTGGTCAAATTGAATGCTGAAATTATTCTTTAGTCACTCAATTACTTCAACAACGATATCGTGTCATACCAGTGTTAAGAAGATATTTAATTGATAAAACAGAAGGCAAGAAAATAGAATTAAACCCTTTCTAGGGCTTTTAATGCGAAGTGAAATGCCTTAAATAAATTCGTTCTTGGTCCACCATCTCCCTTATCCGTGTTGATACTCCATTCCACCTTCTTAAGAATCCACAAAAAATATAAGCGACGTTGTTTCTCCGTGTTATCTGAGAAATATTTAAATATGAATTCACAATACGAAAGAAGGGAATGCTATATAATTCAAATGAGAATATTCCGGATCGGACTTTTTTTTTCAACAGAAACATAGACACATATGTAGCGGACAACCTGGAGTGGGGTCGCGATGGCCCGAGCGCCCCCGTATCGTATTATGACGATGTCACAAGGAGCCCGCCACATTTTTACTTTGTGATCTGACCAGGTGAAACAATATGGACAACAGAACGAAGATGTGTACGATTTACGCAGGGTTTATTACATGAAGAAGAATAGTATATATATTGGTAATGCTGACGGTTGGACGTTGAGGTGCTTACGTTCCGGTTGAGGGTTGATATGCGGGTGCTCCGGTCGTGTCGACGGTTGGAAGTTGATGATTGCGGTTGCTCCGGTCGTGTCGACGGTTAGAGTCGAAGTGAGTGTCGAAAAACCTTCCGTAAATAATTACTAACAATAGTGTACGGGAAAGGTCAGTTTGTCGTCGCAGGTGTGCTTTGCTGGTCGTCTGGTTTGGTTAGCGCCGTTGGTCGGCTGGTCTGGTTATTGCTGCTGGTCGGCTGGTGATCGCTGTCGGTCGGCTGGTGATCGCTGCTGGTCGTTGTGCATGGTTGCTGGCGTCGCGGGTCTGCCGGGTCGAGTCCGATCGAAACCTCCCGTAATAATTACTAACAATAGTGTGAACGGGGAAAGGTTGCGGACAACGTGCGGGCAGCCAGTAGGAGTGGCATGCCGAGAGTCAGAAGTATAGAAAGAGAGAGAGCGTGTTCCAACTGGCGTCCAGTTGGCAGACAAAAAAAATGGGAGCGTAACTTAATACACAGCTCGAGGGCGGCCTCCTGGCCACAAGGCCAGGAGCCAGTGCACCGACCGTGTCAGAGCCGACCGGTCAGTACCGACCGTATCAGAGCCGACCGACCATCTTTAATCTGAATAAAATGCAGTGTCAATCGCTATCTTCCACACCCTGTAACCCCCTTGTGTTTGACGGTCTTTACTGCTTTCCATTGGGTGCTACCGATTTTCAAAAATATAAACGACAAAATTGACTATTCTGAAAATTTTATTTTTTATATATATATATATAATTTTTTTAAATATGTGCTTGAGTATATCTCGTTCTTCATTATGTGCCTTATCCCTTTAGGACTTAGGCGATAATGGCTCTCCACAATTTACTGTCTTTGTAATAAATTTTGCTTTTCATTATTTCTCCTAAACTCTGTTCCGCTATTCATTTATTAGGTTGGTGCAAAAATAATGTCGTTTTCTCACATGAAGTTGAACATCAAAAAACATTATTTTTGCACCAACCTAATACTTAATCTCATCATTAATGTCATGTGCTGTTTTCCTCTCTATCCCTTGCCTTCCATCTGCCCTGAGAGTATCAGATTTTCCGTGCCCTCTTTCCTCAGTATGTACACCAGAATTTTCAACTGTTTCTTTCTGATGGTTAAGAATAAGTTTTATTTTTATTTATGTTTTTATTTATAAACCGGACCTTGTCACTTGTCGGACCGCGAAATGCCGGATTAAAAAGTTGGGACTATCAGAGACTTGCAAACACAAAAAAAAGCAAAAAAAGATACAATACAAAATGGCATAAATTATTTCGTAATTGCAAGGAGTGAATGTTTCATATTCTTCCGACATTTACCGCTTTTGCTATGAGGTGTAAATTATTTTGTAATTGTAATTTCGACTCAAGATATTATTCCGACATTTATTGCTTTTTGTAGGCGTTTGAATTTAAACGCGAGGGCATTTAAGACTTTTTTCAGTTATTCGAAAGAAAAGAATGGCAGCGGTGGGATTCGAACCCACGCCTCCGAAGAGACTGGTGCCTTAAACCAGCGCCTTAGACCGCTCGGCCACGCTACCGACTGCGGAAACAAAGACAAACTCTACGTATTTACCTCATAACGTAATTTAATCGTTGGCATAGCTTTGGAAAAAAAAAACGATTTTCAATTATCACTGTGTGAAGAGACTAACATTTTTGCGTCTCGCGCATATTGCCTTTTTTTTGTCTCGAATGTAAGAGACGAAAATAATTAAGAATGTGAATAATGCAAGCAAAAATAAGAAAACTCACCAATTGTTATTTATAGATAGCATAAGACGAGATAAAGTACAACGCAATGGAAAAGAAACAAATCAGTTTTTATGGCAAAGATTAAATTACGTTATGAGGTAAATATGTACAGCCAGCTGCTATGCATGATGTAAGGTAGCGTGGCCGAGCGGTCTAAGGCGCTGGTTTAAGGCACCAGTCTCTTCGGAGGCGTGGGTTCGAATCCCACCGCTGCCATGTTTTTTTTTTCTTTCGAAATATTGAACGAATCTTAAATGTTCTCGCCTTTAAATTCCAACGCCTACAAAAAGCCTTAAATAAATTCGATCTTGGTCCACCATCTCCGTTATCTGTGTTGATACTCCATTCCACCTTCTTATGAATCCACAAAAAATATGATAAGCCACGGGGCAATGTTGTTTTTCTGTATTATCTGAGAAATATTTAATGAATTCACGACAGGAAAGAACGAAAAGGAATGCTATATACTATAATTCAAATAAGAAAATTCCGGATCGAATTTTTTCAATAGAGATTATTGCATTATATTGCGTTATTGTTGCTCCTTTTGGTTTGGTTTGGTTTTGTTTGGTTTTTATACGGCATGTCAACCTCAATGGGTCATTTAATGCCGACATCTTTTTTCTGGTAATATTTTTGTTTTGTCAAAAATCTATTTCTGTTTATATTTTTTTCCTCAAAAATGTATAGCTGGTAATATTATTTTTTCAAAAACGTACAGCTGGTAATATTTTTCCAAAAACGTATTGCTGGTAAGTTTTTTTTTCTTCAAAAATTTCAAAGTATTTCTGATATTAAAACTTATTTTTACACTTTTATAATGCTTTTTACCTCAGTTTCGGGGTTAACTATTTGCCCATATCTGGGACCCTAACAGGTGCTACCACGCCAGGTCAGGGCGGACCTGGGAACATCAGCAACTAAGAGGTGGTTCCACACTCCTCAAAACCTCCTGATCAGAGGCCTTGCTGTTGGACGTAGTTTATCGTCTTACCCAGGACGCGGATGCTTGTTTATCGTTATACCCAGGACCGTGGCCGAGCAGTCTATGGCTCTGGTGTAAGGCACCATTCTTTTCGGAGGCGTGTGTTCTTCGAATACTAAGTTGCTGTTTTTGTCTCACTTTTGAAATGAAATATTGACCCAGAATCGGAAATACGTTGGGAAGTAACGTTGTTGTTTCTGTTTTCCTCTGCACCACTTGCCCTCAATCTGCCTTGTGCGCATCAGATTTTCCATGCCCTCTTTGCTCATTATGTGCACCTTGTGAATTGTCGGACCGCAGAATGCCGGTATGAAAATGTTCGGACTATCAGCAAATAAAAAAGACGTAAAATAAACAGTTCTAAATTATTTCGTAATTATTCCGACTCAGAGTGAATGTTTCATATTATTTTGACATTTATTATTTTTTGTAGGCGTTGGAATTTAAAGGCCAGAACATTTAAGCGGGGATCAGTATTACGAAAGAAAAAAAATGGCAGCGGTAGGATTTGAACCCACGCCTTAGACCGCTCGGCCACGCTACCGAAGGCGTTGAAGTTGACCTCATAACGTAATTTAATAGTTGTTTTAAAAACTGATTTGTTTCTATTGCATTATTTTTTTTCTCTCGTTTTCTGTTGTCTTTAAATAATAATCTGTGGCGTTTTTCTTTTCTTTTCTTTTCTGCTTGCGATAACGAGATTTATACGAGATTTTCATTTGCTTACTTATCCTACTTCCGAGACGAAAAATGTCAATAAATGATCACAAGAGACGAATTGTCCCACTGACACTCAGATTAACGATAACTAATTTTTTTTCAAAACGAGTCTTTTGCATTTTGTACTCACGTAGAGTTCAACATTTGATTGCCTCAAATGTTACGCTAATTATAATCATACAATATGGTGGACGTATCAAAACTTCGTTTTGCGTTTTTTGATCAATATTTAGTTTTCATGTTGATCGGGTGTAACTGAAACCGCAAATAACGGGTAATTCCATGAATCCAGCTTACGTAGATTAAACGTCAAATGAATCAATTTTTAACAATCTTCGAATAGAATTCAAATTCAACAGTTTACATTTACAGAAATTAAAATTGGCAGATGCTGGATTCGAAGGGACCTAAAAACTAACAACCTATCGAATGTAATTGTTTTTGAAATAATTCTATAATATTTTCAGTTGTTTGCGACTGTAGTAAACAAAACAAGATCTAGATATAAAATTCAAATGCTAAGCACTGATTCATTGATTTTGTTAGAAATTAAAAAGACTCGAATTTACAAACTTTGCTTAAATACACACGCAAAAGCGAATCCAAAACAAAATTGAAATTTCACGAGTTTTGTTTTGTTAAATTAAAACTGTATTTAATTTACTAATCATAAATAGAAATGCTCATTACAATTCAACGGCACCTCAGTATTTTAAAAAGAATTTGGATTTGTGTGTGTGTGTGTGTGTGTGTGTGTGTGTGTGTAAACGTGTCGATTTTCTAAACACATCACGTCAATAATTGGCATTATCAGAAAATAAGAAAGAAACCTAGAGTAAATTTAATGGCAATTTTGTAACATTCCCTCAAGAAGCGTTTTCCAAAGTAAGACTAGAAATCCAAAGTAGCTAACATTCGATAAAATAGAATGCTAAAATATTTTAAATTTTTAATATTACTGGATATATATATATCTATCTTTATATTTATATATATATATATATATATATATATATATATATATATATATATATATATATATATATATATATATATAATATATATATATATATATATATATATAAGGCTTTCACGTTGTATTCGTCATGTAATTTTTCTAGTTATTGTCCCCCTTAATTAAATTTCACAAACATCAGACTGTCAATAAAGCACTTCAGTCAGTTATGTGCCATGCGTGATACACGCGTAGGTGATCATGTATCTTTTGGTATATGACTGACAAGGCAGATTTTTTCTCACGGTAGGTTGCCATTTCTTTCTGCGGTAGACCAGTTGCCATCCAAGACTATAGAACCTGATCAATCCTGCTGTTTACCCATAGCTGGGGGAAGAAGAAGAGGATTCATGCCTTTCTCAAATGTATTAGCACGTAAGTGAATGTAATGGATTCGACTGGAATTCGAAGTCGTCTCTCCGATTCCTCAATCCGAGCCGCTATCTTTAAAACGTCAAAAAACATGTAGTGAACAAAACAAGATCTAGATTTAAAGTTCAAATGCTAAGCACTGACTCAGTGATTTTGTTAGAAATTAAAAAGACTCGAATTTACAAACTTTGCTTAACATACAATCTTTGTTTATCCATTTTTGTGAAATTATACGAGTTTTGTTTTGGATTCGCTTTTGCGTGTGTGTTAAGCAAGTTTGTAAATTCGAGTTTTTTTAATTTCTAACAAAAATCAATGAGTCAGTGCTTAACATTTGAATTTTAAATCCAGATCTTGTTTTGTTCACTACAAACACTCATCCTGATTTTTTAAAAACGATGGTTCTCGTAAATATTTTAAGCTAAAAATAAGTAATATTTATTTCCTTTCAGTTAATTAAACTGATAATTTTATACAAATAACTTTTCAGAAAAGTATAGAAATTTTATTGATAAATAGGAAAAAAAGAACATTCAGATCAGTTTAAATTCGGTTTTGAATACACCGTAGTTTTGCTGATTGAGAATTTAAATTTACTCTATTAGCTTGGAATTAAAACTAAAATTAATCCTTCAAGAAAGATTTTTAATATTTCAAAGGCATTTTAAACATTACGTATCGCTTTTTTTGGGGGGGGGGCATATATTGTTATATTTTATTATTAGTTATTGTTATTAATCGCTTACTGTGCCTAATAAGATCTCCAGTAAGAACGAATGTTCTGCCCGTCTCATGACTTTTATTACAGAATATTGGCATAATTAATAGTTATCGTTCTTAATTATTTTTTATTGGGCTTAATTAAACTATGAATTAAAATTTTCCATAGGTAAGAAAAGCCACATTATGGATTTTGGAGTTATCCGCAATTTCACACACCCGCAGGTGGTATTGGAATATTTCCTCCACGGGAAAACAGGAACTGTTTTACTTGAACATGTTAGCGCCGATTGTCTACTTGAAACACGAATCTCGACCGTAAGTAAAATTTACTTCTAATTTTTTTAGTCACAGAATTTATCTTTGTACTACAACACGGTCACTTTCTAGTTAGTCGTTGTCTGGAGGAGGAAATTTAATATTTCTGTCGTTAGCAATATGGGAAAAACTTAATTGGTCATGATAACACTGAATCTAATTTGAACCCGGATTTCGATTTAACATATAACAAAAGGTCATGACCTCTTCTTTGTTTTAAATCTTTTTTTTGTCATTTAGTCATATGGAATCTTATCGTCGAAATAATTTGGTAACCTTTTATAATCAGAAATCTTTTAAGTGCATATGTAAGAGGAGGCGTTGAAAAGTTATCAGCCTTACGGATGTTCTTAAATTTCGTAATATTCAATTTTTGGAATGAAAGAAAGGGTTTCTTGGATCCACTGAGCAATTTCTCGGTGGTTATGATTAAATATTACACTCTGTTTTGGTCCAGTTGGGGATTAAATGACAGATTTTTTTACAAGATGTTATATTTATGGGGAAAAGTGGCGAATGTCAGGGAAAGGGCGTATGGAAATATAAAAATCAACACTGAGGTCAAGAATGGGTGGCGACAGTCTGTTTCATGCATGAACGCAATTTCATAGCCTAAAGATTCCGTTCAGGTAAGAAACAGACCGTCGCCAATCAGCCTTGATTTCAGTGTCCACTTTCATATATATATATATATATATATATAAACTAAGAATAAGTAATATTTGTTTCATTTCTGTTAATTAAACTAATTATATATATATATATATATATATATATATATATATATATATATATATATATATAATCTAAAAATAAGTAATATTTGTTTCATTTCAGTTAATTAAACTGATAATTTTTTTACAAATAACGTTTCAGAAAAGTATAGAAATTTTATTGATAGGTAGGAAAAAAAAGAACATTCAGATCAGTTTAAATTCGGTTTTAAATACACCAAATATTTTTGCTGATTGAGAATTTAAATTTACTCTTCCAAGACGAAAAATGAATTTAAATTTACTGCTTACACACACACACACACACATACATACATACATACATACATACATATATATATATATAGATATAGATATATAGATATATAGATATATATATTGAACAATAAAAAATTAAAATCTTCAGACACACTGTGTTGTAATATTATTTCGTTTGGATTCCTCGATTAGTTCCGGCCAACATGGCCATCACCAGGAGAAAAAAATTCTGCTTGCTGGTAGCATATATATATATATATATATATATATAAAAGCAGCAAAAGTTAATCCAAACAAGTTTAGTTCCGTTAAATTTTAATAATTAATCCATTTTTCCCAATTTTCAAATAAAGTGTTGTATAACAGAATCAAAATTGTGGATGAACTGTCTATAGTCTATGTTTTGTTCAATTACTTCAGTCATTATCAAGAACTAGATGTTGACAGTGTAGTAGACAAGATTTTGTTGGCTACATCCTAGCATTTCTTTTACACTTGTAGAATTTTATAACGCATACTACGAGGATTGGGCCAAATAAATTTATAATTATTTGGCTTTATATATATATATATATATATATATATATACACACACACACTGTAACCCGGATATAAGAGAGTTGTCGGGACCGGATAAGAAGTCTCTTATATCCGGGTTTGGTCTATACATTAACACAGGCTCTAATTTGGGACCAGAGAAAATCTCTTTTATATCCGAGTTTCTCTTATATCCGGGTTTCTCTTATATCCGGGTTACACTATATATATATATATATATATATATATATATATATATATATATATATATATATATATATATATACTCAATGTCAAATATTTTATATTTATGTGTAACATGTCTAAGCAAGTAAATATTTCCGGATGTCTGAAAAATCATTTTTTAAATAAAATTCTGGCATAAACGTTTGAAAAAAGTGTTTTGCTTTCTTTCTAGGCAATCAAATAGATCTTTTAGAAAGTTTTTGCATACACAGTCATTTTTTTATCATTGTTAAACTTGGAAAGGTATCTTAAAAAAAAAAAAATTCATCTACTGAACCTGACGATGTCGGAAACAAAGTCACATTTTTTTAGAACGGTATGTGACACAAGACAGTTTAAAATGAAAGGCCTATAATCGTACTTGTTGGAATAACTGCTCAAGATCTCTTGGCATTTCATCTTAGCTTAGGCGCCAACGATTAACCATAGCCTACCCTCTTGGGAGAGATATTTACCTGGGGGGGGGGTGATCTCTGTAATTGAACACTATTTTAAATAACTCCCATGCGATTCTACTTTGGCCAAGTATAAGGTCACATTTAACAAGCACTTAATATGGATCGAATTTTAATATATTCAGGTACGAGCACAATAATTTACAACAAGATTTGAGGTGATTACAATTTGACATAATGTCAGAGACACACATTTTATCTTCAGCAAATTTACCTGAATATTAAAGATATGTATGAATTAATAATTTATGGCTAGTCCCAACGTTGGTAGTGTGGCCGAGCGGTCTAAGGCGCTGGTTTTAGGCACCAGTCTCTGCGGAGGCGTGGGTTCGAATCCCACCACTGCCATTATTAAGTTTTGTCACATACGTGGATATTTGATATATTTATTAAGTAGCGGGGAGCAAAGCTGCTCGGAAAATCTCTGAATAATAGTTTATTATTGACAATTTATTGATATTTCTCAACCGTCTAATGGAAAAAAAAACATTTTTATTCAGTCTAAAAATAAATTTCATTGTTTATTCATTTTTTTTTTTTTTTTTTTGTTGGTTTGTTATAAAATAACTAAATTTAAGAAAATACCACACTACCAATACTACGCTGGAGGGTCTTTTTGGGGGTTGAACATCCCCATATTTTTTATTTTATTACTAACATAATGTTGTTTTCGAATAAATCAAACTTAGACAAAAGTTCATTAACCTTTTTTCAAATTATTATTAATAAAAAAAAAAGAAAAGAAACTTAAATTAAGATGCATTAAAAAAATTTTTAAAGGAAAAAAAAAGTGAGCCTTACTTTTTCGAAAAATAGTTATTCACTATTTATTTATTTTGGAGGAAAATTTAGATTTTTTTAAAATAAAGTTTTACTTTTTTTAAACATTAATTACTAACTTTTTTAAAAGAGAGTAGAAGCAAGATACATTGAGAATTTATTCTTGAAAAGCGATTATGTTTAGTTTAAATTTCAAGTTATATTTTTATTTGAAAAGAAAAAACTTCGCTTAAGTAAAAATTAGCACAGACAGACATTACTTACGAATTTAACTATAAATTAATTTTAGAAATCGTTTTTGGTTTTTTGCTTTTTTGCTTTAAACTGAAAATTATTTACTTTTTTATATTAGTTACAAACCCAAAAAACAAAGATTGAATAAAACATTTTCCATAAGATGGCCGAAAAATATTGATAAGTCAATAATACACACACATAGGAACAACTGCCCTTTAAGGTGATACTGAGTCATTTATTTTGTAACCGTATACACATGCATACACAATCGAATATTTGAATAAATAAATATTAACTTTTTGTCAAATAATTGTATTTAATATTATTCTTCTTTTAAATTTACTTTGTTATTTTAATATTCACTTTTTTAAGTTACGCTTTTAATTACTCTATAGTAAATATGTGAAAATAAATTCAAGAAAATAGAAATTTTAAAAATACATACGTTTATATTAGGTATGTCCAATATTTCGCTAAAAAGTGGTATACCTTGACGACAAAAGGTCCCCAAATTGATAAAACAATTTTTAACGTTTAAATATTTATGTTCTTATTAAAGAGGAAAGACCAAAGTATTTTCTGAATATTTTTTCAGATTTTTTAATCCTTCCTATAAATGTTAAAAATTTTATTAAAAATCTTGTTTTTTTTTCGAGTCAAAACATTTCGTAAAATCGAACTTATCGACATTTCTGTCGGAAAGATCATAGTTTGTTAGTTAAAAAATCATGAAAAATCAATTACACCTTTTTCTTTTGTTATCTTAGGAAATTTAGAATGATTAAAGTATACTTAATGTAATTTGAAAGAAACATTACTTACATTTTTAGCAGAAATTTTTTTAAGAGAGATATTTCCAACCGTAGTCGTTCCTTTTTTAAGGAATTGACAGGCGTTAATTGATGTACGTCAATATATTCACAACTTACTGCACGGAAATTTATTGGATGGTAGCGCCAAAGTGATATAATTCGTTCTAATTTTAAGTGAATCTGGTTAGTAGATTTCTTTTTTTAAAATTCACTTTCAAATTTTTTTTTTTTTTTACCTTACGTTTGAGGAAGAATTCTGCACTGAAAATAACATTTAAATTATGAAAGAAAATCAAATTTTACAAGTAAAAATAAAACAGTAAAAAAACACATTTTTTTAAATTGAGGTTTATTATTTCAGTCATGAAATATTTTTCTGAGAATATAAAAATTACATGAAACACCATTAATTGAAACGGGTTAACTTAATGAAATGAGATTTTATTTCTTTTTTATTAAGGCAGATTCTTTTCTATTTATTAATAATTATATGGCAGTAATATGAGTTTTATTTTATTTATTAATAAAATTAGCATGCTATGTTGGTTTTGTTTTGACTCAACAAGTATTTTTTAGTTTGAGTAGTAGCGAGCTAACTCCAGAAAATTTAAACTCCAAAAATCGTTTTAATTGATAATTTGTCGTGTGGATAATAATTCCAAAGTAATGTACAATGAATTTATGCATTCGATTTCAAACTTGAAAATTTGGGTGGACTTCCAAGGGCGTTTTTTTTTTTTTTGTAATTGTAAATAGTCGATATTTTCTTTTATCCCACTATTCGATTATATTTGAATAGAAAAAGAAAAAAATTGAAAATAATACGACGATATTCAGAAAACTTGACAAGCGTTGTTTTCTTGTTACTGTACGAATCAAAGCCATTTCTGAAGTAAAAAAAAAACTTGCTTCTATCAAAGGAAACTACTCATGTGACATTATTTCAACAATGTGCATCCGTACTTTCGTTGTAGACGATTTTAAATACAATTTTGGAAGATTAAAAATTATTTTTAAAATAATTATGGTTGTCAGATTTTAATAAGCTTTCAAATTTATGATCTTTAAAAAGTAGAGAGCATAATATATCATTTCCATAAGGTTGCAGAAAGAACTTAATGTATAAATATATAACAACCTTTTGTCATATTGTGTATTTAAAATTGAAAAAAAAAAGATATTAATGTAAAAATTCATTGTTCATCAAAAAAAATTTTTTCTTTCAGATAATAATTACCTTCGTATATATTATTCAGAAAAGCCATTAAAAACTTTCTTAATTAAATATTGTCTTAGTTTTATTGGGTTTTGTATTTTTACAATTGAGGTAAAACTTTGGACAATTTCGGACATTTTTTTAACAAAAAACTCGATGATTTAGATTTTTCAGAGTTTTGTGCATTTAATTAAAAAAAAAATTCAGGTTGCAAATAAATTTTTTTTTGTGTTTTCATAAAATTAAGTTCGAGGGGGGTAACAGATATAAAAAAAAAATATTTATACCATGACTTTCAAAGGGACAAAATAAGTTCATTCCTTTCTGAATAAGTTCTGAAGTTTTCATTAAAATCCAACAAGTAGTTAATTTTTACAAGAATTTCGAAATTAATGTGTAACTGACAAAAAAACAGCTAAAAAAAAACGCTAAAAAGGTCAAAATTGGACATACCTAGTTTATATAACAACACTTAAACTCCCTGTAAGCTTTATGTTGTCTTCGATTAGTCATTTCTACTCTTAAATCTATGTATCAGTATTTAACCGGAAATCCTGTCTTTCATTGTATAAAAAAAAAAGAATAAACAGCTGGCAGCGGTGGGATTCGAACCCACGCCTCCGAAGAGACTGGTGCCTTAAACCAGCGCCTTAGACCGCTCGGCCACGCTACCTCAGCGGTATAGGGATTTACGCTGTGCTATTTTATCTTATAGCATAATTTAATGACTAACGTAAAACCTGATACATCTGTCTTGCGTTGTTCTTTATCTCTTCTTCCTCCCGTCTATAAATAACGATCAGTGAGTTTTCTTATTTTCAGTTTGCCTGAACGAAATCAGATTCTCGTGTCTTTTCTTGTCCTACGTTCGAAACGAAAACTACTTATAAGAAATTTTCTTTTCAAAGCGAGGCTCTTCGTGATCTCGTCGACAAATGTTAATCGTGTTTCTCCACTGACTGACTCAGACCACGTTAAATCCAAGCTATGTAACAGATTTTCAATTTCCTTATAGCACCATAGATTGTCATGGTTGACTAAAAAGAGATAAGATTATCTGGATTAGAATAAAGAAAATGTTTTTACCCATCATGCTATATTTTGTGAATGATAAGCAATTTACAAATGGGTTGCTGAATTGTTCATTATTCAGTCACCACTCTGAACCATATCGCAGTATGCAGCTGACGAAATATTTTCTCAACATATTTGGTTAAAAAATTTTTCTATGTGCCGTGACCTTTCAGCGTGTTGGCGATCATATCTCTCCATAACATCCTGTCCTTTTTTGTAGCTCTTAGTAAAGTTTCTCTTTTTGTTATTTCTACTAATCCTGTTCTGTTAACCGACTACACAAGAAGCTCATTAAATAGGTTATGCGACGCTTTCCTTTGTCCCTCATGCCTTTATAGTTTCATATGTCCCGTGAGTGTCAAATGTTTCAAGTCCTCTTTCCTCATTATGTACTCTAGAAATTTCAACTGTCTGTCTGTTGTTAAGTATAAGTGTCCTCTCTCGACAATATTATTATAAAAGATATTGGTTTAGAAGACGGTATCTTTCATATTTATGGAGAAAATTTTGACACCCGAGTAAAAAAAAAAAACTATTGTTGCAGACTGGTGAATGTATTTTAAGTTATCAGAAAGATTTTCGGTGTCGGTGTTCTAAAAC
>OZ038497.1:80003847-80026347 GCA_964036315.1 Acanthosepion esculentum | reverse complement strand
TACGAATCAATCATTCTATCTCACTCTCTCACTATATATATATATATATATATATATATATATATAATTATTTTTAAAAAAATATTATTCCTTCGCTACATAAGAGTTCTCATGTTTCAAAAACAAGAGCCAAGAACCTCAATATAATTATTAAAATTAAATTGAATTAAAGTATCAAGCCCTGTTTCATCATTTAGCGAAAATTTAGGAAATTTAAAATTTGTTCCTAAATTTTCGCTTCAGGATGAATCAGGGCTTGATACCTTAATTCAATTTAATTTTAATAATTATATTGAGGGTTTCGGCTCTCGTTTTTGAAACATGAGAACTCTTATGTAGCGCAGGAATCATTTTTTTTTTTTTAAATAATTATAATTTAAGCTCTACTTCTGTATGGAGCACTGTTTTTTAAAAGTAAAAACAAAAATACTAAAGAACTCCGGATTATTTACCTAACGTGTTCTTTCCTATTTTTCTACATATCTGCATATCTGCATATATATATATATATATATATATATATATATATATATATATATATATATATATGTATGTGTATATATATATATGTGTGTGTGTGTGTGTGTGTGTGTGTGTGTGTGTGTGTGTGTGTTTGCGCGCGCTCGCGCGTACAGATATAATAGGCCGGTTAATACAATTTGAGGGACAAAAAGTGAACAAAATGATAACAATATTGGCAATAAAATTGATGATATTTATTATATAATTGTAGGCCTTTTGACTAACTTGAAGCAGGAAAGAAAGATTTTAAAGTCAGAATTTTTGGACACGCCTGTGTCCTATTTCAACGTGACGAGAATTATTTCGTTTTACTTTTATACATAGATACATAGATATATATATATATATATATATATATATATATATATATATATATATATATATATATATATGAAAAATTCTCAGAGTTAACCTGTAGAAAAAGACAATATGTATAAAAGTAAAAGACAATAGGAAAACTGTATTATTAGCCGATGCGTTTCGTCCAATGTGGACATTTTCAAGGCAAAAACGAAATGAATTTATTAAAACAAAGTAACTAATAATAACAAAACAAAATGTCCTTAGCAAATGGAAGAATTTAGAAAACGCTATTATAGTCATATTGTCAACTGAAAATTACGTCAATTAAAGTTAAGGAGAGTAGTAATTCTGTTAAGAAAGTTGAAATAGGGAAAAAGCCTGAGCGTAGATTAATATTTGGATAATATTCAATGGCGGCACCCTCGAAAAAAGGAAATAACTCACTCAGAAGGAAAATCCTCGATAGTACTTTCATTTCGATTTTACCTTGAAAAAGTCCACACTGGACGAAACGCGTCGTCTAATAATACAGTTTTCCTGTTGTCTTTTACTTTTATACATATATATATATATATATATATATATATATATATATATATATATATATATATATATATGTATGTGTGTGTGTGTGTGTGTGTGTGTGTGTGTGTGTGTGTGTGTGTGTGTGATTAATTCCAGAAAACAAGATGCTTATCAAGAAAGACATTATAAAAAAGCACCTTGCCAGACTTATTCAACGAAACATGTATTAAAGTGGGATTGCTGGGAATATAGGATTCATTACTGTTAGGAAGCAGGTTTCTCTTTATTAAGACTTTCAATATCTAAGCCGGTGGACATTAATTCCACTGTTTACTAACAGGGATATATATCCACTAAATATGAATTTTATTTTAATAATAAATGTCTGTGTGTGCGTGTGTGTGTGTGATATCAATAGGCTATCTCTTCCTCAACAACGAATCTTATTTAAAAGATCCAATATTCAAAACTTCAACAACGTAGTCGCGTGTATTTAACCCCATGTAAAAGCTTACGCGGTCGGCAAGTGGGCGTTGACGACTGAGGGTTTTTTTTTTTTTTGAACACAAGTTCAAAACTTATTCATCTCTCTGACCCCCGGTGGATCTCTGACTTCCAAACTCGCACTAATAAGCCTGTTAATGGGGTGTTTTTTTTTGGGGGGGGTGTAGTTTTGCACGTGGTGTTTATCCCTCTGCCGACGACGTTCTGATAAACGCCCTCACTTCGGTCAGATAATGACCAAATGAAGACACGTGCCGAGTTCGTTGGAGTTGATTAGATTAAGTCAGTAGAACAAATGAAGAGAGTTAAATAAGAAATGATAACCCACCCCACCTAAACATCCACGGGTTAATGTGTGTTTGGAGCGGCGGCGGGGTGATATCTATATAATACTAAAACTCTAATATTGTATGTATGTACGTGTGTGTGTTCCCGAAATACAAGTTAAATGGTACATAATATATGAATGTACGTGTGTGTGTTCCCGAGATACAGGTTAAATGATACATAATATATGTATGTATGTGTGTGTGTTCCCAAAATACAGGTTAAATGATACATAATATATATACCCCTGGCAAGTGCAGTGGCAAATTTCATTAAAATTCAATTATTATAGGAAAAAGGTTATAAGTCTCATTCCAGACAATAAGGACAGACGGAAAGCAAAAGAACGTAAGTATGTAAAAGCGAAATATCCTTTGATCGCACCATCCATGACTTTTTGGTTACACCACATTGTTGAACATGTTGCAATTTCCTATCCCATTGTAACTTGTTAGTCGCGTTTCAATTTTAATGAATAGAAAAAGTTAAGTAACAAGAGCATTTCCTTTACGATTTTTCTTTGTTCTTTCACAAAATCGGAAATGCCAAGGGTGCCGAACTATTTTGGAATTCTGGTCACCTCTAGATGTGGGACTCCAACTTTAAACTCGGTTTTGTGCCACATTAAAGTTGGCTAAATCCCACGTGCCCATTTCTACGAGCATTTCAAATAATAACGCATACATATAAAATTAATTCGCACAATCTATACAAGGAAAAACTTTGTTGTAAAAATGTTTAATAAATTGCAGCTTAACAATTTGCCATAATTTATGGAAGTTTATTTACTATGGCAAAATATGTAAAAAAACAAATTAGAAAATTCCCATTCTGTTAATCAAACAGTGTCACCAGAAAATAGATTTTTCTTGCCCCATATTGTTGCAACATCAGTTTAATAAAAAAAAAAAAGTAGACTAAAGCCTAGTCGTATATTAACTGCAGAGGACTTTCAATAAACGTAAATAACGTAATCTAATTTCTTCTTTTTTATAAATAAATCGTAATAGCGAGAAACTAGAATAGCGATCTAAAGTTTGGCATTTTTTGGTGATGTTGTTAGCGTGTTTGCTCAGTTTTGATCATTTAGAGCCAATGTTTCTCAACCTTTTTAAGCAATGGCATACCTAGAAGTAAATAAGAATATCACGGCACACTGAGAATATTTTCTAAAGGCCATACATTTAAATGTTATTAAATAAAACCATAGATTTTTAAATATCCACACACAAATATGAACTTTATTTCAATGTTTCTATTCAACTATTTGTGCAGCTTATTTAATGTGAAAACTCTGCCTGGTGTTTTTCCGAATTCTTCAATGTTTGGTCGAATGTGCGATAAGCAGACCCTCATTTCTTCAGTTGAGTGTAATCTTTCTCGCTTCTTATTTTTTATGGTATTTAGGGTTCAAAATCTTCATTCACATAAATAAGAAGTAGAAAATTATAAATCTTTTTTAGCTAATGTGAAATATTCCTTTTGTATTGAAATCCAAAATGTATCAATGGCTACCGTCGAATGTTTTATTTTGAATCCTCCATCATTATAAATGGTAGTTAATTCTCCTGCTTCACATAACTGAAGTCCAATATTAGAACGAACATTTTTTAAGGGATTTCGAATCCAATCATATTTTTCTGTGCTTAATTATATGAAAAAAAAAACGTTAATATTCATTTATTCAAATAAAGGAAAATTTAAAAAGTTACACTATTTACATTGTTCGGACTATCATCCTCATCTTTGTTGCCATATTTATCACAAAGTTTCGGCCGTTATCGGTTATCTCCTGTTAATTCCCCACTCCAAGTTCTCCACCGCCTTCAGCAGGTATTGAACTCATACTTTTTGGGTCCTGTCACAGGATCTAACTAACGCCTTTATCCACTATGCCATGTGTCCTTGAGGATAACTGGCATCCATCAGACATGGCACGTAGAACTAGAACAGTCTACCCCAGCGAGCGAAATAAAGGGTTCAGTTCGACATTCCAACCACCTGAAGAAGGCCGGAGCGTACTACGGCCGAAACGTTGTGATAAATATGGAAACAAAGATGAGAATGATAGTCCAAACAATGTAAATTGTGTAGATAATACTTTATCTCAGAAATATAGAGATATTTAAAAAGTTGAATTAAAAAATAAAAATACTTTTCAAAAAATGAATTTAAAATAATATAATCGAAGGAGAGTGAAAAGAATTATTTGAAGAAAAAAAAGTTTAATTCTTATTCCATTTATACAAATACTAACGCCGTACCATTTCTACTTCCACAGACACATACATATGTATACCTTGACAATATTTCTACTTCCACACACACATACATATGTATACCTTGACAATATTTCTACTTCCACACACACACACACATATGTATACCTTGACAATATTTCTACTTCCACACACACATACATATGTATACCTTGACAATATTTCTACTTCCACACACACATACATATGTATACCTTGACAATATTTCTACTTCCACACACACACACACATATGTATACCTTGACAATATTTCTACTTCCACACACACATACATATGTATACCTTGACAATATTTCTACTTCCACACACACATACATATGTATACCTTGACAATATTTCTACTTCCACACACACACACACATATGTATACCTTGAAAATATTTCTACTTCCACACACACACACATGTGTATACCTTGACAATATTTCTACTCCCACAGACACATACATATGTATACCGTGACAATATTTCTACTTCCACACACACACACATGTATACCTTGACAATATTTTTACTTCCACACACACACACATATGTATACCTTGACAATATTTCTACTTCCACACACACATATGTATACCTTGACAATATTTCTACTTCCACACACACACATATGTATACCTTGACAATATTTCTACTTCCACACACACACACATATGTATAACTTGACAATATTTCTACTTCCACACACACATACATATGTATACCTTGACAATATTTCTACTTCCACACACACATACATATGTATACCTTGACAATATTTCTACTTCCACACACACATACATATGTATACCATGACAATATTTCTACTTCCATACACACACATATGTATACCTTGACAATATTTCTACTTCCACACACACACACACATATGTATACCTTGACAATATTTCTACTTCCACACACACACACACACACATATGTATACCTTGACAATATTTCTACTTCCACACACACATACATATGTATACCTTGACAATATTTCTACTTCCACACACACACACACATATGTATACCTTGACAATATTTCTACTTCCACACACACACATATGTATACCTTGACAATATTTCTACTTCCACACACACACATATGTATACTTTGACAATATTTCTACTTCCACACACACACATATGTATACCTTGACATTATTTCTACTTCCACACACACACACACATATGTATACCTTGACAATATTTCTACTTCCACACACACACACATATGCATACCTTGACAATATTTTTACTTCCACACACACACACATATGTATACCTTGACAATATTTCTACTTCCACACACACACATATGTATACCTTGACAATATTTCTACTTCCACACACACACACACATATGTATACCTTGACAATACTTCTACTTCCACACACACACACATATGTATACCTTGACAATTTTTCTACTTCCACACACACACATACATATGTATACCTTGACAATATTTCTACTTCCACACACACATACATATGTATACCATGACAATATTTCTACTTCCACACACTCACACATATGTATACCTTGACAATATTTCTACTTCCACACACACACATACATATGTATACCTTGACAATATTTCTACTTCCACACACACGCACATATGTATACCTTGACAATATTTCTACTTCCACACACACACACATATGTATACCTTGAAAATATGTCTACTTCCACACACACATACATATGTATACCTTGACCATATTTCTACTTCCACACACACACACATATGTATACCTTGACATTATTTCTACTTCCACACACACACACACATATGTATACCTTGACAATATTTCTACTTCCACACACACACACACATATGTATACCTTGACAATATTTCTACTTCCACACACACACACATATGTATACCTTGACAATATTTCTACTTCCACACACACACACATATGTATACCTTGACAATAATTCTACTTCCACACACACACACACACACACACATATGTATACCTTGACAATATTTCCACTTCCACACACACACATATGTATACCTTGACAATATTTCTACTTCCACACACACACACACACACACACATATGTATACCTTGACAATATTTCTACTTCCGCACACACATACATATGTATACCTTGACAATATTTCTACTTCCACACACACACACACATATGTATACCTGGACAATATTTCTACTTCCACACACACACATATGTATACCTTGACAATATTTCTACTTCCACACACACACATATGTATGCCTTGACAATATTTCTACTTCCACACACACAGATATATATACCATGACAATATTTCTACTTCCACACATACACACATATGTATACCTTGACAATATTTCTACTTCCACACACACACACACACATATGTATACCTTGACAATATTTTTACTTCCACACACACACACATATGTATACCTTGACAATATTTCTACTTCCACACACACACACGTATGTATACCATGACAATATTTCTACTTCCACAGACACACACATATGTATACCTTGACAATATTTCTACTTCCACACACACACACACATATGTATACCTTGACAATACTTCTACTTCCACACACACACACATATGTATACCTTGACAATATTTCTACTTCCACACACACACATACATATGTATACCTTGACAATATTTCTACTTCCACACACACATACATATGTATACCATGACAATATTTCTACTTCCACACACTCACACATATGTATACCTTGACAATATTTCTACTTCCACACACACACATACATATGTATACCTTGACAATATTTCTACTTCCACACACACGCACATATGTATACCTTGACAATATTTCTACTTCCACACACACACACATATGTATACCTTGAAAATATGTCTACTTCCACACACACATACATATGTATACCTTGACCATATTTCTACTTCCACACACACACACATATGTATACCTTGACATTATTTCTACTTCCACACACACACACACATATGTATACCTTGACAATATTTCTACTTCCACACACACACACACATATGTATACCTTGACAATATTTCTACTTCCACACACACACACATATGTATACCTTGACAATATTTCTACTTCCACACACACACACATATGTATACCTTGACAATAATTCTACTTCCACACACACACACACACACACATATGTATACCTTGACAATATTTCCACTTCCACACACACACATATGTATACCTTGACAATATTTCTACTTCCACACACACACACACACACACACACACACATATGTATACCTTGACAATATTTCTACTTCCGCACACACATACATATGTATACCTTGACAATATTTCTACTTCCACACACACACACACATATGTATACCTGGACAATATTTCTACTTCCACACACACACATATGTATACCTTGACAATATTTCTACTTCCACACACACACATATGTATGCCTTGACAATATTTCTACTTCCACACACACAGATATATATACCATGACAATATTTCTACTTCCACACATACACACATATGTATACCTTGACAATATTTCTACTTCCACACACACACACACACATATGTATACCTTGACAATATTTTTACTTCCACACACACACACATATGTATACCTTGACAATATTTCTACTTCCACACACACACACGTATGTATACCATGACAATATTTCTACTTCCACAGACACACACATATGTATACCTTGACAATATTTCTACTTCCACACACACACACATATGTATACCTTGACAATATTTCTACTTCCACACACACACATATGTATACCTTGACAATATTTCTACTTCCACACACACACACATATGTATACCTTGACAATATTTCTACTTCCACACACACACACATGTGTATACCTTGACAATATTGATACTTCCACACACACACACATATGTATACCTTGACAATATTTCTACTTCCACACACACACACACATATGTATACCTTGACAATACTTCTACTTCCACACACACACACATATGTATACCTTGACAATATTTCTACTTCCACACACACATACATATGTATACCTTGACAATATTTCTACTTCCACACATACACACATATGTATACCTTGACAATATTTCTACTTCCACACACACACACACATATGTATACCTTGACAATATTTCTACTTCCACACACACACATATGTGTACCATGACAATATTTCTACTTCCACACACACACACATATGTATACCTTGACAATATTTCTATTTCCACACACAGATACATATGTATACCTTGACAATATATCTACTTCCACACACACACACATACATATGTATACCTTGACAATATTTCTACTTCCACACACACATACATATGTATACCTTGACAATATTTCTACTTCCACACACACATAAATATGTATACCATGACAATATTTCTACTTCCATACACACACATATGTATACCTTGACAATATTTCTACTTCCACACACACACACACACATATGTATACCTTGACAATATTTCTACTTCCACACACACACACATATATGTATACCTTGACTATATTTCTACTTCCACACACACACATACATATTTATACCTTGACAATATTTCTACTTCCACACACACACACACACATATGTATACCTTGACAATATTTTTACTTCCACACACACACACATATGTATACCTTGACAATATTTCTACTTCCACACACACACACGTATGTATACCATGACAATATTTCTACTTCCACAGACACACACATATGTATACCTTGACAATATTTCTACTTCCACACACACACACATATGTATACCTTGACAATATTTCTACTTCCACACACACACATATGTATACCTTGACAATATTTCTACTTCCACACACACACACATATGTATACCTTGACAATATTTCTACTTCCACACACACACACATGTGTATACCTTGACAATATTGATACTTCCACACACACACACATATGTATACCTTGACAATATTTCTTCTTCCACACACACACATATGTATGCCTTGACAATATTTCTACTTCCACACACACAGATATATATACCATGACAATATTTCTACTTCCACACACACACACACATATGTATACCTTGACAATATTTCTACTTCCACACACACATACATATGTATACCTTGACAATATTTCTACTTCCACACACACACACACACATATGTATACCTTGACAATATTTCTACTTCCACACACACATACATATGTATACCATGACAATATTTCTACTTCCATACACACACATATGTATACCTTGACAATATTTCTACTTCCACACACACACACACATATGTATACCTTGACAATATTTCTACTTCCACACACACACACACATATGTATACCTTGACAATACTTCTACTTCCACACACACACACATATGTATACCTTGACAATATTTCTACTTCCACACACACATACATATGTATACCTTGACAATATTTCTACTTCCACACATACACACATATGTATACCTTGACAATATTTCTACTTCCACACACACACACATATGTATACCTTGACAATATTTCTACTTCCACACACACACATATGTGTACCATGACAATATTTCTACTTCCACACACACACACATATGTATACCTTGACAATATTTCTACTTCCACACACAGATACATATGTATACCTTGACAATATATCTACTTCCACACACACACACATACATATGTATACCTTGACAATATTTCTACTTCCACACACACATACATATGTATACCTTGACAATATTTCTACTTCCACACACACATAAATATGTATACCATGACAATATTTCTACTTCCATACACACACATATGTATACCTTGACAATATTTCTACTTCCACACACACACACACACATATGTATACCTTGACAATATTTCTACTTCCACACACACACACATATATGTATACCTTGACTATATTTCTACTTCCACACACACACATACATATTTATACCTTGACAATATTTCTACTTCCACACACACATACATATGTATACCATGACAATATTTCTACTTCCACACACTCACACATATGTATACCTTGACAATATTTCTACTTCCACACACACACATACATATGTATACCTTGACAATATTTCTACTTCCACACACACACATATGTATACCTTGACAATATTTCTACTTCCACACACACACACTCATATGTATACCTTGACAATGTTTCTACTTCCACACACACACACATATATGTATACCTTGACAATATTTCTACTTCCACACACACACACACACACACATATGTATACCTTGACAATATTTCCACTTCCACACACACACACATATGTATACCTTGACAATATTTCTACTTTCACACACACACACATATGTATACCTTGACAATATTTCTACTTCCACACACACATACATATGTATACCATGACAATATTTCTACTTCCACACACACACACATATGTATACCTTGACAATATTTCTACTTCCACACACACACATATGTATACCTTGACAATATTTCTACTTCCACACACACGCACATATGTATACCTTGACAATATTTCTACTTCCACACACACACACATATGTATACCTTGAAAATATGTCTACTTCCACACACACATACATATGTATACCTTGACCATATTTCTACTTCCACACACACACACATATGTATACCTTGACAATATTTCTACTTCCACACACACACACACATATGTATACCTTGACAATATTTCTACTTCCACACACACACACATATGTATACCTTGACAATATTTCTACTTCCACACACACATATGTATACCTTGACAATATTTCTACTTCCACACACACACACATATGTATACCTTGACAATAATTCTACTTCCACACACACACACACACACATATGTATACCTTGACAATATTTCCACTTCCACACACACACATATGTATACCTTGACAATATTTCTAGTTCCACACACACACACACACACACATATGTATACCTTGACAATATTTCTACTTCCACACACACATACATATGTATACCTTGACAATATTTCTACTTCCACACACACACACACATATGTATACCTTGACAATATTTCTACTTCCACACACACACATATGTATACCTTGACAATATTTCTACTTCCACACACACACATATGTATGCCTTGACAATATTTCTACTTCCACACACACAGATATATATACCATGACAATATTTCTACTTCCACACATACACACATATGTATACCTTGACAATATTTCTACTTCCACACACACACACACATATGTATACCTTGACAATATTTTTACTTCCACACACACACACATATGTATACCTTGACAATATTTCTACTTCCACACACACACACACGTATGTATACCATGACAATATTTCTACTTCCACACACACACACGTATGTATACCTTGACAATATTTCTACTTCCACATACACCCACATATGTATACCTTGACAATATTTCTACTTCCACACACACACATATGTATGCCTTGACAATATTTCTACTTCCACACACACAGATATATATACCATGACAATATTTCTACTTCCACACACACACACATATGTATGCCTTGACAATATTTCTACTTCCACACGCACACACATATGTATACCTTGACAATATTTCTACTTCCACACACACACACATATGTATCCCTTGACAATATTTCTACTTCCACACACACACACATATGTATACCTTGACAATATTTCTACTTCCACACACACACACATATGTATACCTTGACAATATTTCTACTTCCACACACACACATATGTATGCCTTGACAATATTTCTACTTCCACACACACAGATATATATACCATGACAATATTTCTACTTCCACACACACATACATATGTATACCTTGACAATATTTCTACTTCCACACACACACATATGTATACCTTGACAATATTTCTACTTCCACACACACACACATATGTATACCTTGACAATATTTCTACTTCCACACACACACACATATGTATACCTTGACAATATTTTTACTTCCACACACACATACATATGTATACCTTGACAATATTTCTACTTCCACACACACACATATGTATACCTTGACAATATTTCTACTTCCACACACACACACATATGTATACCTTGACAATATTTCTACTTCCTCACACACATACATATGTATACCTTGACAATATTTCTACTTCCACACACACACATATGTATACCTTGACAATATTTCTACTTCCACACACACACATATGTATACCTTGATAATATTTCTACTTCCACACACACATACATATGTATACCATGACAATATTTCTACTTCCACACACACACACATATGTATACCTTGACAATATTTCTACTTCCACACACACACAGATATGTATACCTTGACAATATTTCTACTTCCACACACACACACCTATGTATACCTTGACAATATTTCGCGGCACACTTAAGAGGATCAACCGGCACACTAATGTGCCGCAGCACGGCGGTTGTGAGTAACTGGTTTAGACATTGAACACTGTGAATTATTGCATAGATAAATGTCTTTTGTCTTTTGGTCTTTTTTTTTGCAGTTTATGATTCCTTTTCCTTTTGTAATTTTTTTTCTGTACGTCTCGGATTAACGTTCTCAGCTGACATGAAATGGAAACATTATATTGAATCCATTGCTAGGTCAGCTGCTAAGAAAGTTGGTTCGATGTGTCATGCTAGACAATTGTTCTCAAAAGAATCTATCATATATATCTATAAGTCTACCATTCGTCCATGCTTTGAATATTGCTGCTACATATGGTCTGGTGCTCCAACCATATATCTAGAGATCCTTAATAAAATCCCCAAATGAGTAAATATTATTCGTCCTGATCTGGCGTCTCGGCTTCAGACACTTTTCAGCCACGGTAAAGTTGCCTCCCTGTGTCTTTTCTATAATTACTTTTATGGTAATTGTTTGGATGAGCTCTTCGCTATGGCACCTAGACTTTTAAAAAAAAAATTAAGCACAGTACTCGACTGGCGTCGAGATCTCATCAATTTACAGTTGAGCTGGCTAAAGGTAACCGTAAGTACTATGATAACAGTTTCTTTTCTCGCACTTCTCGCTTGGGGAACTCCCTTCCGGCTCCACGTTTTCCAACCAACTTTGAATTTAAATGCAATGTCAATCGCTATCTACTGTCTCCCCGATTACTTTTTTTTGTTGTTGTTGTTCCCGCTCCTTAGTAATGTTTCTGTTTTCTAATTCTTCCACACAGTAACACCGTGTGTCTTAGTGGCTTTATTGCCTTGCATGGGGAGAAATCGATTAAAAAAAACAAAAACAATAAGGTTTATTTATTTATTGGTTAATGGTCTTCTTTGTTTATTATTTTTGTCACTTGGCAGGTTTTGTGTTTGCGGATTCGCAATTATTGGCCTAACGAATAATTTGGTTTGTTATATATATTGATGTGTGTGTGTGTGTGCGTGTGTGTGTGTCTGTGTGTGTGCACGCACGCACGTGTGTGTATGCGTGCGTGTTTGTGTGTGCGTGTGTGTGTGTGTGTGTGTGCGCGTGTGCGTGCGCACGCGCGTGTGTGTGCTTCTGTATGTGCTTATCGTGGAAGCTATTATCAAATTGAATAAGTTTGATTGTTTTATTCCATTTAATGAATACGTCCTTATTAAAGATGGTGTCCCCGTAATAATAGTGTCCCCGTAATAATAGTGTCCCTGTAATAATAGTAGCAGTTAAATCCTATTTTATCCTAATTTGATTTAATTTTCATTTGCTCAAGACAAAGGATCATTCCAAAGATTGTAAATTGTAAGTCTTTGCGTGTATATACACGCAAAGATACTTGACGCAAGGCAAAAACATGTACGTCCTATGGGTAACGTGGGCGAGGCTCTGTTTTTAGTCACCAATATCTACGGAGACATGGGTTCGAATCCCACTACTGTCAATAACTTCAGTTCCAGAAAGAGTTAATTTTTAATAGTCGGATTCACATTAAAATACAGTTGAAAATATTAACATCATCCGACGGTCAGTGTTAATATATGTCCCCTTTATCCGCGCTCAACATAAAGAATAGATGTCAGGCCAAAAGTGGAAGACGAGTAATGCTTGCATTTCGGATTCTTCCTTAATCGAAAAAGGTCGAACTACTCAAATTAATGAAGAAATAAAATCTGTTATGTTCAGCTTGTTCTGATTTATGGTAAGAATAAACATTCTCTCCAGCCCATGACTTACAATATAATTTCATGATGGTTCTGTTAGTAATATTTTCTGTTAATCTCTCTTTTCTCATTGTAATTGTTCGCCCAATACAAGGTCATAGAGCCAATCAAGGTAGAGTTTTAATGAATGTTGTTGATGTATGAGCCTGTAGCAGACCGTGCGGGTGAAGATGTGAAGAGATATCAGAAGGTTAAACTTTCCTGCTGGCCGGTCCAGCTACATGAGAATGTTGGACTTTAATTAAGTCCAAAGAAGACAAAGAAAACAAACAAGACCGATACATATGGGTAAACAAATATATATTAATAACAAGTTACACAAAGACATAAACAGTTGCATAGTGTTTGTATGGAGAAATTATGTGTGTGTGTTGTGAGTGTTCATAAGTACGTGTATTGTTCTTAGCGCGTTTCCAGAATTTGGGAAACGCTGTATCTGTGAGAGGTAACATATTGGTATAAGTGGAAAAAGAAAGATTTTTACCTCGTCTCCGCGAGAGGTGGCGGCCCAAGGCCTAAGTCGTAAAAAAGAGATTTTACCTCATCTCCACGCGAGGTGGCGGCCCAAGGCCTGAGTCGGAAAAGAGAGAGAGAGAAGGGTCAGCCAGTATGTATGGCCAGGGGAGAGAGACCCCTGTTGAAGGATTAAAGAACTGAGGAGGAGCTAACTCCGACAAGCCTAAGAGGGAGAGCAGGTAAGAATTTTTTTAATATTAAATTTCAAACAATACAAATTTGAGGCGATCACTGTCGTGAAACGTATGCGAGTTCGAGTGAGATCACTATTTGTAAAAATAAAAATGATCAACCATGCAAGGAGCGTCTCGTAACATGATCGTGTCATGGACTTATTAATAGTTTTTATCTCGAAAGTAGGACAAGAGATGAAACGAGAGTCTGGCTTTGTTGAGGCAAACAGAAAATTTAAAAAAGTCAGTGATTTTTATTTAGAGACAATAGAGAGAAGCGGATAAAGAAAACGAAGTAAGGAAATGTATCAGTCTTTGTACGGTATATTAAATTATGTTATTAAAATGTCACAGCGTTATGCATGAAGTGTGCTTCGGTAGCGTGGCCGAGCGGTCTAAGGCGCTGGTTTAAGGCACCAGTCTCTTCGGAGGCGTGGGTTCGAATCCCACCGCTGCCATTATTTTCTTTCTTCTGGTTTGTGGTGTCATTTTTTCCCCTCTTTTTATTTGTACAACCATTATGTCTTGCCATCTTCATTTTCTTTTCTTTTTTTAAAAATTATAATCAGTTATAATTTTAACCGAGAAATATACATAATAGCAGGAAGGAGTTAGGAAAGAGAGAGAGTGTGTGGAGGAGTGAAAAAATGATGAAGTTAAAGAGGAAAAAGGTAAGAAATCGAGAGTAAAATGAAAAGAAAAGCGAGTGAGAGGAAGAGTGAAGATAGGACATTAAAAAGGAAAGGAGGTAAGAAACCTATAGGTGAATGAAAAGTAGATCGACCGAGGAGGAGGAAGAGGAGAAGTAGCAGGAGTTAGAAAAAGAGAGAAAATTAATAATGAAAGAGAGGTGTTAAAAACATTAGAGGAAAAATGAGAAGAGAAGCGATTGACAAGAGTTGTAGGGAAAATAGGAAATTAACGATGAAAAGGAAATAGTAAGAACGCGAGAGGAGAATGAAAACAAAATCTAGTCAGAGGAACAGGAGGAAAAAAGAAGAAATGAAGGATCATAGAGAGGAGGCTAGAAAGCGAGAGGAAAATTAACAGAAAAGCAAGTGGGTGAAGGAAGAGCGGGAAGAGGGGAAAAGTTAAAGAGGAAAGGGGGGAGTTGAAAGTGAGAGGAAAACGAGAAGATAAGCGAGTAAACGAAAAAGGGAAGATAACTGAATAAAGACGAAACATATAGAAAGCCATGTTTGCTGACTGCCTATCAAGAGACAATGAGCCCAAAACTGAAAGATGGGTAAGGGTAGAAAGACGTAAAATTTATGATACATTGAAATGCTTCATAGAAAGTTAATTAAAGAAAAACTCATGGAAAGAAATAGAAAATATATGGGGTTCTTTAATTTTATAGGTACGTATCATTTGTTGATCATATCTACAGATCTTTCTTATTCGTTTTTCCCTTATGAAACTAATCCAGGTTTTTATAACTTTCCGATAAAACATGAACAAGCAACGAAGATTTGAAAGGATAAAAGAGGGGAGGAAAAGGGTAAGAACGAAAATAAGGAAGAGAAGAGAAGGAGATACAAGAATAAGAAAGAGAAAAGGAGAGACAAGAGAAAATGAGAAAGAGATGGGAAAGGGATAATAGAGAATCAGAAAAAGAGAGAGAGATGATAAGATACAGAATGAGAAAGAGAAGTGGAGGAGATAGATAGATAGATAGATAGATAGATAGATAGATAGATAGATAGATAGATAGATAGATAGATAGGGAATGAGAGAGAGAGAAGAGGAGATAGTAGAATGAGAAAGAGAAAGAGAAGAGGGGATACGAGAGATAATGAGAAACAGGAAAGAGATAAGAGAGAATGAGAGAGATAGAGAGAGAAGAAGTGTATAAGAAAACGAGCGAGAAGGGGAGGAGATACGAGATTGAGAAAGAGAAGACGAGATACGAGAGAAAATGAGAAAGATATAGGAAAGGGATAACAGAGAATGAGAGAGAGATAGACAGAAACGTGGATAAGAGAGAGAATGGGAGGAGATATGAGAAAGAGAAGAGTGGATACGAGTGATAATGAGAAATAAACGGGAACGGGATGATGATGATGATAATAATAATAATAATAATAATAAGAAGAAGAAGAAGAAGAAGAAGAAGAAGAAGAAGAAGAAGAAGCGTTAGTATAAGAAAGAGGAGAGAAGGAGAAACGAGAATGATAAAGAAAAGAAGGAATACGAGGGAGAAAAATGGGATAAAAGTGAGAAGATATGAGGTTTTTAGTGGATACCCGTGTTTAAAATAGACACGCCGTTTTATTTGTTTTTATTTTAAACAGTGTGTATGACGTCTATCGGTCTGCGTACAATCAATCAGTCAGTTAAGTGCCATACGTAATACACGCTTGGGCTACCATGTATCTTTCGATACATGACTGACGAGGCAGTTTTTTTTCCCGCACTAGGTTGCCATTTCTTTCCGCGGTAGACTGGTTACCAACCATGGCTAAAGAACTCAGTCTGTTCTGCTATTCAACCCATAGCTGGGAAGAGATGCATTCATACCTTTCCTTGCGTAAGTGGATCTAACGAACTCGGCTGGAATTTGAACTCGACTCTCCGAGTTCTCACTCCAAGGCCAATATCACACACACACACACACACACACACACACACACACACACACACACACACACACACACACACACACAGAGAGAGAGAGAGAGAGAGAGAAAACTTAATAAAGAGAATGTGCTCTCCAGCATTGTGTAAAGAAAGGGAGAAAGGGATGAAGTTTTATTACTTAAACCTTATATTTAGATCTACGCATATTTTAATAGACGCTTCGTTTATTTATTAAACAGTGTATTTATTTATTTATTTATTTATTCAGGCCGGTAGGCGAACATAAATAATTATAATGCTTAATAAATAAACGAGTATCCACTAAAAATAACGTTTAATAAAAATATGTAAGATTAATAAAAAAAATCCATCCTTTTCTTTACAAATTGCTTTGTTTAGGTTAAAAAAAAATCTGTGTTTAAGGACACTATTCAACTTGACCTGGTCATTGACGCACTCTGTAGCGTTGAGGTCAAAGCTCGTCAGATTTATTGACAGTTTTCCCTGCTAGAGAGCGCATATTTTTCACTAATTAAATTTCTCGAATATTCAGACGAAAATGAATTAATGTAACAGGGCGTCTACTCAAATACGTGTATCCACAAATAAGGTTTAAGTTATATATATGATAAAATCTAGTTTCAAGGCAGGTTATATTTAATTACGTGTTAAAGTGCTCAATATCAGGGACACTGAAGTCAACACTCAGCGGTGACAGCCTGTTTAATGTTTAAACGCAATCGTCAGGACGGCTTATCGCCGCTGGTTGTTGATGTCAATGTCCACTTTTTTATTTTTTCATATATATATATATATATACAGCCGGGTAAAATGAGAACAAATGGAGTATAATTCCACTATACGTAACATTTAACTTAAAAGAGTGCTCAATTAGAGTAGATTTAAATATTATTTTATTATAATAATAATAATAATAATTATTATTATTAATAATATTATTATTATTATATATATAATTTATTCGAAAATTATAACATAAATAAAATCACTACAAAATAGCCATTTTGTTTCAATACTTCTCATGTTCTATCAAGCGATGGTGTTGAATGTCTATATATATATATATATATATATATATATATATATATATATATATATATATATATATATATATATATATATTTAACGTGTTTCATTGAACGAAATTCACAAGGTATTTTTTTAGTTTTTTATTGTGTTTTGCTTGTATACATACAAGTGTCGTCTTTTCTGGAGTCAATAAACGTAAAATTTGTCCAAAAGTTTATTGTCATTTTCAAGGATTATTTTTTGTTATACTGCTATAATGTGTGTAATTGCTATTGTTGACGGTATAAAAGTTACTCAATGTCGATAAATTCTTAATTTTCAAATATGGCCAGTCTATTGTGGCCATGTTCATAAATAATGTTTTTAAGGGATAATTTCTTGTTTTTTTTGTTGTTGTTTTTTTTATTGTAAAGGTGTGCAATTACTGTTTTCGGCCGAAGGTGTATATCACATTGTTGTGGATTCCGGGATGAATCCGATATCAATGAATAACAAACGCCAGGAATGGATAAGGAAAATAAATGTATTAACGTAATAATACAAACTGGTAGTACGGGTTAGTAGATCCAAGAATGCGGGTTAGTAGCAATAATATATATACATTGTTGGTATTGAAGTATCGCGGTATGACTCCTTACTGCGTCTAGGTGCTGTGACGGTGACTCTTGTGCTGCCCTCCTCCAATACTACTCTCCGGGTATTCACTGGCGGTAGTATATGTATACCTTGGGTGCGTCCATTTATGTAAAAAGGGGAGACCCCTTAACACACATTTGTGTTCCAGTCAATTATATTGCGTATATTTTATTATATGTATTTTGCAGACACATTAATTCAGATTGATTATGCATGTCAACCTTTGTTGAGTTAATGTCAAATACTGTATATGGAATCAAGTAAGAGTCGATCTCACTATTCATGGTCAACTTGACTAAACTCTCTAACACTTATCATACGCCGAGTCGCCTTCACACATAATCTCAACACAAAGATGAAGAACAGGAAGCAATAAGAATATACCCATTGATAAGATCAAAACAATTTTCTTTTTTGTTTGTAATTTTTATTTTATTTTATTTTTATTTTTATTTTTTTGCCGCGGGCGCCTTTTATAAAGTAAGTGTCCATTTGGTAACCTTCTAATCTTGATTCTCGACTGCAGGCAACAAACACTCATATTTCTAAAACAAAGGGGTGAAAAAATTATTTGTTTTCCGTATCGCTGTCGCGCCCGCCGGCGAATCACTCTGATTATGTTTTCTACTGTATATTTTTTGTCGTAACTCAACTGATCGCCATTTTGCATTGTCAGCATTCAGGCCTTCTGGCTTTACAAAACAAACACAACTTTGGTTCCTTTGTTGCTTCTCGAAATGTTACCGGTAGGTGTACGCCTTTGATAATTTGAGAAGAGCATTTTTTCTTTTTGCTCTTTCCACACACACACTCTCTCTCTCTCTCTCTCTCTCTCTCTCTCACACTCACTCGCTCGCTCACTCATTCACTCTCTCTCTCTCTCTGTTTACTTCGTTGTAATACAATTATCTCCGAGTGCTTCCTCTGTTTTTGAGAAAACAATCGAAGTTTAGATTTTTCGAAGGTATGTAAGACAATCTCCAGTCCTGATGAATAACCTCGCTATTGGTGTAGTGGTTGTTGAAAAAATAATCAGTGCATAATATATATACATATATATATATATATATATATATATATATATATATAGATATAGATATAGATATAGATATATAGATAGATAGATATACACACATACACACACACACACACCCATATATATATATATATATATATATATATATATATATATGTGTGTGTGTGTGTGTCTCTGTGTGTGTGTTGTGTGTTTTATATATATATATATATATATATATATATATATATATATATAAAGATATTTCATTAAATAATTTAGGCAAATTTTGTCTACCTATTAGGATCCTCTCATAATTACGAAAAGTTTCTTAGTATCCTTATTAAAGGAAGAAAGAAAATTATCATGTTGATGCATATTCAGTTTATTACGAGTACTTTCGATATTAGCACAATGTCGTCATCATCGTCTTGTTTTTTCTAAGACAAAAGATTACTGTATTCATCATACCTTTTAAATCTTAAATAGTTTTTTTTTAATATTTAGACATTACAATACCTTAGTTACCTCCCTTGACATGTAGGCATGTAGGCATTTGAGCCTACAAATTCTACCGTACATAACTTTAGTGTTTTTCACTTCACACGTATAAAAAATAATTTTCAGAAGAACACAACAATTTTTTGTTAGAAAAATGATGAACACAACATTTTTTTGCCTTAGAATTTTATATTCTCGTGTATGTGTATGTGTATATGTGTGTGGGGAAAGTCTGTGGTCATCAACTCTGTGGATTGGTGAAACGAAGTAAGATATTGTAAAAATCTAGTTTGATTAGATTTAACATGCATAATTTTGAAAAAGGAAAATTTGTAAAATCCTCATTATTTTAGACTTAAGTTAGATTCATGAATAATGGAACTGTAGAAAAATGGTGATATGATGTAATGTTTTAAACGAGTGTTTATAGTGGGTAGTAATGCTATGAATATAGTTTCGAAATATTTTCTCGTTAAACGGTTGTTCTTTTCTTTTCTTTTTTTAATTAGGCTGGCATTAGTGAAATCAAAGTTATGTCCCACGACGTTTCGACGTAAGATGAGAGAGTTAGAATGTCTGTCTAAACTCAAATCTCTCTTGTGTTCATAGATCCGGGTTTTTAAACGTTTTTATACTGTAGATACTTTATCTGATAAATTATACGCGTATGTGTTTTGTATGTAATATACATACAAAGCGCTTTCAATAATTTATTTAACCACTGACAAAGAATTACTTATCCTAATAGTGAGTTTCCATTCAGTCAGTTATGTGCCATGCGATCATGTATCTTTCGATACATGACTGACGAGGCAGATTTTTTCCCAAGGTAGGATGCCATTTCATTCTGCGGTAGACCAGTTGCCATCCAAGGCTATAGAACCCGGTCTTGTATTTTCCCATAACTGGTGGGAGAAGAAGAGGATTCATACCTTTCTCAAGGGTATTAGCACGTAAATGAATGTAATGGATTCGACTGGAGTTCGAACTCGGCTCTCCGATTCCTCAATCCGAGCCGCTATCCATTACTCCACCTAAAATAAAATAGTCCTCTCAGCGATCTATACAAAGGGCAACAGCAAAACGCTGTATCACATTGGCTACATACATGTTCTCTAAACCCGGAAACATATTGAGTTCATGTATACTGTCTAAATCCAGTAGCATACATTTTTTAATCATTTCACTGAAGCAAAGCAATAAAGCCACTAAGACGCAAGGGGGCTACTGAATGTGAGAAAATATGAGAAAATAAAACCCTATTAAAGGGAGAAGAGAAATTAAGAAGACAAAAGATAACGATTGACATTGCATTTGAATTTTTGAAGCTCAAAGTTGACTGAGATTAAAATCAGTAACAA
>OZ038497.1:79793847-79998847 GCA_964036315.1 Acanthosepion esculentum | reverse complement strand
CCAGTTATTATAATATGGCAATGAATGTTGTACAAACTTGTATCTAACGAAGGATTGTCTTGGGTATGACGATAAACAACATGTGACAGCAAGGCCTCTGATCAGGAGGTTTTGAGGACCGTGGAACCACCGCTTAATTGTGGTGTTCCCAGGTTCACACTGACTCAAGGTGATAGCACCTGTTAGGGTCCCAACGATGGGCAAATAGTTAACCCCAAAAGGGGTCAAAACACTATGAAAGTATAAAATATATGTTTTAATACCAGCGATACATTTTTGAAGGAAAAGAATTACTACCAGCAATACATTTTTGAAAAAAATACCGGCAATAAAAATCTTGTCGGCATTAAATAACCCATTGAGGTTGATATGCCGTGAAACAAAACAAACCCAGCCATTTAACGAAGGAAGCGATTGAGATAAGGTTTCATGAGGAAAGGTTGACAATATCAGACATAGAAGTTTTTACAAATGAGAAACCGGTAAAGAAACAATTAGTCAGTGTCAGAAATAAAAGGCGTTTCAATTACTTGGACAGATTTTAAATGGGAATTAAGTTTAAGCGTCTAATGGTTTTTTTTTCTTTTTCTTTCAGATTTGACGGACATTTGAGCGATTTTATTTTTCACACATAATCGGCATAACTTAAATATCGTGATCCAGTAGAGAAATAAATTTTCACCAATAACACTGATTTGTTTACTGCTGACTTTGATCCGCCTTAATGAAACACCCTTATATATAATCCATCTTAATGTAACACCCTATTGAGACACATAATTAGAAATTAAAGTATATCTAATTTAATACTCACAAGGTATATAAAAGAAAATAGAAACTGAAGGTAATATTAACCGTTTCCATATAAGGAAACAATAATGCAAATGTCGGTTTTCTCTTAAAACAATTTTTTAAGAAAATGTACACAAAACAACGTTAGAACCACATGAACGCCCGAATATATATATATATATATATATATATATATATATATATATATATATATATATGAGTGTGTGTGTGTGTGTGTGTGTGTGATATTCAGTGTCTAACTAGGAAGATGGTTTTTTTTTTCCGTCCCCTAGTCTTGGTATTTTTTTAACATCAGTCGTTGAAAATAATTTTTCTTTTCAACTTCGATTTTATTTTTTCTGAAGATTTGTCGACCGAATGGTACCTAAAATTTTAATCGTCGTGATACTTTTGCTTCGTTTTTTATGAATAAAATATGATCCCTTTACTAAAGATCATTTTATCCTGGTGTAGGATATATATATAATTGTTATCCACAGACAGACTGTTTCGCTGTATCACAGGTCTTCAGACAGCTAGACGTCCGGTGGCCTCCAGCTAGGATCGAAACCCAAATGAATTGGCGTCAGTCGGAACTTCTCCCACTAAGCCGTCAGCGTACGGTACGGGATGAAGGTGAATTTTAGCGTGTTTATTTTTAGATTCAGATAAACACACAGTGACTCAGTGAGCCAGTAACTACCTACCTAGGTTTCAAGTAAATGTATCTTCAGGGCAAGCCGGCTTACCCTGAAGATCCATTAAGGTGAAACCTAGGTAGGTAGTTTCTGGCTCAATATGATTTTTTATACGCTGCTCTACTTAGAATATTGAACGCTTTACGTTTTTTTTTTCTTATTTACTCAATTGTTTTTTTTTCTTTGAACTAGAAATTACGGCACTGGACGATTTTTTTCAGCCTACTCGGATGTGTTTAGTCCTTTCCATTTTTTTACAATTTTGTTTCATTGATTTAATATATTGTTATTTGTAAATTGTGTTATCCGGTCTTTTTTACAGCAAACGAGTATATATATATATATATATATATATATATATATATATATATATATATATATATATATATATATATATATATATATATGTATAATCTTATATATTTGTGTATAGTGCGAGTTTTTATTATAATTTTTTTACGCAAAAATAGAGGTCGTACTATAGATTGGTAATAATTTGGAAGTGGTTAAAAATCATGTATCTTCGTTGACTGGTTGAACTGTACACAGGTCATTTTTTTTCTAGTTTTTTTTTCTACCATTTCAGAGTCCCTTGCAGCTAATTCCCACTATGCTGCATTCACACGCTCAAATCATAATCATTTCATTTGTATGATACAAAAAATTCAGCAGTCTCACTATATATGAATTCGACTTATACACGAGTATATAAGGTTATATATATATATATACCGTCTGAAGGTCGGAAAGTTTTCGGTTTTATTTTTCTCACTGATTTTGTTACTGTTCTGCAAGTCTCTCGTTCTAATTTTGCTATTTTCTGCACAGACCAACTAAATATTGAAGAACTGATCAGTCGAAAATTCTTAAATCTCATCTTGGTCAGACCAAGAACTTTTCTTTGTCCCTCGTATAAACCACAAATCTTTACAATATTTTGAAACTTCAATATTTGTTTAGGTTAATCTCAATACAAATTCTATATGGCAGGCATTAAAAAAGGGGAAATAGTGGAATTGACAATGAATAGCATCATTGACAGAATATGCCTTTATCCATATAATTATATAAAGGTGATACAAATCACGCAATCGAACGAACAAGGTTCGAATTCTGGCTATGGTTTCTCGTGTTCATTTTGTCTTAGTCAAGAATCCTGATCCTACTTCTCACTATCCCGTTACTATATCGGAAAAAATGGATCGTCTTGTCACTAGCCTATCACGTCAACGAACTTGGAACAGAGTATGAAGGTTAGCACTTTGGCAAATATATCCCCTTATTTGGACAGGCAGAGTAAAAAAAATTTAACAAAAGTTGTTTCTTTCCGATCTTTTCAACCTTGACGAAATCATATAATAATATCCAATTCTTTTTGTTTTATAACAGAATAGGATAAATAAATAATACGATAAACAACTGTGGTGAAAATAAAGGAACTCTTTAATCTTTCCCTGACTTTCCAAGAGTGATTGATCTCCCCCTGTTTTCGTCTTTCTCTCTTCATGAGGTAGTCGGCCATTTTCTTCTACCGGAGTAGATTTCTAGTGGAATAAAGCTTCACTCAAGCTATATGGACTCAGCCTTCTTTTACTTCCTCTCAAACCCTTTTTATAACAACAACACAAAGCGGAAGATGTTTTTTTTAGTGTATTTACGTAAACAAGCGTCAAAATGTCAGTCAACAAAACACGCGTGTCCTTTCTAATTCAAAACAATGCAGATATTTGATAAGTACAGAGGCAATGAAAACAAAGCTATAACATCAAGTGATAACATGCGTTAAAGTACAAAGAGATAGCCAACTTTAAACGCACCCACGTGTGTGTGTGTGTGTGTGTGTGTGTGTGTGTGTGTGTGTGTTACACTTCTTAAATGGTGCGCAGATACTACACTGATCCACTATTAATCTGCCTCCCACGGAGATAAGATGTGACATATTTAATATAGGATGACCATACGATACGCGTGCTGGCAAGGACAAACATTGCCCAGTCCCTGCAACTCGTGTCAAGCAGGTGTCAAATGACGCAGACATTCTCCTCCTCCTCTTCCTACTACTACTACTACTGCTACTTCGAAAACATGATATGAATAATTGAAGAACAAAAATTACCAATATGGTTATATATTTGGGTCCAGTTTGCACATTAGCCTCCGTGCTTAGATTGACTAAGGCAGTAGTTCTCAACCTTTTTTTACCCATGGATCCCGTTTCCATTCTTGATATAAGACAACAATATTCTATTTTTCACTAATAAAAATTTTGAGATTTTAATAAATAAAATATTATATTATTAAGGTTTATTTTTAAATGAAAACTAATTATATGCAAATAAATTATTCTACAATAATAATAATAATAAAAATTATAGTAATAATAATTTTTATTTACCAATGTCTTGTATTACAATATTACAATGTTTCTTCCATGGTCAAGGCCATGGGGAGCAGAGCTATTCAGGCAATGGAATTCACAGCAGTATTTATTTATGCACACTGGTTAAAAATTTTATTAAACTAATTTATGTTAAATGAAAATAAAATCTTCAAGAATGATTTTTCACTTTTAAAAATTGATTTTAAACCCTAGGTATCGAAAATTCTATGGAAGTACCTATATAAAAGAAAGAAAGATTCATTCATATATATATATATATATATATATATATATATATATATATATATATATATATATATATTTAAAGACATTTATAATATGTTTAACGTTCTTTTTATAGATACAAGTATTTAAGCAAATGCTCTGTTTTATAATAAACAGTATTAAATAACATTTACCGGCCTGAATGTTATTTAATACTGTTTATTATAAAACAGAGCATTTGCTTAAATACTTGTATCTATAAAGAGAACGTTAAACATATTATAAATGTCTTTAAATAAATTGTCGGACTATGTCCAATTCAAATATATATATATATATATATATATATATATATATATATATATATATATATATATATATATATATATATATATATATTCAATATAGTGTAAAACACAGTAGAAATTTAATTTTTAATTATAAAATCCTTTTTGAGTTGGCTTTCTTCATGGACTACCAAAATATCATTGTGGACCCCCTAATTTATTATATTTTGCCTGTGGACCCCCAGAAATATTACATGGACACCCCCCTCGTAGGGACACGTGGAGAACCCCTGGACTAATGTGTCGTTCATGTATGACTTGCTCTCAAAATATGTAAGTTCTAGTTTCGGCGAAGGATAATTCGATTTACACTACTTATTTTAATGATCAGAGATTAATCAACCTAGAAGAACGCGATGAAAACAAAAAAAAAATGGACGGATTCAAGTGACGTAGATTCACTACAACTTTGAAATAAAAACTTAAAAATCTAATAACTTTTGCTATGAAAAACATGAAAATTTGAATGTTCTCTACAATTTTTTCTTGTTAATTTTCTTTGCATTCCAGCTTTCTTTCTTCTCCCTCCTCCACCTCCTCTCTATCTCTCCCTCTTTATTTCTCCATTATCTTTCTTTGTCTTAATGCGCATTTGATCGTTTATTTTAGATAATCAATGACATATACTGACGCCATCAAAAAAGGAACTTCTATTTTAAAAAATATCGTCATTAGAATGGATAAATTATATTTTCAAATCAATTATCATATGCGTATAGCTGTGAATTTATTATTTATAATTCACTTTTGATTGCTTATTTTATTCTTGTCACTGTTTACCAATACTTTACCAACCACTTTTTAATTTTACATTTTCTTTTACACCAGTTCTTCTTTCTTTCTTTCTTTTTTCTTTCTTTCTTTTTCTTTTTTCTTTCTTTCTTTTTCTTTTTTCTTTCTTTTTTCTTTCTTTCTTTCTTTCTTTCTTTCCTTCTTTCTTTCTTTTTTCTTTCTTTTTTCTGTCTTTCTTTTTTCTTTCTTTCTTTTTTCTTTCTTTCTTTTTTCTTTCTTTCTTTTTTCTTTCTTTCTTTTCTTTCTTTCTTTTCTTTTTTCTTTCTTTCTTTCTTTTTCTTTCTTTTCTTTCCTTCTTTTCTTTCTTTCTTTTCTTTCTGTTCTTTATTTCTTTCTCTTTTCTTTCTTTCTTTCTTTCTTTCTTTTTTCTTTCTTTCTTTAATGCGCTTTCGACAGATTATTTCAAATAATCAATGGCGCACATTGTCTTCATCAGTAAAGGGAATTTTTTTTAATTAAAAAAAATCATAATTAAAATGGATAAATATATTTTCAAATCAATTTCAAGCATGCGCATTTCTGTGCATTTATACTGATATGTGATGGTGCCCTGTTTTTGCGTAGGCCGAGGGGGGGGGTCATACACTGAAAACTCAGCATCAAACACATCTGCAAAGCTTTTCTAACTTTTCTCACATATTACCCACTTAAAAATAACATATAAAAACAAAGGAATGATATCGCTCATTCTGGAAGGACAAGATTTAAACATATATATACAAAGTTTTGGCATTTTTTATCACAGTCCGCCGACTTTACCAATACTCCACTTTTTTACTTTATTTAGTTTTGTACTCAACTGAATACTTTACACTAATCGGTTATTTTTTACTAATAAGTAAAATCTATTTGCAGTCAGTTATGTGCCATGCGTGATACTTTCGATACATGACTGACGATTTCTTCCCGCAGTAGGTTGCCATTTCTTTCTGCGGTAGACCAGTTGCTATGCAAGGCTATAGAACCCGATCTGTCCTGCTATTTAGCCATAACTGGGTAAAGAGGATTCAAACCTTTCCCAAGGGTATTAGCATGTAAGTGAATGTAATGGATCTGAGTGGAATTCGAACTCGGCTCTCCGATTTTTCAATCCGAGCCACTATCCATTACACCACCGTACCTCCTATTTGCACTAATTATCTAAATAATTTACACAAATCTGATATTTATATTTGCATTAATCAGATGAATATCTTGCACTGGTCAGTTAAATATTTTTGCACTAATCATATAAATATTTTATTTTGCGTTAATTGGATAAATATTTTGTACTAATCAGCTAAATCCTGTACAAAACCCAGCTATTTTTTGCACTAATTAGCTAAATATTTTGTTCTAATCAGTTAAATAGTTTTTGCACTAATCAGCTAAATATTTAACAATAATCAGCTCAAGATTTTGCACTAATCAGATAAATATTTTGCACTAATCACCTCAAGATCTTGCACTAATAACCTCAAGATTTTGCACTAATCAGATAAATATTTTGCACTAATCACCTCAAGATTTTTCACTAATCAGATAAATATTTTGCACTATTCACCTCAAGATTTTGCACTAACCAGATAAATATTTCTCGTGGTAAGGTAAAAATTGATGAGTAATCATCAGATTTTGCAATTTTAGTCCTAAAATTTCTCTGAACAGTTTTCAGTTGCCATTGTGTACGTTGAACATTGAAATTGAAAAAGAAATGATTGTCAGTGGCTATAAATTGGGGAAAACGTTATTAATAGAAAAGAAAAAGCTATTACATGTATCATTATTTCCCTGAATTTTATTATTTAAAAGATAATTGTTTTTCTTTCTTTCTACTTAAAACAGTAGATGTGCCTGGTGGTGTGTTCAGCAGGCCTGTAAGTAGCCAGCAGCTGAATGGTCACTGTTTTCAATGTTTAACCGAGATTGGTGTTTTCTGTATAAGTAATGAAGGGCTATTTCACGTCGTTTTTGATTATTTTACGTGAAAGCCGGGAATAACGTTTATCATGTATCCAGTGCCTTTGGTTCGTTGGTAAGGGTCATAGTTCAGGAGGAGCTGCCATTCAAACGGCTTCCCGCTCTTTAGATAGACTTTTTTCTAAACATATGAACAACATACAAATACACACACACACACACACACACACACACACACACACACACACACATATATATATATATATATATATATATATATATATATATATACTAGCAGAGCTACCCGGCGTTGCCCGGGATTTAAAGTTAAAAATGAATCTATAACAATATAACTTCAAATTAATTTATTCAAGCACAAAAATATCTTTAAACAGTTTTTACACCAGCAATACTTCTTGGTAGACAATATTCTTTGTCTTTCCTTGTGGAGCGTAAACAAACAAATTGGTTTTATTTCCCATATGTGAACAACCAACAAACAACTGCCCATGAGAGAAACAGGACTCTTCTAATTATAGTCCAGTGATTGATAGAGTCTGGCCTTGTGCTTTCTTAATAGACATAGCAATACTTACTCGTTATCTATTTTTATGAGTAAATGTCCTTTTTTAAGTTTTTTATTCAAGAGTATGTTATACTCTTATAGGGAATTGAACTAATTTGCCGAAAATGCCATACCAATAGTTTATAATTAATTATAAACATGAAAAATCGTTCTTGAAACTTTCTTTTTAGCTTTAATTCAAAGGTAAAGGAATAAATTTACTATACACAGTAAGCAAAAAACTTTTGTAAATTGAAAACCGAACTTATATTGATTGGAATAAACTTTTCGTTTTGTTTTCAGTGAAATTGATGATATCTGCCATTTCGAGACATCTGTAAACAAAAGTTAAATTCTCCGTTTTGAAAATCTTGTAAAAATAAAATATACATTTTTCAAAGGTTATTTGAATAAAATTAGAAAATTTAAAGTTTACTTAATCTAATTTGAAACAAACAGTACTTACTTTTTTTAGCAGCAAAAACGTAGTAGAAAATAAGAAAAGCATTTCTTAACTACGGTGACTAATTTGTCAGGTGTTAAGTGATGGTATTGACCAGCTGAGGTCAGGAAAAGGCATCGGATGGATGAACAGAAGTGACAAATTTTATGAATTTTAAGTGAACTTATTTAAGTACCCAGTAATTTTGACAAATTAATAAATATTTTAAGCAATCTAATATTTTATTAATTATTAAATACTTTAGCTTTATAGCCTTACGTTTGAAGATGTTTTCTGGAAAAATAATAATAAAATTTAAAATACTATATAACAATAAAATAAATTTAAAAATTCATAAAGACAATATAAAAATTAATATAATATACAAGTTAATATGAGAGTCACCTAGAATTTTTACGCACATCTCTTATGAAATTTTATGGTATTTTATTTATTATATAATTTTTATTAATTTTTTTATTATCTCAATTTTTATGGTAAAAATAAGCAGACATAATGTTTGTAATTTATCCAATCAGACATGCCTAAAAGAGAATTTGCTGACTAAATACACAAATTTTAATATATATATATATATATATATATATATATATATATATATATATATATATATATATATATATATATATATATATATATATATGACGTGCTTTGACTTTTCGGCTAGGAGTGCGTCGATGGCCAACGAAAGTTTCAATAGTGCCCGAATATTGAGAAATGTTGTAAAAATATACGCTATCCGCAGGATATTCCGGCCGGTAAACGAAAATAAATAAATATACTGTTTAATAAATAAACGGGGCGTCTACTCAAGTACGGGTATCCACTAAAAATAACGTCTAAGTAATAAAATCTGTCGGATTAATAAATAAAAAATATATTCCTGTCTTTAGAAATTGCTTTATGTTAGGATACGGAACTGAGTAGCTGTCTGTTTCAAGAATCAGAGAAAAATCTGTTTAAAGACGCGCGTGCGCACTCACCCATATACACACACCTACACACACACACACACACACACACACACACACACACACACACACGGGCCGTGTACCATGTTCTATCGGGACGTTGGCCATTTGTTACCGGGGTGGTTGACCATTTTGTACCGGAACGTGGACGATATCTTACCGAGCTGTAAACAATTTGCTTCGGGGCCTTGGGTCATTTTCTACCGGCCGTGGACCATGGGCTACCGGACCGTGGACCATTTGCTAATGAGCGGTTGACCATTTTGTACAGAACCGTGGACCATGTCCCATGTGTTTCCAAATAAATAAGAGTCAAAAGAAAAAGTTTCAATTAAAGAAGATTCATATATATTTTTAACTTGTCCCTTTTCCAAGTTTCATTTCCTTCCTTCCTTCCTTCCTTCCTTCCTTCCTTGGCTTACGGCCATATCACGTTGAAATAGCTGTTCCCGTACGATCACCGAAGTTAAGCAACGTCGGGCCTGGCTAGTACCTAGATGGGTGACCGCTTGAGAATACCAAGTGTTGTAAGCTTAGATATGCGGGTGTTGTAATGGATAATGGCTCGGAATTTTTAATCGGAGAGCCGAGTTCCAATTTCAAATGGGTTCGTTACATGCATTTACGCGCAAATACTCTTGGGAAAGATATAAATCCACATCTTCTCCCCCAGTTATGGGTTAATTAGCAAGACTTGTATCACTAAATCATTATTATTCCCCTCAAAAAATTCTTGAAATCTACAAATATTTTCTGGCTTTAAATAAGCTGCAAAGTGTTGATAAGCCGTAAAAATAAATCAATTCTTCCTTGCTTCTTTCTTTACTTCTTTCTGTCCTATATTCCCTTCTCCCTTCCTTCATTTTCATTCGTTCCTTCATTCATTATTTCATTCTCTCCTTTCTCCCTGCCTTTCTTCCTTCCCTCCTACATTCCCTCCATCCTTCCTTCATTCAATTATTCCTTAATTTTTGCATTTTCTTAGTTTTTTTTCCTTCCGTTCTTTTCTTTCAATTTTCTCTCCTTTGTCTTCTTTTTTATAGTAGGTTGGTGCATAATTATCAGGCGTTTTTGTAAGTGAGTTATTTGTTAATTGAAAATTGCTGTTTTGTTTACTTTTTTAATAAAAGTATTTTATTTTCAGCTTATATAAATAATAATCATTTAAAATTATTATTGTTGAATTGTTATGTCTTTTTTCATAATAAATATTGTTCAAAAAATGCCTGATAATTATGCCCCAAACTCAATATTTTATCTCTTGCATGGATCTCATTCTTTTTTGTTTTCTCCTTTTTCTTCTTTTCTTTCTTTTTGTCTTCATTCTTTATATTTAATACCGTTTTTATTCTTTTTTTTATTTCCCGCCTTTTTCTTTTCGTCTTGTATTTCCCTTACTTTTTCGTTCCTTCATTTCTTTTTCTTCTTTCTCTACATTTTTTCTTTATATTTGATCCAATATTTCTTTTTCTTCTTCTACCTGTACGTCTTGTTACATATTTAATTCCTTCTTTTTTCTTCTTCTTGCTGCTATTATTTGTTTTCCTCCTCCTCCTCATCCTCCTCCTCCTCCTCCTTCTTCTTCTTCTTCTTCTTCTTCTTCTTCTTCTTCTTCTTCTTCTAATATCCCGTTATCTATCTCTCCCTTTTTCATGACCACCACCACCATCATCCTCATCATCATCATCATCATCATCACCATCATCACAACCAAAACATTTGTCTTTCGACCACATCATAAGTCAACTCTATTTTTTCCTTACGTTTTCTTTCTTTCTTTCCCTCCTTCTTTCTTTCTTTCTTTCTTTCTTTCTTTACTTCCCTTTCTTCTTTCTCTGCTCCTCTTCATTACTTTTACACACGTATCTATCTCTCCCTCTGATGTTCTATATTCTGTTATCATCAAAAATGACCATCAGCCTCGCTCTCACGTCGATTCGCACGTCGCCTCTCTAATAAACAATGGACTAAATTTTGAACATAAAACACATTCACCGTCTCCAAATTAACAAGAAAGTAAAAAACGTTGAGCTGTTGTTTACTCTTGCTAGCATCTGCCCAAGTGGATGTTGTTTAAACATTGTCCTGTCTTGTTTGAGATATTTAACGAGAGAGGAAGTACTAAGAAGAGGAGACCCAGAAGAAAGATACTGATAGAAGAAACGACCTGTTCTGGCAGTCGGAACAATATATGTGAATAATGACATCAGAATCTCTTTCCTTTCTGACCGATAAATAAATCATTCAGTAAATAAATCATTAATACGAGCGTGTGTGCGTATATATATATATATATATATATATATATATATATATATATATATATATAGATGTATAAAAAGGGGGCCCTGGAAACTTTGTACACACACACACACACACACACACACACACACACACACACACACACATATATATATATATATATATATATATATATATATATATATATATATATATATATATATATATATATATAATTAATGCAAGTAAAAGTTTTCTCACTTAGCTGATTGGTGTTACCTTCAGCATCCCTACACCAGAGTTTCGTAGACGGGCTCTCCGGGAATCATTCCATCCACTCGTCAGGGATTTCAGCAATTAACTAATTATACTTCTTTTCTATTTGCACGTTTTTTTGGTGCAAGTTTCTTTTTCATACTGTACGTGTGCGTACGTGCATGTGTGCGTTCGCGCGCGTGCGCCCATGTGCCCGTCTGCACGGATGTGCGTACGACTAGAATGTCATATTTATTTGTCCTTTTCGTCGTTTTTTTCACTTTACACTTACTCCTTATTGTTTTTGTTTTTTATTTTTTATTTTTTACCTCTCTTTTTGTCTTTTCTTTCAATTGTAGCCATTTTGATTTCTGGTTTTCCAGACACACACGCATGCATATATATATATATATATATATATATATATATATATATATATATATATATAAAAGAACGAGGAATAAATTTCAATGAATTAATGATTTATTTACTGAATGGCGTTTAAAGTATTAATTTAAAACCGGGCTCAATACAAAATTAGAGCAACAAAAGATACACTGTTACATTAGAACAGGTAAATATCTACTCCAAAATTGTATATTTTGTTTCAACGTTAAAATCAAACGTTTCTTCAGGTGGAAAACAATGATGGTACTAAACGATTTTATTCAAAGTTGCGATTTAGAATTAGTTTTAGAATTTTCCATTGAACTTAAAATCTCCGTTCAAATTTGAATTTACTGATTCGACAGAATTTCATTGGTTTAATTCGTATCAACATCTTTCTATTTCCTATCTTCTTAACTGTCCTCTTCTTTTGAATATACTTCTCTATTCCTCTTGCTTTTTTTGTCTTTTGTCTTGGTAATAGGGTTTCCTATGCTTTCTCTTGACTTTCTTTTCTTTTTCTTTTTCTTTTTTATTTCCTCTTTCTTTTTTTTCTTTTTTATTGATTTCTTATGTTCTTCTTTTTTTATCTTTCTTCTTTTTTTTTTTGTTGCCCAAATGACTTGCAAAGTCTCATTTCATAACAAGTCTGCAAAAGCTAAGGCTTATGTGTTAAAAATACTACGAACTTATTCGTTACTGACTGGATGGAATTATTTTAGCCGTGGTATTTACCTATATATATTTATTGCAAAAATGTAAGTGAACAAGCGACCAGTTTAAAAAGTAGTGTGAAAATTTAAAGCAAGAATTGAAAAAATGTTGTTCAGATGTTCTATCGGATGAGTTGGGCCTGTGTTCCAAAGTCAAAGCGAAATTTCTCTTGAAAAAAGGACCGATGCAAGTGTTTATAGTGTACCATTTGCAGCATTGAATCAAGTCAACGAATTAGACAGATTTGAAATAATAGGTGTAATTGAAAAGATTGACTATTCAAAATGTGTAGCACCAACAGTATATGTAAAGAAAAAAATAATAAAATTCGTGTTTGCGCTGATTTTTGACAGGATTAAACAAATGTTTAGAACCACATAACTACGCATTACCAAGTCCAGAGGAATTTTTTGCGAATTTAAACGGTGGTAAATTTTTTTAGAATCTAGATCTTTCTGAAGCGTATTTGCAAATACAGGTTGAAGAAGAATGTTCAGAGTTAATAACTATAAATAAGCATTAGAGATTATATAAGTTCAACCGACTTCCTTTTGGGATATAAGTGATCCCAGCTATATTTCAACAAGCTATGGATACTATGCTTACAGATTTTGATTTCGCAGTTGCTTATCTGGATAATATATTAATTAAAAGTGTATCTAAGGAACAACATAACGGAGATGGGGTGGCATGTGAAAAGAGTTTTTGAAAAAGTATGAGAATGCAGATTCAAACTCACTGAGGAAAATGTGCAAATTGTTTTTGCCTCAAATCAAGTACCTACGACAAATCTTTGATAGAAATGGTCGTCAACCAGATCATTCAAGGGCAAGTTCAATTAAGTATATGCCTCCTCTAACAAATGTTACTTTTCTGGGACTAGCAAATTGTATTATCAAATTTATATACCTAATATGCAGAATTTGAGAGCTCCATTGAACAATATGCTTAAAAAAGACGTAAAGTTGAACTGGATTGATAAGTGTCAGAAGGTATTTAAAGAAATCAAGAAAATACTAATGTTAGACTTATCATTAGTGCACTAAGATCCAAGAGCAGAAATCGTATTGACTTCATGTTATGGTCCAAGTTCCTTGTACCACGGTGATGGTCCAAGGTAGAACCAATGAAGAATAACTCGAACACAGGTATGGAATAACACAGATATATTACAAACAGAAATATGTACAAAGAAGTAGAAGTATTAGTAATGAATATCAGATTTGGTTAGAGTGAACTATGTTGTCTCGACAAGTATCACTATTCCAATGTCTTACAGTAATCGTCTGACTGCGACTATGTCTCTGACTCTGTTTGACTCTGACGGACACTGAACAGTATTTACTGTCCCACCCACGAGGGATAGATGTGGCACAAGGCCGAGTTTATCGTGGGTATTCCCGAGCCTGTAGGCTCGGCCAAAAAATGCCCGTAGAACCCGTATAAACGGGATCGGGTTGGTCAACCTCCCCGAACGAGGCTCTGCCCTTCGGCGGAGCCTCGTCCGGGTTCCTCTCTGCCCAGAGACAGAAAGTTCGGCCGTCTAGCCGAGTCGTCCAAAAATGACTGACTCTGAAGTATTTAGTGTCCTCCCCACAAGGGACAGATGTGGCACAAGGCCGGGTTTAAAGTGGGGTACCCGAGCCCGTAGGCTCGGCCAAAAATTAGCCCGTAGAACCCGTATAAACGGGATCGGGTTGGTCAACCTCCCCGAACGAGGCTCTGCCCTTCGGCGGAGCCTCGTCCGGGTTCCCCTCTGCCCAGAGGCAGAAAGTTCGACCGTCAAGCCGAGTCGTCCAAAAAGGACTGACTCTGAACGCTGATCCCTCTTGAGACGCAGTATTTATGATGTCCGGAATAGTCCATTATTATTATGGCTATGTTCCCATAACACTTCAGATGCTAGCGACTATGATATAGGAACGGTAATTCTACATAAATATGATGACAGTAACATGAAAGCCGTTGCACACGCTTCGCGTTCGCTACTACCGACAAAAGAAAACTACAGCCAGATCGAAAAAGAGGCGTTAGCAATAATATTTCCAGTGAAAAAATTTCACAAATTTATACACGGAAGGAGTTATCGCTTCCAGACAGACGATCGACCTCTATTATCAATTTATGGTTCGAAAGGAATTCCACTTGAAGATCTTTGCATTTTGATAGTTTTTTTGCATATGTTCAAAGATAAATTAAAATCTGCAGAGACTGCCATGTCAATAAGAAAGCAAGATACATTACAATCTACAATATTATTATTGTTGTTGTTGTTGTTGTAAAAGGAATTATCATAACAAAGTACCGGTCACTTTTGTCGGTACCAACTGATCAATTAGACCATAATATGCCCCTTTTCTTCACTAACTGGAAGCTACAGGAGAAAAAGACGTAACTGAAATAAAATACCATTTGATAGTAACACCGTGTTTTGGTTTGTGTTCAACTGCAGTGGTAACTTGTTTTTTTTGTTTTTTAAATTGCTTTGTTTTCTCTTGTAATGTTTTATTACTGTAATCGTGTCAAATATTTTCACTGTTATGATTTCTTATTTTATATTCTGCTAACTTGCTTTTTATGTACAGTAATGTTTTGATATAGCTCAAATTCTTTTGTATACCGTCTGATCCTTTGCACTATCCGCCTGTTAGCCTCATACCTCTTTTTGGCAAACTACTAGACGCCCAAATATCCTTGAGAAAGGTATGAATGCATCTATTCCCACCCCCAGCTATGGGTTGAATAGCAGAACACACTGGGTTCTTTAGTCTTGGTTGGTAACCAGTCTACCGCAGAAAGAAATGGCAACCTACTGCGGGAAAGAATCTACCTGGTCAGTCATGTATCTAAAGATACATAATTGCCCGAGCGTGTATCACGTATAGCACTTAACTGACTGACTAGAGGCTTTAATCAACAGGGAATTGCTTAAGCATCTCGCATCGCAGGACCTTCTTTCAGACAAGCAATATAGCTTTAGCTTCTCTAGGTCAACTGCTGATGTTCTAACGATTATTGCTGAGTCTATCAATCTTTAGTTAACACAGGTGGAACTCGAGCTGTTGCTTGGGCATCTCGAAAGCGTTTAACAGCGTTTAGCATACCAGTCTTCTTAAATTGAAAGGCCATCGTACTTCCGGGGTAATTTTTGAACTTTCTTATCAAATCGCGAAATGAAAGTTGTCCTGAACGGCCACTCTTCTAGATCTGTATGTACTAATGCAGGTGTCCTCCGGGGCTCTATCCTTAGACCTACTTTGTTCTTAAATTTCAACAGGGACCTTCCTGATGATATCAGTTCTCAAACTGGTAGCTATGCCCGATGGCACAACCATTTACTCCTGTCTCGATAGTAAGTCTAATCAGTTTGATATGGTCAAAATGGCAGCTGATCTAAAAATAACCAACAGTCTTTTGTTAACCGGGGAAAGGAATGGCTTGTTAATTTTAACTCTTCCGAAACACCTTCTCCCTATTAATCATCTGAAAGACCCCTTCTTGCCTTGCATCAACATGGCAGATACTAACCCCCATGATAGTGACACGTTACGCCTTCTTCGGCTAACATTCTCAGCTGACATGGAGTAGAAAGATTATATTGAATCCATTGCTAGTTCTGCTACTACGAAAGTTGGTTCACTGTGTCGTGCTTGACAATTTTTCTCTTCAGAATCTATCTTATATATCTATAAGTCTACCATTGATCCATGCTTTGAATATTGCCGTCACATATTGTCCGGTGGTTCTGCTGTATATTTAGAGATGCTTGATAAAAATCCAAAGAATCAGCAATATTATTGTTCCTGCGATGGCATCTCGGCTTCACTCACTTTCCCACCGCCATAAAGTTGCTTCCCTGTGCGTTTTCTATAAATATTTTCAGGATAATTGTTCGGATGAGCTCTTCGCTATGATAGCTAGGCTTTATGAATTTAAGCGAAGTAGTAGATTGGTAGCGAGATCTCATAAATTTACAGTTGAATTGGCTGCTAGATGTAACTGTAATTTTATGCTGACGGTTTATTTTCTCGCACTTGTGAAACTCTCTTCTGGCTTCATGCTTTCCAGCCAGCTCTGAACTTTAAAAATTTAAATGCAATGTCAATTGTTATCTACAGTCTGCTTGCTTCCTCTTCTATTGTTCTCGCTTCTTCATAATGTTTCTGTTGTGTTTCTTATTCTTTCATATGCAGTCACCAATTGTATCTTAGTGGCTTTACTACTTTCTGTGCGGTGATATGATTTTAAAAAATGCATTTGTAAGGTATTGATACCCTAACTTAAACCAGTTACGGGAAAAGTGCTTCGCGCAGGCCTCATACGGCCAGTTTGACTTTCTAAATGGCACGCCTAATTTCATGTAGAAAATAACGTTTATTAAAATGTTTTGTTTCGTCCTCTCTTGTTCACTCACTCACTCTCATCCACAGACACATATAAAACAATGAATAAGTATAATGTTTCTTTAATTTTTGTTATTCTTCGTTGAAGGTAACGTTTTCATTATTTTAAACAATTGGCGTTTTTCACTACGGAAGACCATATATGTAAACAGGAAACTGATATAATAATTTCTTTTCCTGCAGAAGAATTATACGTTTTATTTTTTTTTAAATTGTATTTTCAAATCACTAAATCATATGCCTTTAAAATTACATTAAAAAATTTGAATCTTGCTTTAATATTGAAAAATTAAAATTTTGGTTTAACATTATCACTGATGACCAATGATAGTATTAAACCAAGATTTCAATTTTTTAAAGGAAAAAAGAATCAACTTTTTCTCATTTCTAAGATGCATACTTGTATAGTCTTCTCTAGTATAAATGGCTACCGTTCCTTCAGTGAAATATTAGCTTGAATCATTTAGAAGTAGACCCGCCTTATGACGAGCCATATCATAAAAATAAAGAACCAAGGCCCACTGTCCGAAAAAGGTTGTCTGGACCTGCTGTAAAACATTACGTATATAAATATACTAAAAACATGTTTCTCCTGAATAAATCGAAGGTACCAAAATCAGACAATTGCGGAAATTTAAATATCTTGTAAGTGTTTTAACAGAGGACGGAAAGAGCGACTCTGAGATCCGAAGGCCCATTGGGGGTAGCCAAGGAAGCATTCCAAATGCTAGGCAGAGTACTGAGGAATATGAAGATTTCGTTAGAAACAAGGAAAAGAGTACTAAGTTGCTATATGATATCTGTCCTCCTGTGTGGCAGTGAGTGCTGGGCGATTTCCTCAAAGATGAAGAGGAGACTTGATGCAACAGGAATGTCGTTCTACAGAAGGATGCTGAAGATACCGTGGACCGAACATGTAATTAACGACGACGTTTTGAAAAAAATACTGATACTCACGGGACAGTTAAAGAGCAAGTGGGACAGAAGAAGACAACGTATGACATACTTGATAAGTTTGGGTAAATGGATGGTGGAACGGGGTTTGTGAGCAATAGCAGAAGGACAAGGTTTATTAAGAGCTACAATGAACAGGAACTTAGGGAAAGCTATGATCGCCTACGTCATAAAGAAGATGCCCTGCTGAAATGGAAGTGGTTCCCGTGCGTCTTTAATGCCGTTAAATACGATAAGTATCATGACATGTCTATCGATTATCGAGAATACAAACGCGGAAAGCATCAAATCAGATTAAATTTTACGAAAGTTTCCCGTGCATGCGATCTCAGTATAAAGTTGAATTTTTTTGTGAGCGCATAATACGGACTTTCCAGTGACGTACTGCGTTGTTGAATGATGGCGTGTCGACGTGTTTCTATTCGATTCTAAATACTTGGCACCATTTTAAGCAATCAATTCTAAATCTGTTTATATAATAAATCTCCTTAATCCAAATAGGTTTGACAGTTCTCGAAATCTAATTCAACCGTGACAAAAATGTGTATGTTTCGCTGTCAACTATTTCCTACAGCGACTTCAGTACATTGGCTTCTCATTCGTTGCCACTCAGATGTATTAAATCGTATGAAACAGTCATGGGCAAAGTCCGGCTCGTCTGGCTTTCTGAATAGCAAAGCTAATTTCCTGGGGAAAATAGCGTTTGTTAATATTCTGTCTGTTTCGCTTCATTTTCATTTGAACACTAGCGATCTTTCGTACATAACTACGTATATAAACAATTAATGGGGTACTAATATCGCATCGTAGTCACCAGTTAATGGGGTACTATGCTAGTAAGGAATATTCCAAGTTTGTATTTCCCCCATTATATCCATGATATAACATCATCTTAATACACGGGCGAAACGAATTAGCTGAAAGAAAAGGAATAACACACATATATTGCTCTCAGGTAAAGTTTTTCCCTCTAAGTCAGCGTTTCTCAACCGGGGTTCCCCGGAACCCTAAGGTTCCACAAAAGGTCTCCAATGGTTGCGCGAGAACAGGTGAGATAAGCTAATGCACTTTTGACTTTTTATTTAATTTCATATACGTAATATTACTAAACATGCACAATATATTCTTGGTTATTGAAATATTGTAATATAGACATCATCCTATCTAACCTATTACATATATTTTGCCTTGATTTAACTTATGTCTTTTCTGCATTGCCAGTAAAGGATAAAAAATACATTTAAAAAACTGATATCTGTTTTCGTTCTGTTTACATTTCTATTATAGATATATGATATTGGTTACTTAGGTTTACTTTTTACGTTTCAGTTTAGAATTTTTTTGTGTGAATGAAAACTCCCTGATGAAGTATTATAAACGAACAGTATGAATTTTATTTAGCATTACCGAAAAATTTGACAAAGAAGTATTAATTTTTCCTTAAACCAGTTATTCAAAAATATATACTATGATATTTACCACGTGAACTACAATGAAAGTAAAATAAGAAAGATATGGTATATAATTTTGTTTTTGCACAGGGGTTCCTTGAGACATGTAATTTATTTTAAGGGTTACGCAAGGGTAAAAAAGTTGAGAAACGCTGCTCTAAGTTATACACAAAATTATATCCCTATATTTACACGTGTCCCACACAGAGAAACTATTACACATTTATATCACACAAGTAGTGCGAAAATGGAGAAAAGACATAGGGTCTTATTTGTAATAATTCCCAACTGGAATTTGAGTTGCCAGGGAATTCTTCTATATTTCTGGAGAAGCCACATTTAAGATTCCCAATGGAGATTAGAGTGGGCCGAATTTATCTTTTGTGTCCCTATCGAGAACCGGCATGTCATGGGTTTTTCCCTACATGAGGACTGCGAGCTGGAGATAGTTTCTATATCTGGTGAAGACATATTCCGAAAGGAAAACGGCGCTATGGGTTGTGTGCTGACCATTTACCAACGTCCCGGGCGTGGCAGATTTAGCCTCGTCCACACTTGAATGCAAACTCTCGATTTAACTCCTGGAAGCTGAATGACTGACTACTGACCACCTTCGTCTGTCTATGAACTGATATCAATAAGCGACCGTCCTGTGTCCTATGTGACTTCATCTAAACCAAAGACAGATAATCACCTTCTGTATTCATACACAATGATTAAGTACAATGCTTCTTGTAGTTTGTAATCATTTCAGGCAACGTTTTCATCGTCTTAAACCATTGGTGATTTTTACATAGGATGGTCATACGTGTAAACATCCTTTACATTAGAAACAGGATACGTTCATATTATTTTTCTCTGAAGAAGAAATCTATCTATATATTTTTTAAATTGTTTTGTATTATCAAATAGATAATTTAGAAACAAATAACATGCAACGGCATGTGTAAATTATAGTTATCTGTAATAATATTCTACCAATTTTTAATTGTAGAACCAACCTCTTGCACGTTCTTTGCCTTTCTGTTAAACACCTAAGTTTTCAACTCTTTCTACATAAGTTCGATTATATTATGGTCAGGAATTTGGCGCAGGCTAGTTTTATAATGCCTTCATCAGTGAGAAATGTCTTTGTTACACATGATGTATGGCAAGGTGGTTCATAATGTTTGGATATTTCACCTTCTGCTACATCTTTCGTTAGTTCTTTTCGAAATAATATATTTGTCACTGCCTAGTGTTCCATCAATTCGTTGCAACATTGTTTTTAAAGTAGACCCAAACTATTAAACACCCACCACCGAGTTTTATTGTCCTTCTTTGTCGCTTTTGGATTGTTTCTTGTACCAATCGGTTTTCAGATATACTCACTCGCGTTAGAATTCAATTCTATTTTGCTTTCGTCGTTACATATTACTTTTACCTGTTTTGCATTATCTAATAGTAGATATTCTTTTGTCCAGTGTTTTCGTCTTATTAAATGTTTATTTATTTATTAATTTATTGTAAATGAAGGCTTTTTTGCTGCAATGCAACCATTTAGATGACTTGCATGTAACATACTTTGTAATGTCTGAATTGAGAGTTTTGTAATAATCCTAACCTCATCCATTACTTGACGAGCTCTTAATTTTGCATTGAATACTGATCTCAATTTTACTAAACTGCTCTTGATGGATCATCTGCCTCTTGCATAGCTGTTGCTAACCCCCAGGAGAATGACTTGTAGCGCCTTCACGGGCTGACGTTCTCGGCTGACATGAAGTGGAAAGACTATATTGAATCCATTGCTAGGTCGTCTGCTAAGAAAGTTGGATCACTGTGATAGACTATGTTACTCTCTTGCATATTTATAAGTCTATCAATCGTCCATGCTTAGAATATTGCTGCTACATAGGGTCTTATACTGCCGCCATATATCTAGATATCCTTGATAAAATCCAAAGAATAATCGGCAATATTATAGGTCCTGACTTGGCGTCTCGGCTTTAATCACTTTTTCACCGCCGTAAAGTTGCTCCCCTGTGCTTTTTCTATAAATAATTTCATGGCAGTTGTTCTTATGAGCTCTTCGCCATGATAACTAGACTTTATGAATTTAAGCGCAGTACTAGATTGGCGGCCAGGTCTCATCAATTCGCATTCGGTCTACACTCCTCCCCCTCTATTGGACACGTTTAGAGGCCCAAACCTTGTTTCGTGTCTAGGAAGGGGTCTCCGGATTTCTCTCTCTCTCTCTGTCTCTTTCCCTTCTCCACATCCTTTCATTTCTCATTCCTATCTGCTCTCGCTCCGGATCTTTTTTGGCCCCCTTGCCTTGATCGACCCACTGTCTTTCTCTTTCTCCACATCCCCTCCCTTGCCACTCCTATCTGCTCTTCCTCCAACCCCCTCTTTAACCCCTTGCGTGATAGTGGCCTCCGGCCTTGCTTGGGGTGATATGATTAAAAAAAAAAAAAAAAAAATTCGAATTTGCTAAATATAACCGCAATGACGACAATTTCTTTTCTCGCACTTCTCGACTGTGGAACTATCTTCCGGTTCCATGTTTCCCAGCCAACTTTAATATTAAAATTTAAATGCAATGTCAATCGTTTTCTACTGTCCTCCTGATTACACTTCTTTGGTAATTAGTTACGTTTCTGTTTTCTAATTATTCCGTACCAGGTAACCCCTTGTGTCCTAGTAGCTTTACTGCCTTGTAAGGAGTGGAATCGATTAAACAATTTCGAAGGTTTCTTAGTCTTTTTCGTTTTCAAAACATCCCCAACATCAAAATGATTCTCTGGGTGACGTGGACATCATGCTTTCATATTCCAAACTGCTTAGCGATTTCACATTGAATCGTTCTTTGTGACGTTTTAATAATTGACATCCTCTTTGTAAACTGAAATCAACTCCATTAACAGGACAAGGTGAAAACTTCAGATTGGATGCAATCTGTGTTTGGTCTTTTAACATAAGACATTTGCATGCGTATCTTAATCCAGGATGATGTTATTGCTGAAGGATGTCAAGACGATCAACACTTTTGCAAGTCTTTTTTTCCCAATATCACGATGCATTCAGGTATTGTGTTCAAATAAACACGACAACTTGCATTAGTCCTGAATGGCCACGGATACTACTCTTGAAAGTACGTTGTTGGATAATAAGTACTTCTTAGTAAAAATGAAATAAATTGATTTTTCAGTGAGGTCGCTCATTGCTTTTGCTCACCAATATATATATATATATATATATATATATATATATATATATATATATATATATATATATATATATATATATTCAAACCTAGAGAGCCAGACAAACCTACCAAGGTTCACCTAAGCGGATCGTCAGGGAAAATGAATGAAATGGACAAAGTCCGACAATTATTTAAAGACATTTTTATGTTTATACATTCTTTTTATTTAAGTAAATGCTCTGTTTATAATAAACAGTATTAACAACATTTGCCGGCCTGAATGTCCGAGAAATCGACCTTGCTAACCGAAACGCTCCTCTGTGGCGAAATCGGTAAATGCACGTCAGGCTATATGACGGTTCCGTATAGGATACAGTTTCGATTCCTGTCGGAGGATGCATATTTTCTATGACAATTTCTCGGACATATATAAACGAAGAATTAAGAATCCTCAAACACGGATCTAAAAATTTCAATAATTATTTATTTCAGTATCTTTTTCCTTTCGGATTGAAAGAAATGAATTACAAAGATTCTTTGCGAACAACTTCACATAAAATATTTTGTGTAACTTTTTTTACAGTACAATAGAATCAATAGCGTTAGTATAGCCTAAATAGAAAGCGTTTACACGCGCGCAGATATATATGACAGGTTTACATTGTTTTATCTAATTGCATAACATTACACCAGTCAGCCGCATGAAGTAAGGCAGGGGAAATCTGTTGACAAATGTAAACAAACTATCGCTAAGCATTATTTTTGTAATATTGTATACACTAATAAATATATGGAAAATATGAGTAATTAAGTGTCAGAATTTTAGTTTCGTTTGTACAACAAACGATCGAACAAACACCCTGGTTCACTGAAAGACTAGTTAGCAAACAATAACTGATCATATTTATAATAAATTAATAGGCTCCAGAAGAAACGAAAATTTACATTTATTAATGTCAGGCTTATTGGCTAATATATATTTTCCAATTTTTGAAATATTCCTTTTAAGAAAGGAAACTACTGTCGAGCATATTCTGAAGTGAGCCTCTAAAATTTCATTATTAAGAGATAGTTTATCGTCTACTAATTCAAAGAATACCGCGCGACTCGCTGACTGTCATCCCATATATATATATATATATATATATATATATATATATATATATATATATATATATATATATATATATATATATATATATATATATGGGATGACAATGTATAAATTTTGTTATATCAAGAACAGTTTTGGAAGAAAGATGTATGATATATAATCGTAGATGAAACACTGCCATTGAAAGCGGTAGTGACTATGTTGTAAAGTATGGATGTGAACTTGTAATGCATAGTTATATGTTGATGTACAATATGTTTGATTGTCTTACTTATTTCTTATAGAATCAAACAAATTGCATTACTTTTTTACTCACCCCCGTATATATATATATATATATATATATATATATATATATATATATATATATATATAGGTGTGTGTGTGTGTGTGTGTGTGTGTGTGTGTGTTGATATAATAGGAAAGAACTGTTAGATTGATGATCCGAAGTTCTTTAGTATTTTTGTTTTTATTTGTAAAAAATAGTGCTCGATACAGAAGTAGAGCCTAAATATAATTGCAAACATCGCTTGAAAATGAAACTGTCATCCAACAATTAAGGTTTAATATGGAAATTAAACTTGAATACGGATGACCAGTTTCGAAACATAGTAATTTCTGTGTCGCAATGGAATCATATTCTTAAAAAATGATTTTAATATATATATATATATATATATATATATATATATATATATATATATATATATATATATATATATATATGAAAAACACAGGAACAAAACTGGACATAACTTTGATTTTAGTAATGCCATACTAATTTTTTTTTAAATAATTCTGTACGGAGAAAGTATTTCAAGAGTTTAATAACAACAATATTACACACAACAAAAACATTATAATACATCGCCAACTTTTATTGAATCCATTCTTAAAGAATGTAATATGTTTATAAAAAACGCCCCCAAATCAACATGCGAAAAACCCCAAAACATAATGTATACTAGAAATACACATACATATACAGGCACACACACACACACACACACACACACACACACACACACACACACACACACACACTTCCGAATATATATTATCATCTGATTCCCATATACATAAACTAGAATTTTTATACACCTAAATACTTATAGCAATATTTACGGTTTTTTCGTTAGGCTTGAAATCCGTTAATTTCTTGAAACTTTGGATAAGAGCGTCGTCTCTCCTCGAATTCAGAATAAATTATACTAACATTGGTTTAAAGTGTTGAATGCACGTGAAACATGATGGACCAATGAAAATCCAACAACATAAAAGGAAATATACCAAAATTTCTTTCTTTTTTTTCTCTCAATATCTCATTCGCTGATGAAGCTTCAATTAAAGTGAAACATGTTTCCTATTTCTTCTTTCTCTTATCATTCTGTCGGATTCCGATCATATTTGATCTATAAATTATCCAAACCCATATTATATATATATATATATATATATATATATATATATATATATATATATATATATATATATATATATATATATATCAGTAAAAGTTTGTCACTTAGCTGATTGATGTTACCTTCAGCATCCTGACTCCGTAGGCGGACCTGTCCGTCCTCTCTTCAGGGAGTATCAGTAATTACTCTTTATATTTTTCGAGTTATTCTGTTATACTATTCTTATTTTTCGAGTTATTCTGTTATACACACATATCATTGGTGTAAGTTTTTTCCTTGTATTGTTTGTGTTCGTGTGTGCGTTTGCGCGCGTGCGCCCATGCGCCCATGCGCCCGTCTGCGTGGACGATGTTACTTGTAGAGTGACATGATCATTTGTCTTTTTTTTTCGTTTCTTAATTCTTTTTCCCTTTCGCTCGATCTTTAGCTTTTTCTCATTTTTTTCTTTTTCCTTTTTTTTTTTTTTGATAGTTACCATTTGTGGCGAATTACTGCAAGAATACAGATATCATTCCTCACCCTTTCTTCGACAAATCTTAATTGTTTATTACACTTTACGCAGAAGAACTTTTTCACTGCCAGTTCAAGGAAGACATTTGTGTCACTAACACACCAAAAAGAGAATGTCTAACATCGAGAATGTTTAACATAAGAAAAATTAATTCCTTTTAATAATATGTGGAAATATCCACTCTATGCCTGATGAAGGGCGCGAGATCGGAAAGATGTGTAACAAAATTATGGAAAATAAAGCATAATATATATTATTTTTAAATCCACATTGCAACCAAAATTTTAGCGGTTTCTCTTTTCTTTTTAATATATACACATTTTCTCGTTGGAACAACTATAACCTAACCTCTACCCTTTATATATATATATATATATATATATATATATATATATATATATAGAGAGAGAGAGAGAGAGAGAGAGAGAGCGAGAGATAGATAGATAGATATATAGATAGATAGATAGATAGATAGAGACACACAGAGAGAGACAATATTAGTGGTCAATATATATATATATATATATATATATATATATATATATATATCCAAGAGGATAAAATTCAGGTAGTGCTCTATGTCCAAAACAGAGCAAGAATATAATACAAAAGGTTCAAACACTAATATTCCATGGTTATAACTTATTACACTGGAATCGTAATCACGATCTAAGAATTTGTAGGTCTGATAAACTGGATCGTGATTATGATTCCAATGTAATAAATAATGACCATGGAATATTAGTTTTTGAGCCTTATATATATATATATATATATATATATATATATATATATATTCACACACAAGTTTATATATCTTCACTAGGCTATTATTTCGTATTCCTATTTGGTTCGGTGGTATCATAAATAGTAATTGTAGGAGGTTAGATTTGTAATTGAATATCATATATATATATATATATATATATATATATATGTGTGTGTGTGTGTGTGTGTGTGTGTGTGTCTGTGTGCGTGTGTGTGTGTGCGCGCACACGTCTATAGGTGTGTATGGTTAATATTTGTTCGTTTATTTTTTATTAATAATTAATTTTTTTAATTAAGTTTATATTATATATATTTCATTTATTTATTTAAAGTTTATATTATATTTATTTCATTTATTTTTATCTTTAATTAGTGCTTAGATAGCAAAGGAAGTATTTATTTATATGCCTACATTTACTTATTATTTCAGTTTTCTAGTTCAAGTGTTTGTTTTGGTTTTTAAACTAATTATTTTCTAATTTTTCCTCTAAGCATAATTTACAATTTTTACTGTTAATACATTATGGGGCTGCTCTTTTTACGATTTCCCACTTGATTTTGGTTGGCATTATGTTTTCTTTATGGCTGCATATGTATTTTGATAGGTTTGTATTATTTGTGTATTTTTTCTTTCGAATGACATTTTGTGGTTATAATACCTTTCTGTAAAATTTCTGTAAAAAAGTACATTTTTTTTGTCTGTGTTATTGTTACTAGTACGATAGCTTTGCATATTATGTTATTGGTGAAACATTTATTGTTAAGTGTGCAATTTTCTTTGTTTCTGCAGTTACATTTACTTGGCCTTGTTAAACTACTGATTATATACTTTCTACCAGGAACTGCAACTAAGGTCTACTCGGAATAGTTAAATTATAAAGGTTAGTTTTGTAAGAAACATAAATATGACTGCGCTGGAGTCTGTAATAGGGATTAGCTAAGTATTCTAGCAGACGAGCAAACTTGGAGACGAATAGTGAACTAATATCTGTATATATATATATATATATATATATATATATATATATATATATATATAAAGGTTGGCTATATATATATATATATATATATATATATATATATATATGTTCATAAATGTTATGGGAACTTACTCATAATAATAATGGACTATTCCGGACATTATAAATACTGCTCCTCAAGAGGAAGAGCAGAGAGGATTATTTTAAGAACATTGGAATAGTGATACTTGTCGAGACAACATAGTTCACTCTAGCCAAATCTGATATTCATTACTAATACTTCTACTTCTTTGTACATATTTCTGTTTGTAATATATCTGTGTTATTCCATACCTGTGTTCGAGTTATTCTTCATTGGTTCTACCTTGGACCATCACCGTGGTACAAGGAACCTGCACCATAACAATAAATTATTACGATAGTGACAATTTTTATAATAATTATACTTTTCGGGCGGCCATTGAGACATTAATTATTATTATTATTATTATTATTATTATTATTATTATTATAAATTGATTCATCTTGTCTTTTTTCTTTATAACTTTGTCTCGATCGTTGTACTCTCCATCCTTTCTCAACTCAGATACCTCATCTATTCGTTAATCCTTTATTAAATTCACGAGAATATACTGTTATCGTTCCTACGCCCGTTGCATCATCTATACTTCAAAGGAAATATCAGTGATCGTCGCTGTCAGTTCATTTTTATTATGCTGCTCTCTCTCTCTCTCTCTCTCTCTATATATATATATATATATATATATATATATATATATATATATATATATATATATATAAAATATATATGTATATATATCGTTCTTTCCTCCTACCAATCCGGTGTATATTTCTGCATTACCTAAACCAAGACTTGAACACAGGAATTCCAAGAAACAAGTTGAATCAATGTATAATAGCAACAGCAGTTTGTCTCAGAAATTTAGAGTCACAAGATCTTTTCATTCGAAAATAGAAATGGTGATACGGTATTATCTTTGAGAGAAAGATTTTAGCAATAATTTATAAGTTGATGGATATATGAGAAATTCGAAAAGTAATATACAGCCAGTCTGAAAGATCTTGATAACCGACTCTCTGTTTGAACCTCAACATATCATGATAGCAAAGTCAGAATAAACGGCGCCTGTGCAAGGAAAGCCATGCTACTTTCATGTTTGTTTTGTTATGTTTTTTAATGCGTAAATTTATTTCAGTTTATTTTATTTTTGGTTTATGTTGTGAGTCAGTGTATATACATTCTAAAGTTAGGAAGAACTTTTTCTACATTTCTCTGTTTCTATGAATTCACTTGGACAGGCCAAAAATGTGTGCATGTACCTCTTGATAAGAACGTGAGTAATATGACCTGCTTGCGTTTGTGTACTAATCAATGGATATGCACTGGGATACATACATACATTGGTACAATAAGAAATGCATATATATATATATATGTATGTGTGTGTGCGTGTGTGTGTGTGTGTGTGTGTGTGTGTGTGTGTGTGTGTGTGTGTGTGTGTGTGTGCATATGCGTGTGTGTGTGTGAAATGATAAAAATATATATTTTAATGTATGCTCTATTTATGGGTTTAACGTGCTCACTATCAGGGATAGAGCGTATGTAAATATAAAATTGGACATTCAGTTCCTACCCACCGACGACAATCTGTTTCATGCTTAAACGCAATCTTCAGGCCTAAAGCAAGAAAACAGACTGTTACCGCTGGGTTTTGATCTCAATATACACTTAGTGTATGTACGCCTGACCGCATGGATGTGCATCTGCACCAGGCCAAGGATTGTTTATATGGATGTGTCTGTGTGAAGTAAAATGCGTACACCTGTATATATGTGTGTCTATGTGTATGAGAGTGTCACCCCAAACAAACACAGAAGTAAATTTCCCCTTCCACTATAATCAAACAAGCATAAATAGATACAGTTTTAAAAAATAAACCAGTTTGTCTGATGATCGTAAAAGCATGAAACCCAGGGTCACAAACTTATATACATGCAACAGAATATATTTATATATATATATATATATATATATATATATATATATATATATATATACATCTGAAATGAAGGTGTTAAGCTTAATATTACTAGAGATATTAAAATACTAAAGCAAAGAATAAAAAGAGAAGCAACCGGTTTCGCTCCCGCTCTTCAGGCTTCTACGGGAGCTTTTAATGTAATTAAAAAACAGAATATGCAATGAAAAAGGAAATGAGTGTGAGGGGGAGAAAAAAAATTGGAGCTAGAGGAAAACGACAGCGAGCCCCAACAGACACTCACGCTGTTTACACAGGGAGGGCCTGCGGGACCCGATATATATATATATATATATATATATATATATATATATATATATATATATATATATATATTAATAAATATACATAATATCCTTTACCGCTAGCACAACTCTGAGTTTCATACACGACACAATCTTCAGGTATGAAGTGACCGTTACACAGTTTAAATTATAATATATTTGGTTATCACAATGTTCACGATGTTAAATTTTATTTTGGTTCCACCGATAAAAATAATTATGCTGGTGTGACCAACAGACAACTTGCCAGAGGACCTAACACCTTTGACAAGAAAAAAGGACGAAAGACGAAAAATAAAGTAAATTGCTGAACGCCCAGATTTATAGTCAGAGCAAAAATGCAAACTCCTAACAAAGGACAACCCGAAGCGTTACTCGAGTTTCACGCTCTCGCGATCATCAGATGACTAGAATGCTTATACACACACACACACACACACACACACACACACACACACACACACACATATATATATATATATATATATATATATATATATATATATATATATATATATATATATGGGCATGTATGTATTGTCAACTACACGTTTTCCGGGTACACCAATCTGCTGTTGCAGACGCCTGTCCAGGCACACTTGAAGCATTATTAACTTGAAACTTTAGTAAAAGAGATGAGAGTTCGAGTCTCACTCAAAGTTCTGCGCTGTTTACTAATGACCAAAAACTATCTGATTTGTCAACATTAATATCTCATACGTAATATTAAAGAATATTACGTATTCAACTTCCGACTGCTTTAATTAGTCGGCGAGTGAGTGCGTAACTTTGGGGTTTTGTTAGAAAGTTCATTCTATATTCTCGTAAAGATGTAAGAGTCTTCTCTTCTTCCCTTTCAGTTTGGTGATTATATATATATATATATATATATATATATATATATATACATGTCATGCGGTTTGTCCGACGTATACGCATACTGATCTCAGCTGGGTCCACATGGGTTTACATGTTGGGAGCAGCCACGGATATCTAATGAAGTCGTGGATCTGCCTGTGTCATCACGTAGATCAACCTGCTAATGCATTTGGCTTCTCTGGTGGACACAACCAAAAGTCTATTTTGGAATCATCTAAAGTGCATCATATATAATACATGAGTAAGTACGTTGAAAAGTAAATACAGTTAAAATGAAAGAAGTACTAGCTAATAAGTAACAATGAGTGACATTTACTTTATCTCAATAATAGGAAATATTCAATGTTTATTTGTAATTAGTATTTGATTTGCCTAACATGATGACATCTGCCTGTTGTTTTTTAGTTATCACATCAAAGCAGCAAAATAGTTAAAACAAGTGTTTGGACTTTGCTATAATCCAACAACAAAGCGAAAAGTAGCTTTTATTTCCGTTTCAGAAAATATCACATAATCACCAGTTATTGCATATAAAGCATTTATTTACATTGTTCAGGCTGTTGTTCTCATCTTCATTGTCATATTCACGACGTTTCGATCGTTGTATGCTCCGGCCTTCTTCAGGCGATATACCTTGGAATTTCAAGCCAAACCTTTTATTTCGTACCCAAGGACACATGGCAAAGTGGATAAAAGTGTTGGTTAAAGTAATCTAGTGACTTGACTCAAAGAGTTGTGAGTTCAATACCTGGCCACAGCAGAGGTGAACAAAAACTTGGAGAGTTGAATTACTAAAGAAAAAATTACTAAAACTGAAATATCGCACATGGAACTAGAACAATCTATTCCGGTGGACGAAATAAAGGGTTCGAGTTGAAATTTCAACAGAGATCACCTAAAGAATACCGGAGAATATAAAAATTCTTACAATCCAAATGATGTCGACCTTCAGAGGAAAAATAGTATCATATTTTACCCACACTTCTTTAAAAATAAAATAAAATAAAACCTTTCTCTAAGATCGTATATGCGAAATTGAGGTTGCTTTTTGGCTAATGGTTACCCAGACACTGTAAACTACTAGTACTTATAGGTAGTCTAACTCTGTAATACTGCAATAATATAAATAGGTAGTGTTATACATGAATTTGAGGTTTCCGGTGGGTAATGTTTACCCAGACAATATAGACGACCAGTACCCTAACTCCATGATACTGTAATATTAAATATAAAAAAGAACTGTTAGATATGACGTTGAGGTATCTACCCGGTAAGCCAATATTTACCCAGAAAACATAGACGACCAGTATTTGTACTTAGCCTAACTCCATGTTACCGTAATATTAAATGTAAATAGGTTAGTTTTTTTAAAGGATGTTCCAATAACTTGGACCGATTTTAAACTTAATTCACATATAAATCGGTTCACGTTATTGGAACACCCTATATATGCAATCAAATATGGCTTCTTTTTTTCAGTAAGCTCAAAAGAATAGTGATAAATCATTCTTTCTCGAGTTTGACTGCGATAAATATTTAAAATAAACGTTTACAATCTTTCCAAAGAATGCATAGCAATTCCCAGATAATAAAGAAACGAAATCATAGTGAACCCTGACTACCTACTTACAAGAGAAACATAAAAAGAAACGCCGTAACCTTAAAACAACCACTATACAAAACGTTGCAAGTATTTCTGTCGAAGAGTTAATTGAAGTTCCATGTTTCTGGCATTCACCTTTTAGAAATACAGTGTAACCCGGATATAAGAGAGTTGTCGGGACCGGAGAAGTCTCTTATATCCGGTTTCTCTTATATCCGGGTTTGGTCTATTATATATACATTAACACAGGCTCTAATTTGGGACCAGAGAAAAATCTATCTTATATCCGGGTTTCTCTTATATCCGGGTCTCTTATATCCGGGTTACACTGTATATCATTTATTTATTTATTTTCAATAGAGAATCTAGCGTAGATTTTATTCATTTGTTCAATTAAAATTATCTTTTTTAAAGATTTTGTTTTTCTACGTTTTTATTTCTTATTCTAACCAAGGTATTTATTTACTTATTTTTACTTGATTAATTGGAATGCCATCCTGTAAATACGGCTGACTTTATTTAGCTTCCTATACCCAAACATTAGCAATTCTTTCTTCGCCTTCAGTAAAAAGTCAGATAAAATGCTAGTATGCTCGTCTACACGCTCAACTCCAAAGAAACGACATAGACGAGATCGCGAACGAAAGACGAGATCGCGATTGAAAGACGAGATTTTACGTTGAAAAAGATTGAATAAATTTTTACACCATTTATGGATCTTGTGTAGAAAGATCCACTCAATCAAACCTCGTTTGGACTGATATTTTCATTTGATCATTTAGTGAACTAACGGACAAAACGTTTCAATTCAGAGAAATGGCGTGTGGTTAATAGGGTTGTATTGTTTACCCTGCTTTACTCGAGAAGGATAGGAAGAAAAAAAAAGAAAGCTTAACCTATTTGTTTCAGAAATGTAGAAATATTAACAAAGAAAACTGATTGATTTTTTTTGTAAATTTCTGAGATGAATTATCATTATTATACACTGATTTATTCGAACTTGTATCTTGATATTGATTCTTATAGTCACGACGCTTCGACTGGGATGTAGTTGAGTATATTAGTTCTATAGATATTTTCATGGCAATTTATTATAAACTTTCCCCTTTGGCACCTGAACTTTGCGCCTTCTTGGTCTCACGTTTTCCACTGACATGAATCACTGACTTGGAATCAATTGCTAGTTTTACTGTTAGGAAGGTTGGTTCACTGTGTCGTACCAGACAACTCTATTTGCCAGAATGCTTCTTACCCGTTTATAAATCTACCATTCGTCTGTGCATTGAATATTGTTGCTATATTTGGTTTTGTTATGGTGACCTATCTCCATTCGAATGAACTCTTCCTCCTTCATAAATACTAACCTGCGAGACTTCCTAAGCTAGGCAGTCGGGACGCAATGTAACCTGACAGTTCGGACCGACATGTATCTGCCGACTAATAACACTCTTATGTTCTGTTATTTCAATACACTTGTTCAACCTACCATCTTCCTTCCGTGTCTTTCTTTCTGGCCCTTAACAGGCCACAATCGTCAGTTATGAAGCTTTAGATAAAAATGGCGAAGCTCGGGCTGTTGCTTTGTTCAGTACAAGACACAAAACCCAATCAAGGTAGACCGTTACTGTATGGACTTACATTGGCGTAGGAAAGAACAAGCGTTAGGTATAGATTTTGGAATCAATCTGTATAGGATTACGGAAACCTTCTTTTTGCCGGCAGAAGGGTTTTTGTGAAGTCCCTTAATTTGTTGGGGGATATTTTATTTTAACTGTCCCTCGCTCATTATTTACACGCAATTTCCCCTCCCCCCGTTATAAGTACTTATTGATTTTAGCGACCCCCCCCCTTTTTTGCTCTTCATTTTCGTTGCTGTTCTTTTCGTTTCATTTATCAATTTTTCCAACGATTTTCTCCTGAGGAGATGTTGGACGAAAGGGCCTTAGGGACTATTACCATTAATAAATTCCTTGTTTTTAAAATAGTATATATATATATATATATATATATATATATATATATATGTGTGTGTGTGTGTGTGTGTGTGTGTGTGTGTGTGCAGATATAAAGATTTAAAGTGTGCTATATTTATGGGATAACGTGATAGAGCGTATGTAAATATAAAATTGAACAAACTATTAAATAAGCGACCTAAACAAATACACAAAGATTTTTACTACGTTAATAAAACATCAAAAAACGAAAAGAATAAATAAATAAATGAAAAAATGAAAATAAAAACAAGTAAAATAAATTAACCTAAATAAATAAATAAACAAGCCAATCCCGCCAAAATAACAGCCAGAATGGATTACCCGCAATGCACCCCTGACCCATATATATAAATACTCGAGAAAAATTCAACACTCGCGGCCTGACGATTGCGTCTATCATGAAACAGCCTGTCGCCTCTGAGCGGTGCCTTCAATGTTCACTTTTATTGTTACATATATATATATATATATATATATATATATATATATATATATATATATATATCGGACATATAGTACTGGTGTTAATAAAACTCTGCTCAATGCAATATAACAGAGCTATTAAGTATATATTAATAAATATACATATTATACCTCACTGATATCACGACTCGGAGTTTCATGCACGACGCAATCTTCAGGTGCAGAGTAAAAAGTAACATTTACGCAATTTGAATTATAATCTATCTGGTTATCACAATGTTGGCGTAGTTATAAATTATGCTGGGATTAGAGTTTTTTAATTTTAAAATTATATTTGGCAATTAAAATAAGCGGGATTTATATATGTATGTAATAAAAAGTAAATTAAAATATTATATTTTAATGGTGAATATTCATATTATAATTTTTTGAAAATTTTTCAAAAACATTTTAAGTAAAGGGAGATTACTTGTTATTGTTTAAACAAAAACCATAAATTTGTATTCAAATAAATAGTACTTTGCATTAAAAATAAACCGTAATTTACATTAAGAATTCAAAATTAAAAAATTAATTAGGTTCAACGTATTTAAGCAGATATTTATTTTTATGCCTACATATAACCATCAATTCATTTCTCTTGTTTAATAAGCTAGGTTTATTAAAGTGTTTTAAGATAATTAATTTTTCAATTAGTCATAAATTGCAATTATTTCCTTTTCCGTGATAAGCCTTAACTCTAGATAAAATTTCCCAGTTGATTCATGGTTAGATGCCCTCATTCTTTAATTGCCAGAATTATTTAGAGAGAGCAGTGCTGTTTTTGTAATTTAAATTACTTAAGGTCATTCGATGATGGTAAAAACGTAATTTCCAAGGATTATCCGTGGAACCAAAATAAAATTTAACATCGTGAACATTGTGGTAGCCAAATAAATTATAATTTAAACTGTGTAACGGTCACTTCATACCTGAAGATTGTGTCGTGTATGAAACTCAGAGTTGTGCTAGCGGTAAAGGATATTATGTATATTTATTAATACATACATACATACATACATATATATATATATATATATATATATATATATATATATATATATATATATATATATATATATATATATATAATCATTTATACAATATATATATATATATATATATATATATATATATATATATATATATTCTGTTGCATGTATATAAGTTTGTGACCCTGGGTCTCACGCTTTTACGATTATCAGACAAACTGGTTTATTTTTTAAAACTGGATCTATTTATGCTTGTTTGATTATAGTGGAAGGGGGAATTTACTTCTGTGTTTGTTTGGGGTGACACTCTCATACACATAGACACACATATATACAGGTGTACGCATTTTACTTCACACAGACACATCCATATAAACAATCCTAGGCTTGGTGCAGATGCACATCCATGCGGTCAGGCGTACATACATACGCAGTTGTAATTCTATTTCGGTGTCGAAACCCTAACTTTTATAACACTGTTCATTTCAACAAGTAGCGGGTAGGGGTGTTCTTGACACTTTTTCAGATCTGCCGCCTGCGCCGTCAGAGAAACTTACACTTCATCACGCACACACATATGTGGACGCACACATACACTCATATGACGAACTATACATTTTTATATATCAAGAACAATGTTGGGGGGAAATGCATGACAAAGTGGAAATTTTTTTTCGTGTGACTCGTTTCGTCCTTTAGGACTTCAGTCCGATGAAGTCCTCAACGACAAACGCGTCACACGAAAACTTTCTTCCACTTTATCACACATTTTCTCTCTCTCTCTCTCTCTCTCTCTTTCTCTTTCTCTTTCTCTCTCTCTCTCTCTCTCTCTCTCTCTCTCTCTATATATATATATATATATATATATATATATATATATATATATATATATATATATATATATATATATATATATATAATCCTCTTATTTAGATGATAAAGTATGAGTAGTTGTGTAAATACTCTTCGACTGATGGAGTAAAAACAGCAAAAATCGGAAATAGAAGAAAAGCCTCTGATGATATCGAAATGAGCCCCGCAGATCCGGATGTCCCCGGATGTCTCCGGATGTCCCCGGATGTTCGTCTATCATGAAGCAATTCAGTCACTGAAACGTCGATGATCAAGCAGAACACAAATTATTCATTCTTCTGCCACTATTTCTTCAATTACGTGAACCGCTAATCAATAGTCGAGTTGGGTTTTCTTATCAACTAAGAGAGAGAGTATTGCAATAAAAAAACAAAATAATAACATCAAAGAAAGTCTGTAAATTAAATACTAATTAATTAAAATTATGAATTTTAAACCTGAAACTCTCTTTCATCTAATTGATATGTTATTATAAAGAAAAATTAATAATAAAATGAAATGTTGACTCCAAATTGGCGTCAACATTTCAAAAGAAGGATGGCAGCGGTGGGATTCGAACCCACGCCTCCGAAGAGACTGGTGCCTTAAACCAGCGCCTTAGACCGCTCGGCCACGCTACCAACTTACCAATTTGTAAGTACCATATATTAAATCTGTGAACTGTCACGATGACACGTACGCAAAAATTTTTAAATTTTTATCTCCTGAACAGTTTTTGACAATAATTACTGTGAAAACCACAACAGCGACACTTAATGTGGTAAAGGTTGAAATTCAAACATTTATAATATGTTTAACTAACATATACAGTGTAACCCGGATATAAGAGAAACCCGAATATAAGATATATTTTCTCTGATCCCAAATTAGAGCCTGTGTTAATAAAACAAAATAGACCAAACCCGGATATAAGAGAAACCCGGATATAAGAGACCTCTTCTCCGGTCCCGGCAACTCTCTTATATCCGGGTTAAACTGTATATAAAATTTTTGACTATGACCAGTCGTATTAATTCTTCAGGTACGCTACAAATGAAGCGTGCCTCATGGATTAGCTTTCCAAACAGCAATTCACAATTACCTTATCAACTATTGTAGAGAATATTGGGACTGTGCAATTTTTGGCTTCACCCTCACACGTGCTTTTGTACGTACTTGTGGAGATTCCACATTAAACCTGACCTTGTATCATATTTGACCTCAAAGGGAGATTAATAAATTGCCGCTAAAGTTGTTGAGCATTTTTTTTTTCGCTCGGTTACACATGTTTTAATCGAATGCACCGCAAGCCCCGTAGTAAAGCCACTAAGACACAACTGGTTACTGGGTGTGAAAGAATTAGAAAACAAAAATATTAAGGCGCAAGAACAATAAAATGAGTAATCAGGAAGACAGTAGATAGCGATTGAGATTGCATTTACATTTTTGGAGGTTAAAGTTGACTGGAAAGCATGGCGCCAGAGAGAGAGAGAAGCAATATTCAAGCGGCATTCTACACTGGTTTCTCCCTTCTCTGACCATTTGATATTTCAGATTGTAAGTAAGCTAAACCAGTTGTATTAATTACACAGATTTTGCCAAGTGCATCGCTGAAATAGGATTTGGGGGGTCTGCTCCTCACCAAAATTATACGCCCCCCCCTCTCATGCCTGGTAAAATAATGTGAACTAATTTAAGAACATAAATCATTCATGAAGAAACACATTTCCAACGCTTGATCCAATAAAAAATCTTTCATCGTAAAAAAGAAGCGTTGATTCGTGAATTTGGTAACAGTAATTGTGATTTCGATTCTAGGGTCAGGAAGTGCGTACTTGTATTTAGTGAAGACGAGGCGAGCAATAATTTAGCAAGTACTAAATAAGAACTATATTAGATTCCCTAGAAATAGCCAGGGTAAACGAAAAAAATATAATCACTTAGATTAAATTAAGGGTTCAGTTCGAAATTAACTGAGGGTTACCCGGATCGACAAAAACCAAATGAAAGCTGGAGGGCACAACGACTGAAACGTTGTGACAGCAACAACAAACATGAGGACACTAGTCTGCATGTAAATAATCTATATTATAATTTTACTTGTCCCTCCTTCCATTAGCTAGTTCCTTAGTTCGCACGGCCGTTACGCTCTGCCAATACTTCATAAATGATGAACTATTCCGTTTTGACCGCGTGAAAACACTGAACTGACATATCAGAGACGCTACTTGGTTTCAGTGAGAAAATGAAAGAAAAGAAGAAAGAAGGTAAGATAGAAGAAATGTTTGTTTCAGTGAAATGCAAAAAGTTATCAATTTCAAATCTTTTCATTTGTACACCCTTACTTATAAATATATTTATTAATAAAAAAAAATGCTTGTAAGACAGGTTTTCGGCTAGTGTATATAATCATAGCAAAAAATAATTGTTTACTTTGAATTAGAACTTTTCCCAATCTGGGAAACAGTCACTGTTACCACAAAACGAGCGTTAGAATTCACAAAAAAACACTTACTCACTAACCCCACCCCCACCTCCGCCGCCCCCTCCTTCACTCAAAACATTCTGGTTCTTGCCCAGTATCATTTCTCAATATCGGATAACTTGGAAATAGAGAAATAATCTTGTATATTTGTAGTGAATAGGATGCTACAATTTTTAAATGACGAGATTTTGCTGTTGCTCAATAGTTTGTAGCGAGAAGATTTACTATTTCTTGCTGATGAGGATGAAGACTTCCAAAAGAAACACATAGAGAAATTTTTACACACACACACACACACACACACACACACACACACACACACACACACACACACACACATATATATATATATATATATATATATATATATATATATATATATATATGAAGAAATATAGTTTTAAGGTGTGCTATATTTATGGGATAAAGTGCTCAATATCAGAGATAGAGCGTATGTAAATATAAATATAAAAGTGAACATTGAAGTCAACACTCAGAGGCAACAGGCTGTTTCATGCTAGACGCAATCGTCTGGCCGCGAATGTTGGATTTTTCCTCGACTATTTATATATATGGGTCAGTGGCGAAGTATGTGTAATCTATTCTGGCGGTTATTTTGGCGGGGGTGGCTTGTTTATTTATTGATTTATTTATTTGGGTTAATTTATTTTATTTGTTTTTCATTTTCATTTTGTATTATTTATTCTTTTTGGTTTTTGATGTTTTATTAATGTAATAAAAATAATTAAATAAAAAAAATAATATATATATATATATATATATATATATATATATATATATATATATATATATATATATATATATATTAATTGATTTACCCAGACGGCATGCATTTAGCGAATGTCAGAATTATGTTGAAAAATACATCTCTACCCATCCCTAAACATAACTCCGCTTTCGAATGTAACTATTAACTGATACAACGAAAATTAAAAAATTGAACACGCTACCACTCCTTGTCTAGATGAATGGATTTCTCGGTATCCTTGGAAACACTCAATTATGAATCTTTGCCGTGCCTTTAAAACTATAAATTTTAAAAAAAGGTACTCCAAAATTCGCTTGACGAGGAAATGGAACTAATGTCTTTAATTTAATAAAATTAAATTCGAAGCTTTTAGCTTCCATTTTTGAAACATGGTTATCACTGTGTAGCGAAAAACCCTATTTTAAATCAATTAATTTATAATATTAATGCTCTGTAAATTTATATGAAAACTTGGGAATCCAAAATTTCAGGATTGCGGAAACCGGGTCCGACCCGGAATGTTTTTAATTTACTCACGGATGTTGGACTACGGGCTCTAAGAGTAAAGTTTTTTAAATGTGTGACACATTGACATTTGCATTTATTATATAGATGAAGTGTTTGGACGGGGCTTTTCTTGATAAACCTTGATTTAGAACCTGTTTATGACGACAGACTGCATGATATTAACATTTTTTAATTTCTATTTTTTTTTATTACTTTCTGTTTTTCTTTCCTCATTTAGCCATTTTTTCTTTCTTTTTATATTCATTTCTTTCATTTACATTGCATATCGTTTCCTTCTAAAACCTTTCTTTCTGTCTTTCTTTTTCTATTTATGTTCTTTTTTTTTTCATTCTTTCTTTGTTTCACAATAGACAAACGAATTACACATCTGTTTGCGTTACCCGCCGAATATTGTTTTTCCAGCAAGATCCGAACTAAAAGAATCCGGGGATCCCTTCAGAAAGATAGGCAGGAAAATATCTTCATCGGGGATAAAATACACCTGCGTACCTGGAAACCCTTTTTTTTGTGTGTGTGAGGCCTATCGAGAGAAGGGCACATTAGTCAACCACTCTACTTAACAAAATTACTTCACCAAATGTACTAATATCTTCACTCAGTTTTGCTCCACCCAAATAACCCCACCCTCAAATGATACATTTTCACTTGATAATGACCAGTGTTTTAAAAATAAATAAGAAGAAGCATGCAGGAGATATAAACATCATTTTTTTAAATTTATTTTCTTTGTTTATCTATTTTGATAGATAGATAGATAGATAGATAGATAGATAGATAGATAGATAGATAGATAGATAGATAGATATGTCTTCAGGCCACTGTGGTTACCATCTAGCTTCTCATTCGCTAACTCGTTACTGATTTCTCGCTGGCATTGTGTTGATGATCACGGTTCGACTTGATCTGTTTATTGTTTCCTTCACGACCCTTCACCCTTCTGCCACGTTGTGTTTTTGATCGCAAAGGCGGAGAGAAAAATCGATGATGAAGTAAACTGAAGCGAAGAACCGGTAAACGGCGAGGAGCTACACAAGAAATTATAATTATTATTGTTATAATCAAATGACACTGTGTTCACATCCACTTTTGGAGTTTAAAGCCTATGTTAGTAGTAATTTAAATTTCTAAATTTTGATCTTCAAGGCTGGCATAAAGTCTTGGTCAGAAGATCTCGGCGAACGATGTGTATTACAGTAGCAGTAATGTGAGGACTCTTCACCCAGCTTATATGGAGTCCTACGTCCGGCAGGTGTGAGGTTGACCAGGATCTGGGGTTCGGTTATCTACCACCTTTAGCATCAACCTTTTTCTAAAATCCCATATTTTCAAAATATGTTTACTCGAGTAAATTTTCAACATTAGGGGTTGTCCAGCCCTCTTTTTCAGAGTAGTCAGAGGAATCAAGTCGCCTCTTAACTCCAACTCCCTTCACATCTCATCTTGCACCATATAGTCGGAGCTATTCTCTCTCTCTTTCTCTCTCACTCTCTCTCTCTCTCCCACTTTCTCAGTATCTAAGTGTTGGTACACTCTCTTTGTGACGAATCTAAATTTTAGAATGCGTAGGCGAAAAGGGTATTTCCAGTAATTAATCTTTCTTTATCAGCTTGTCCTACGCTAGTTGTTTTAGATGATTTATCCATGAACCAGGCCACACAACCGGTCGCCTATGATTACTAGTAATTAATTTTTCTTTATCACGTGTATGCAAAAGAATCCAGAATAATGTCGGCTATAAAAATTTTGACGAATGTCACAGAAATGAAAATGAAAGACCCCGTCACCAATCTTAGGCGCCAATCTTTATTTTTGTAGGTTTATTTTTCATCTGGATGGACGATTCTAACCATATGTTTTATTGGCCAGAAGAATTTTAGATGATATATCGGTGACCACCCGTTTTCTTCATCGACAACATGTTTTTTTTTCTATTTTCCAGGATCGACATCTTCGATAATACATTAATTGTCTCTTTCTAATCTGCGGGAAGTAGGGAAGGACTGGTAGTCTTGGTTTTGCTCAAATCTTAATGAATTCCGTCCACTTAAATTTGGGTTCGATCCTACTTGAAACACTTCTGGATTTCATCTTATTATTTTGAAACATAATTTTTCAACACATTTCGTTTTGAATTTTCTTCTCAACTTTTCAATCCGCTTTCCTGCGAATTTCAACAATTATCATCCAATCAGGAGGCTCTTTCATCTTGCTTTCTCTTTCTTTCCCTTTCTGTTGTCTGATCAACTCCCTGAGATCCCAATGTCACAGATAGATAGATAGATAGATAGATAGATAGATAGATAGATAGATAGATAGATAGATAGATATGAGCAAGGGTGAATATGAACAGGCTGAAATAACTGATAGATAGATAGATAGATAGATAGATAGATAGATAGATAGATAGATAGATAGATAGATAGATATGAGCAAGGGTGAATATGAACAGGTTGAAATAATTGATAGATAGATAGATAGATAGATAGATAGATATGAGCAAGGGTGAATATGAACAGGCTGAAATAACTGATAGATAGATAGATAGATAGATAGATAGATAGATAGATAGATAGATAGATATGAAAAGACTGAAATAACTGGGAAATAGATAGATAGATAGATAGATAGATAGATAGCAAAGGTAGATATGAAAAGACTGAAATAACTGGGAGATAGATTGTTTTCACATAGTCATGTTTTCAACTACTCTCGTGTTTGCCAGCTGGAAAAACCTATTCGTTACGTCTTTAGCGACAAAATTTGTTTGCCAAAAGAGAAATATTCCCACCCGCGAATATTGACGTAGCTGTATTTTGTCGACTGCGGAGCTATTCCGAAGAATCCAGATTGACACTGCCGTCCTATTTTAAACAAGACCTTCGGATGCGGTGGTTTGAATAAATTGTAGCAAACAGAAGGCGTTCCAAAGAAGCTCTTTGGCACAGATCATGCTGAAGATTTTTGAAGTATTTTAAAAAATACTTTCTGTCTGAATTTCTGGGATGGGGAGTTACTATTTGCACTATTTATATCTGGACTATTGTCCTCATCTTTGTTGTTATCACAATGTTTCGGCCGCTGTGCCATCCGGATTAAAGCATTCGTTCGTTAATTTGGTGGCAAATTAATTCATTAAATAGATTTCAATTCCTTGCCTGGGCAGAGTTCAGACTTGGACTCAGTGAAAACGCGCGAGCAATAACTGAGCCGTACTAAAAATAAAAACATGAACAGTGGAACGAGAACAGTCTACTCCCGGAGATTAAATAAAGGGTTCACTTCAGAATACCCTGTAGGCTACCCAGATCGATATACACCTGATGAAAGCCAGAGGGCACAATGGTCGAAACGTTGTGATAACACCAACAAAAATGAGTACAATAGTCCGAATATAGTGTAAATGAAAAATACATTTAATCTAATATTTATTAGGTTGAGTCATAAATAATTTCCGTTTTTGTTTATCCATTTTCTTCTTCAAAAACTGAAGTACAATTGCATTTTATTCAGCTATATATTCACCATTATTTGAAATGACTTGTTGCCACTTATCATGGAGTTATTCTATATTCTATATAGCATGATAACTGTTGCTTCCTATTTCATTATCCTAATTCACCCAGAAGTCGTCCCGCCAAAACTTGCTCCTCAAGGTGCGGACAGCCCTTCCTGCATTATTGTTTACTTCCCACAAATATTTTCGTTTAGAAATATTTTCTTTTAAAGATTCCTTTTCAATAATTTTTTTTTTTTTTTTTTGAAAGGCAGTGTTTTTAAATTCAATTATTAGGTCGAGTCATAAGTAATTTCCTTTCTAAGGAACCAATTCTAATGACGAATGCATCATTCTCACGAACCGTTCCTTAAATATATCATAAAAGGTGATGAAAAGTGAATTGCATACAACAATGTTTAACTTTAAAGTCATTTCATTGACAACCGAACTCAATGAACTCCATGAAATAAAGTAAATGTTGTTTGCGTATGGTAGGATTGTTGGGATATAATTCATTTAGATCTCTTAAAATGGAATGAACTCCTAAATGTACATGTATACGGCCAGCAGCTGCAACGGGTCTATATACATTTGGTCGAAAAGTGCGCTGCTATTTTTAATAGTAAAAATATTTTCCTCCATAACGGCGAAAAACTGTATACAACAAGAATAATATAGGAAAAAATTGGAAAACGGTCTATTCTGCCCCACCTGCCATATTCACCTGAACTCACGCTGACCAATTATTAGATTTTTCCAAAGGTGAAAAACGCTTTAATGTTGAAAAACTTCTCTAATGGAAATCAGATTAAAGTGTTCGGCGAAAGCTTTTTTCGCATTAAAACCCTTGACGAGATAAAAGCTTCCAACAAACAAAACGTTTTCTCCAAACAAATTTGATGATCGCCAAGGGCAGTTGATCCCAAACGGCGCCCCTCCTAGGTTCGGCGGAGAGGATAGCAGGTGAGGCGGAATGATCGAAAGACAATCAAAAATTTAGAAACAGATTTAAAAATTCATAGACCAAATATAAATATTTAAAATATTATTATGTAATTTGCATTCATGAGTCGCAGTATTAATTGTTATAAATAATTATTGACCGATTTTATCGTTGTGACATTTTTGCATTATATCAAGTATTAAGAATATAGTAACTAGGGTTTACAATTTTCGTCTAGAACCAATAATTCACTGTTCTCGTTTAGAACCAATGCTTTGCCATTTTTGTTTAGAACCAATAGTTCACATTTTTAGAACCAATATTTCGTAGTTTTCGTTTTGAACCAATAGTTAGGTTTTCGCTTAGAACCAATAGTTCACATTTTTCAGAACCAATAGCTCACAATTTTAGGTTAGAACCAATAATTCCCAGTTTTCCTTTAGCACCAATAGTTTGCAGTTTTTGTTTAGAACAAATAATTCGCAGTTTTCATTTCACAGTTTTTGTTTAGAATTAATAGTTCACAGCTTTAGAACAAATAGTTCACAGATTTTGTTTACAACCAATAATTCGCAGTTTTTTTATAGCACCAATTGTTCACACTTTTTGGTTAGAACCAATATTTCACAGCTTTTGTTTAGAACCAATTATTCAGTTTTTGTTTAAGACCAATAGCTCACAGTTTTTGTTTCGAACCAATAATTCCGTTTTAGTTAGAACCAATAGTTCACAGTTTTTGTTTTGGACCAATAATTTAGAGATTTTATTCAGAACCAATAATTCACAGTTTTTGTTTAACCAATATATCACAGTTTTTGTTTTGCATCAATAATTCATTGTTTTCGTTTAGAACCAATAGCTCACAGCTTTTGTTTAGAACCAATGGTTCACAGATTTTTTACAACCATTAATTCGCAGTTTCTGTATAGAACCAATAGTTCACAGTTTTATTTAGCACCAATAATTCAGAGTTTTTATTCAGAACCAATAGTTCACAGTTTTTGTTTAGAACCAATAGTTCGCAGATTTTTTTAGAACCAATAGTTCGCAGTTTTCCTTTAGAACCACTAGTTCACCGTTTTCGTTTACAACCTATAATTCGCAGTTTTCGTTTAGAACCAATAGTTCGCAGGGTTTTTAAGAACCAATAGTTCACACTTTTCTTTTCAAACCAATAGTTTACGGTTTTCGTTTAGAACCAATAATTCACTGTTTTCGTTTAGAACCAATAGTTCGCGGGGTTTTTAGAACCAGTAGTCCACAGTTTTATTTTTAACGAATAGGTCACAGTTTTCATTTAGAACCAATAGTTTACAGTTTTCGTTTAGAGCCAATAGATTTCAGGGTTTTTTAGAACCAATAGTTCACAGTTTTTTTAGAACCAATAGTTCACATTTTTCCTTTAGAACCAATAGTTTACAGTTTTCGGTTACAACAAATAATTCACTGTTTTCGTTTAGAACCAATAGTTCAGTTTTCGCTTTGAATCAATAGTTCATATTTTTTAGAACCAATAGTTCACATTTTTAGTTTAGAACCAATAATTTACAGTTTTCCTTGAGAACCAATAGTTCGCAGCTTTTGTTTAGAACCAATAGTTCACACTTTGCCATATACTTAGCCATATTCATTATTAGGACAATTTGAAATGAATAAATGTATATAAGTAAATCAAATTAAACACGAAAGTTCTAATTTTTAACTCAAATTATAAAATATTTTTATTGCATAAAAATCTCTAACAAAAATTGTATAAATTAAAAATTATATAAATTTTAAAGAAAAATTATTTTTAATATTTGAAATGAAATCTTCCGACAAAGGTTTCAGTTATACTGTAAATCAGTGGTTCTATCCTGGGGTCTATATGGACCCTGGGGTCTATATGGACCCTGGGGTCGATATGGACCCTGGGGTCTACAGGGGTCCATTTTAAAATGGTTTATTATGTGTTATTTTACTAGTGTACATAGATGTTCCATAGAATACAAGTTCATTTTCATTAAATTAATTTTTAAATTAAAGCATATATATTTATTATTTCTATAATACATTTCCTTAACTTATCCATTAGTAAAAATATTTTCTATAATACGATTCCTTAACTAATCTATTAGTAAAATATGTTCTATAATACAATTCCTTAACTTATCTATTAGTAAAAAATAAAATAAGCTTTTTACTCATCGAATTTTTATGCGGGTCCACAAAAACTTGTCCACGGATAAAAAAAAAATGTTGAGAACCACTGCTGTAAAGACGTGTTCAAAAGTGTAATTAAAGTTCAAAAGTTTAATTAAAAGCCTGGCTCAAGCGAATTGTCAATCAGAAAGACCCAAAAGTTGTCTTGAATGAGAAATTCTCAGTGTGTGAATGATGTGAACGTAGCCACAGATAGGGTGAGTTTAGTGAGTGGAAAATACAAGCTAGAAGATTGTTATCTTCAATGAAAAGCTTACTGTTGTTAAGAAGAAAACAAACAAACCCTTAATTCCTTCTTACATGATCTTCTTCAAATATCCACTTATAGCAATGAAAGTTAAGAATGTCCCAAAGATTTTATTATGGTTCATTGCTATATAAACCATGAGCTGTAGTGTGCGACACGTCAGTTTAAATGATGCGTTGCGTGTTGTAATCAAATTGTAATAATAATGGCTACTAGTATACGCGTTTTCTAGGTTGGCTAGCAAATCCACTTTAAAGACGTCTGTTCAGGCACATTTGTATTTATTTTACACCTACAGAGTCAATTTTATACTGCAACTATGCTAAAAGGAATTTATTTAATGGTTTTTGGAAGAGAAAGCGTAATCTGGAAAGATTAGTAGTTGAACAGGGTGAGAACACTCAGCACCTCGGTCACAATGACTTATGACTTCATGCTAGTATAATTACCAACGACTTCCAAACAGTTTCGTCAACTCTATTTCACTCACAACGTATTTTCGCTCATTCAATTTCACTCACTGTTATGGACATTATAAATACTGCGCCTCAAGAGGGTGCAGTCGTTCAGAGTTCAGAGCCTCGTTCGGGGAGGTTGACCAACCCGATCCCGTTTATACGGGTTCTACGGGCATTTTTTGGCCGAGCCTACGGGTTCGGTGAGCCCACATTAAACCAGCCTTGTGCCACATTCGACACACGTGGGCGTGTTGTTGAACATCAGTTCAGAGTTCAGAGTCAGTCAGTCGAGAGTCAGAGACACTCAGAGACAGAGTCCAGTCAGACGATTACTGTAAGACATTGGAATAGTGATACTTGTCGAGACAACATAGTTCACTCTAACCAAATCTGATATTCATTACTAATACTTCTACTTCTTTGTACATATTTCTGTTTGTAATATATCTGTGTTATTCCATACCTTTGTTCGAGTTATTCTTCATTGGTTCTACCTTGGACCATCACCGTGGTACAAGGAACCATAACACTCACATTACCTTTATTCGGTCTGAAATGATTTTTTAAAAGTTAAATGAGAGTCTCAATTCCAGAAACAGAATATATTTCTTCTGCATAGTGTGAAGCGTGCACTCGCTGTAGAAAACAAGCTAATAATGCTTCATTATTTTTATTGCAGTAAGTTCGATCCTCGCTGAGTGACCTGCAATTGTGGCATTTTGTCAAACTAAACTTTGTTGAGTTACTGCTTTTTACTACAAAATGTTCTTTTCAAATGGACATTCAGTTTTCTTTCTTCTTTAAGCTACGTCTCTTCGGGGCGTGGAAAATCTTGGCTCTCCACAATTTCCTCTCCTTTGTGTTTGTCTTTTTGCTGTCTCTCCAAATCCCTGTTCAGCTAAGCTCATTATTTAGGCTATGCGCTGTTTACTTCTGTCCATCTTGTCTTCAATCTGCCCTGCAAGTGCCAAAGTCTCCAAGCCGTCTTTCCACATTATGTGTCATAGGACTTTCAACTATCTCTTTCTGATGTTAAATATAAGTGTTCTTTCTGTTTCCATTTTCTCTAAAACGTTGTTGCTCACATGTTTAGTCAAAGATATTATCAGCATCCTTCTATAGAACCAAATTTCTGTTGCCCCAAGTCTCTCAAGAGATTATCCACCATTCATTGCCATATATGATGACTGATATTTCATAACAGTTCAGTAATCTTTTCTTTGTTTCTAACTAAATTTTACTGTTTTTTACTACTTTGCTTAGCTTTTGAAAGGTATATTTCGCCATTCCAAATTATCTAACGATTTTGGTGTTAGGTTTTCCGTTGTGTGTTAAAAAAAACTACCTAGATATGTGAAGGTCTTCACTTGCTTGATTTTGGTATTTCCAATTTGTAATTCGCATATTGGGTTGTTTCTTTTGCTGACAACCAGACATTGTCTTCTTTTAATTGATATTTAGTACTTTTACTCGCTTCCTTTCGGTGTACTGTGCCATCGACATATCTAATGTTGTTAAGATTGTGGCCACCAATAATGAATCTCGATAGGACTACTAATTATCTCGGGACTGATTCACTGTAAAGGTTGAATAAGTCTGATGAAAAGACACATTATTGTCTTTTGTCAAATCTCTTAAATGTTCATAGCTATCGAAATCAACATTCAAACAGTTATGTGCCATGCGTGATACACGTTTAGGCAGACTTTTTCCCGCAGTTGGTTGCCATTTCTTTCTGCCCATTTCTTTCTGCAGTAGACCAGGTATTTACCCATAAACGGGAGAAGAAGATTCAAATCTTTCCGAACGGTGTTAGCACGTAAGTAAATGTAATGGGTGCGACTAATAGAGAGGTATTTAACCATAGCTGGAGGGAGAAGAGGATTCATACCTATCCCAAGGGTGTTAGCACGTAAGTAAATGTAATGGATGCGACGAGTAGCCCAGGTATTTAACCATAGGTGAGGGGAGAAGAAAAGGATTCATACCTGTCCCAAGGGTGTTAGCATGTAAGTAAATGGATGCGACTGGTAAACCAGGTATTTACCCATAGCTGGGAGGAGAAGAAGGGGATTCATACCTTTCCCAACGGTGTTAGAATGTAAGTAAATGTAATGGATGCGAATAATTGACCAGGTATTCACCCAAAGCTGGGGGGAGAAGAAGTGGATTCATACCATTCCCAAGTGTATTAGCACGTAAGTGAATGTAATAGCTTCGTCTGGAATTCGAACTCGGCTCTCCGATTCCTCAAACCGAGCCTCTATCCATTACTCCACCGTGCCATTAGATAAGTATAAACTGACTGTAAATATATTTCTAAGTATGTTATACGGTCGAGTATGTGAGTTTTACGTGTGTGTGTGTGTGTGTGTGTGTGTGTGTGTGTGTGTGTGTGCGCGCGCGCGCGCGCGCTTTGCGCATGTGTGTATTCTGCGTGAGTTTAAGAGTGCGAGTAAGAGAGAGAGAGAGACGTATATCTGTAGCAACACTTTGTGGATGTCTTTGTTTTCATTGTTATAAAAGGCAAACACATGTAAATTCTATTTTCGTACTCACCGGGCGACTTGGTTACACCACGAGAGACCGGAAGCAGCATCGTTTAACAAAAGTTGTAAAAGCGATTCGTCATTTCCGCTTTCACAATTTAAAAAAAATATTTTTCTTTCCTAAATAATACAGATACTCAGCAGTCTTTTTTGTTATTTTCTCCATGGGTTCACCAATTGCAATAACTATATATATATATATATATATATATATATATATATATATATATATATATATATATATATATATATATATATATATATATATATAAATGACGTGGGGTGGAGATGATGAAACAAAGTTGAAAAGCTATAAACCACGCGTTTCACCGACGTCTGTTTGTCTCGGCTTCTTCAGGTCAAAATGAAAGACAACATCGTGTGTAGGGAAAATGAGTTGGGATTTTTTGTTTGAGATACTATAAATTAAGGATTAATTTGAAACTTTTAAAACCCTTTATTCTACATTCAACATCATCACTTGATAAGACACCAGAAGTGTTGAAACAAAATGGCTATTCTTATAGTGATTTTATAACATATTTATGCTATAATTTTTAAATAAATAATTATATACATATATATATATATATATATATATATAATTATATATAGATATAGATATATATAGATATAGATAGATAACAAGCAAACAGTTGAATATACATGTATATAAAACAAGCAAACACTTGATTATATACATATAACAACCAAACACACACACACACATACATATATATATATATATATATATATATATATAGATATGTTTCATTGAATAATACAGACAAGTGTCTATTTTTATAATAATCTTTCCAGTTCTCTAATCAGTTTCTTGGTCTTAAGATGAAATTCATCAAGGAAATCGCCGTAATTTTTTTCTTCCCAAGTACAGAAAGGATTATTGTCAGAAATAAATAGACATAATATGTCTATATTATTCAATGAAACATGTTTAAATGAAGATATGTTACCTAAATATATATTTATTTTTCTGTGTCCATTCGCTTAAAAGCGTTAATTAGATTGCTCGCTGTTACCCCTATGCTTCTCTTGCTTTCAGTATGTCCTGTGTGTATTAAATTCTCCAGACTCTCTTTCCTCATTATACCCCAGATGTTTCAGTTGGTTCTTTCTTATATTAAATATTAATTCCGTTGTATTTCCTGTTGTCCTTAAAACTTTCTCATTATACACATTTTTTTTGTTCCTTGTATTCTCAGCAAACGTCAGTAGAATCACATCTCTGTCGCTTCAAGTTTCTTCACCTGTGAAAAAATTTTCCAATATTCATTGCCATATCGGAGAGTAGATATTATATAACATTTCAGCGATCTTGTCTTAGTTTCTAATGTTTATTACTTTGCTTAGGTTCTGAAAGACATTTTTTCTATGTAATTTCGATGCCACATTTATTGCACTAACAAGATCATTAAATTTCTATTTCCATTTCATTTTGACGATACCAATATTAACCTTGGGGTGTCTCTTTTGCTGATGACCATGTCGTCTGTTTTCTTACAGTAAATAGTAGCTTTGTTTACTTTCCTTTATGATCCTGTCTAAAAGTTCTTTCAGTTTCTTTATTGAGTCTGTCACCAACTCACGCATCTTTTGCTGTTAAGATAATATACACAGATAATAAATCCTGGTAAGTTTACTAGTTCTCTTAGGATTGTCTCTCAATACCGATTAAATAAATCCGGTTAGAAAACGCACCCTTGTCTTACTCCTCTTTCTAGTTCTTTGTGCATTTACTAAACTCCTTGTCTATCCGCATGCTGGCAACTTGCTCCTATTAGAGTTTTCTTTAAATCAACTCACCCTAAGCAAGTCAATAATGCCAGTAAGGTGCGAGGGGCTACTAGGAAAGAAAGAGAATGAAAATACTTTAGAATGAGCCGGAAACCCAATCGTAAATAGGAAACAAAGGATAACCCTCTACTCCTGTTCAGAAGACGGGGTAGGGGTGTGGACCGGACGATAGGCGAGCCTTCATACGTGCTCCTTTTTCATTCATATCACACACCTCATTCATCAGTACCATTTTAACAGTAACCCTGTACCTTGAGTAATTTTCGAGCCTTGTATTATATGAATTTTGGTATAAAAGAAATTAACTTATAACTTGGTGCATGTATATCCAAAATCGACATGACATTAATCCTATTCCTTGGTATTTACTCAACTTTGCTTGTAGAACACAAGAGATTAGATCAGATGCAGATAAGACCCGTTTCAAATCTTATCAGAGATCAATTCTGCGGTTAACGGAACTAAATCATGATAGCTTCCGGTTCCGGTGTGTTTTTTTATACGATGTATTTTTCTTTATACATGACAGTGCGTAAAGTATCTAACCACGTAACAATAAATAATCTACCTTAATGCAATGGCACAGAAATAACATAGCGTAAAATCTATACGACGTAGCCGGGGAGGGGGGCGGCAGACAGATTTAGTTGATGTAATGTTTTGCAGGAAAAAAGAAAAAAACCGCTGCACGAAATGCGAAAAACTTCTTCGCCTCAGACATTGTGAATACGATAGTTACACAGTACACAAGTACACAGAGAGATATTTCATTACCGACTGTGTAATTCCAAGGGAGAGTTTGTGTTCCTGCATTATTTTTTTAAATCATTTTCATCAAAAGTTACCCAACATCGCTTGATAATGGAGCAAAATTAAAGTTACGAAAGATAGAAATTTCCGTGTCGCGATGTAAAATATTTTTTTTAAATATTTAAATATATACAGAGAGAGAGAGAGAGAGAGAGAGAGAGAGAGAGAGTGTGTCATATGTTTAAAATGGTAGATATTTTTCATGTCTTTTTGTTTGATATCAGATAAAAAGGAACCTGTTCGTAAATTACATATGTTTGCTGACAAGCTTACACGCGCGTGGGCGCACACTATCTCTCACGTATACACATACGCATACACTCAAACAAACACAAACACACCCTTTCCTAAACAGCCAATGCAATCAACAATGAACTGGGAAGGGTTGCATCCCATTAACATCGGTCTATGACCGGCACCAATGTTGGAGACGATGGGATCAGTAAAAAAAAAAAAAAAAAAGATTGGTGCGGGGGCGTGTAGGGGGTAGATAGCGTTGATGATGATCTACACAGCTACTGATAGGTCACGACCGAGACTCGTCACTGCTTCCAAATTTTAGTCAACTTATCATGAAATATAATGAATTAGGGGTAGGGCGGCGTGGGTGTGTCTGTTGTAAGAACAGAGAAAAAAGAGACACGTATGTTTTTTTTATTTTCTTTCTTTCTTTGTTTATATGTCATCTCCCCCTTCAGGACGTAAAATGATCATGGCTCTCCACAAATTCGTTTTTTTTTTTTGTTCTTTCGGAATTCCAATGTCTTCTTTGGAAAGATTGTCACAGAGTGACTTCTTGTTGCTTCTTCATAGTTTGGAATTCAAAGTTCCTCGTCCGTTGGGCTGTTTGCTAGTCCATTTTAACACCCCACAATTTAACCTGTAGCTATAATATTGTTCCCAATATCTTTCTCGTCCTGAGTAAGACATTGAACTACATCCGTGTTCAGGGTAAGACGATAAACTACGTCCAACAGCAAGGCCTCGGATCAGGAGGTTTTGAGGAGTGTGGAACCACCTCTTAATTGCTGGTGTTCCCAAGTCCACCCTGATCCGGTGTGGTAGCACCTGTTAGGGTCCCAGCTATGGGAAAATAGTTAACTATTACCAGCAATACTTTTTTGAAAAAATTATTACCAGCAATGCAATTTTGAAGGAAAAATATAATCCGAAACAGATTTTTGACAAAACAAAATATTACCTTCAATAAAAAATCTTGTCGGCATTAAAAAATCCATTGAGGCTGACATGCCGTAAAACAAAATAAACCAAACCAATTCAAACCAGAACATACATATTCTATTCATACAAATCTATCCCAAAGATGTTGTCGGCATTAAATAACCCATTGAGGTTTTGATATGCCATAAAACAAAATTCAACCAAACTAACCAAACCCACTTGTCTTTCACGAATTTACAAGCATAATGCATCGATTCTGCACTCTTATTTACGCTTTTATTTCCACGATTTCATGGGTGAAATATAGTTTACCGTTTGCTTTATCCACGGTTTTGAATTCAGGGAGTTCCTTATCTAAAACAGGCTGACGCCAAATTCTACAGACAGATTCTACATTTAATCTATAGCCTGGAGGATGGGAAAAAAAGATTCATGCCTTTCCTAAGGTTATAAGTACGAAGTGAAAAATTCATGAATATATATTTCTTCCGTGAGATTATTTTAGTAAAAAAAGAAAAAAATTTACTCAATTTTTTCTTTTAACGAATTTTTTCTTACTTCAAGGGTGACTATAGAATATGTTTACTTTTTTTAGTACATATTGTGATCGCCCCCTTATAAATTTATTAATAAATATTTCAACAACAACAAAGATACATGTAAATTGGTCTACAGTAAATAATGATTTCAAAACACAGCTGAGTTTTCTGCATTTATTATGTTTATAATGTGATGTCAACTACGAACCAGTCGATCATTCCTGACATAGGTGGACGGATACTTGTCTTTAAGGATTTCTACTTCTTGTTTATGTCTTGTCCCTTCAAGGCATGGTCAATCATAGCTTCCACAACTTCCTCTCTTTTGCAGCTCTTAGCAATTTTAACCCCCTTAGCATTCCCCCCCCGGTCCCTGTTCTACCATCCATTTCCCAACTTCTTAGGTAGATTATTTCCTTTGCTCTCTTGCCTTCAGTATGCCCTGTGAATATCAAATTCTCCAAACCTTCTTTCCTCATTATGCATTCTAGAAATTTAAACTGCTCCTTTCTGCTTATAAGTACAAGTCTCTTTTTTTGTTTTACATTTTTTTAAAGCGTCTTCATTTCTCACATGCTCCATCGATAGTATTCTCAGTATCCTCCTGTAGAACAACATCTCTGTATTCCTCAAGTCTCCTCTTCATCTATGCGAAAACTGTACAGCATTCAGTGCTATCTAAGAGGATTCATATTACAAAGCAATTCAGCACTTTTGTCTTTGTTTCTAATAACGAAACTTTCCCGTTTCTTAATATTTTGTTCTGCTTTTGTAAGGCATATTTTTGTTATTCCAATACGACTTCAGATTTCGGTGTCACATTTTTGCCGTTTATTACAACACTTCGCAGATAACTAGGTTTCTGTACTTGCTTGATTCTGACGTCCCCAATTCGTAACTCGCGTCTTGGGTTGTCCCTTTTACGAACGACCATAAATTATGTCGTCTTACAATTGATAGTTAGTTCTTTCTTCCCGCTTTAAATCGATCACTTCTCTACCCAACACTGGAAAAGGCATTAATCTATATTTTCTCTATTCCCCAGTGGAAAAGGCATGAAACAATCTCTTCCCTTCTCCCTACTGAAAAAGGCAGGAACCCATCACTTTTCTACTCTCCACTGGGAAAGCATGAATTCATCATTTCCTTATTTCCTACTGGGAAAAGCATGAAAACATCTCTTCCCTAATCTCCACTGGAAAAGGCATGAATCCATCACTTCCCTACTCCCAACTGGAAAAGGCATAAATCCATCTCTTCTTAAACCCCACCCCACCATGAAGCTGAGTCTTAAAGAGCAGGGTACATGGGGCTCTATAGCTTTTGGTGGCAGCCAGTCTAGAAGAAAGTCAACTCTGGATAAAAAAAAAAACCATGGAGATGTCAACAGGAAACCACTCCATTGTTTTTCTCAAGACGTTATGGAAATTCAAATATTAAAGAAAAGTAATCTGTGACGAGCCATGATTATCAACATACTGGCATTTAACAATAAAAAAGAAAAGTGAATAATCGACCGACGATATTTTTCTACATTAATTCTACAATTTCATTCTTCTTTCTAATATTATTGATCGCTTTTATTTATTTCTCCTCTGTTTCTTGTACAGTAGAACCTCGGTTCACGAATTTAATTCGTTCCTGAAGGTCGTTCGTAAACCGAAACTGTTTTTCCAATACGAATCAATGTAGAGAAAAAAGTCACAGTACAATAAAATTGGAAAAGAAAAGCACGCCACAACACACGAATGTATACAACTCAGCGGTCGACTCAGAAACGATCCCGTTCGGGTTAACTCGGTTCGGCTATGTTGTTCGAGAACCGAAGTTTTATTCGGATAACCGAAGCATTTTCATCTCGAATTTTCTGTTCGAAAACCGATTTGTTCGACATGTGAGACGTCGGGAATCCTCTGTTTTTTTTGTTTTTTTTCGCTCATTATATTTTTACAATCGCCATTGTATCTTCGTCATAATTTATTTTTCTTTGTTCACACTTTCCATTAATTTCTTTCTTTCTCCACTTGTTCTTTTTTGTTTTTGAATTCTTTTACTTGTTTATATTTGTAGGTTTTTTTTATTCGTTTATCAGTCCTTCATTTATTTTCTTTTTATCTTCTCAGACTTTTTCCGTTTCTCGTTCTATCTTTCATTAGAATTTTTTTCCTCGCTTTTCCTTAACTTAGTTCGTTTTGTATGTGGATACATGCATACACACACACATTATATATATATATATATATATATATATATATATATATATATATATATATATATATATATATATATATATATATATATATATATATATCCTTATAACTTCTTTTCCAATTTCCGAAGTAATCAGCCATTCCTTTCATCAACGCTTGGCGTGAAAAAAAAAAATCGAGAAGAATGATTTAGAGTTATCTTCTCTTGGCCAACACTACAAAACACGGACGGGGCGGGAAAACGACGCTATAATTGTTGCCAAAGCTATAACAAGATAAGCCCAAACGCTTGACAGCAAAACAAAAGTAAACGAGGGAAAAAATAAGAAAAGCCAAAGCATAAAGCCGAAAAAGAAATTTATATAAACAAGAGTTGACCTCCAATCGAAAAGGTCTTCGATTATCATCCACACGATCCACGTGATATCGAATGTATTTACTTTTTCTTGGATTTTATTTCCTTCCCGTTTCACTTTATATAATTTTATTATCTTTATTGCCTGTTTACGACTCGAATGTGTTAGAAAATTTAACTCCAGTATGATTACCACAGTGAAGCAACGCTGATATTGAACAATAAAAGCATGGGTAATTTTATTGTCCGGTAAGCGTAATTAAACGACGAATAAAAATCTCCCATCTCCCATCACAAAAATATTTATTTCGATAATTACGTGGCTCGCCACATTTTTTATCTCTCCATTTTGATAATTAATTCTCTGAGAATAGATGCTTCTCACATAGGCAAGCCGCGATTGACTGATTCGTTGTCTTACAGCTTATCAACATTCTGCAGGTTATTTTAAGCCCCAAAAATATTTTTAGATTGTAGGATTATTTTTTTTTGTGGGGGGAGATAATGATATATTAATACAGGTCCTATTAATTAACCCATACATGGGGGAGAAGAAGTAGATTCATCCCTTTCCTAAGGGAATTTGTGTCTAAGTGAATATTTCCAATCCCGAGCCCTTATCCATTATACCACCCACATATCCAAGCTTACAGCACTTGGTATTCCCAAGCTGTTACCCATCCAGATAATGAACAGGCACGATGTTACTTAACTTCGGTGATCAGTACGAGAACCATTGTTTCAAACAGGAAGTGTTACGTATTGATACATTTAATCGTTTTCGAGAACACCTGTCTACTAGGGCGGCGACCCAATCCCTGTTGCAGACGCCTGCCCAGGCACATTTTGTGTTTGTTCAATACCCACAGACCCCACCTGTGATTTATACTGAAACAGCTTCTTAGAGAGTACATAATTTGGCATGATCAAGAGATTGAACAAGGTGTGTGTGTGTGAGAGAGAGAGAGAGAGAGAGAGAGAGAAAGAAAGAAAAAATGGATGCGCAGGTGGCATAACAATTGTTCTTGTGGAAAACAGCCAAACCAAGTTCAAATACTATCATATTCAAAGCGTATTAATATACTTGGATAAGGCATGAACTCATCTATACCTCACCAACTATGGGGTAAATCGTGATCATTAGCTTTGGTAGGGCAATTAGGACAACACTGAATTCTAAATTGTGGACAGGCAAAGGAATTATTAGCTACTAACTTCCACAGAAACAGGCACCTTAACACACAGATATTAAAAGAAAATGAAGCTGTGGAGAGACATGATCGTCTACGTTATGAAAAAATAAGATATTTTGAAATACAAATTATGTAGGCTTTCTTTTATTTTTGCTCGTTACTTTAGCGCTTCTCCACCACTGTTCTCTTCCGCTTTAGTCATTTTTGGCAGTAACAAATTGGGAGAAAATTTGTGGGTTAACCACCGACTTTTATCATTAATTACCGAAAGAGTTGCTTTAGCGAAGCTTCGGGTCTCTGTGTATTGTGCGCACAATTTTAATGCCTTCTTAATGGTTAATAAAGAAAATACTGCAAATAATTTTGCGACAAAAATTTATGACAAATGATTTTTACTTTAGAAATGCACTGAAACAAGGAAAAATAGTTTATATAATGTAAAGGAATTATTAAGGACTATTCTACAAAAAAACTATTATAAAACATTTGACTACAGAAATATATTACAAATGATTTTTGCATTTTAAAGCCGTTTTTGAATTGTCACCTTTTAAATCCTCCAATGCAAAGGTCTCCAACCTCGAGCTCGTGGGACTGCCACAAAATTTCTTTTTTAATTGTTACGCTTTCGTTTTTGTTCCGAATCATATCATTCTGATCACAAAGATCCAAATAAAAACATTCATTCAATTAAAAACCGACACTCGAGTTAAATGTGACTATTGGAAACAAATTGATTCTTGCCTTTGCCAAGGAAATTATCACGAAGCGGAGCTCCAACAATCGCAGCTGGAATTTGAACTCAACCTATTGAATCATTTTCCCTGCTGTTGACCATTCGGCCAACTCCGTACTCAGAGGTGGGGGCGCCCCCCTCCTCCCATACACGTATATATTTGATCAACATAAACATTTTCAAGCTCTAGTTTTATTCAAGTGAATTCATTGCATCATTAAAATACGGCTTCCCGTGACATTGTTAAAACACCCAGCTGAACTGTTGTTATTATTATTATTATTATTATTATTATTATGACTTGTCCCATTAGAGCGTAGGTGATCGTGGCTCTCCGTTCCTTTTCTTTATTATGTGTTAGTTCATGGGAAAAATAGTAGAGTGGTTTCCCGTTGCCAGGATTTTGAATTCAGAGTGGTCCTTTTTCTGTACTGTCTAGAGAGTCCTAGTTATCCTGCTATTTAATCCATAGCTGGAGTGGGGAGATGAGATGAGTTCATGCCTTTCCCAAGGGCATTTGTGCGAAATTGAATGCAACAAACTACTCTGTTCATCAATACTATTTACTTCGCCGATAACCATTACACTACCTATCGAAATTATATTCCATAAAAAATATTGTAACTTTTCCGTTTTAACATCAATAGGGGGAGAGATTAATAGGAACTTGGTTTTATCGACAAAGCTACCTAATTTTACTGTTCCTGTCAGTTTGAAATAAAACTATTCTGTTAGAATATAAACTCTTCTTTCTCTCTTTTTCTAACACTTGACGATCATTTGCATTGAGTTATTCGGTCGGCTTCTGTGGCCGGTACAAAACTGTTGGGGGTTCCCTCCCACAACCAACATGTGCTCGCTGAACTGCACTCTTAGCGTATGTCAGCACCTCCATGTTTGTTTGCCTAAAACGTTTAGTCGAAGTAAAACAAAACGATAATGTGTCGTCATGGCGGGCACCTGGGCCAGAGAGCGACCAACCGCTGTTCGTCTTCATCATTCACGTGAAGGGCGCGTAACTCGAGCGCGCCTAGCGACCGTCTCGGAAACAACTACATTTTATGTCTGAAAATAAACAGGCGGGAGATTCTATTTGAACAGGTGATGGTAGTTTCAGAGGCTTTTCAATGGAATAATAGAGAATTCTTTTGGGGGTGGGGATGAAAGAATAGAAAAAGTTTGTGATTTGTGAAAGAAAGAGGGACGTCTAACGGGAGAAAGAAAGAGGAATGTGTAACGAAAGAAAGAAAGAAAGAAAGAAAGAAAGAAAGAAAGAAAGAAAGAGGAATGTGCAATGAAATAAAGAAGAACGTGTAAAGAAAGAAAGAAAGAAAGAAAGAAAGAGGAATGTGCAATGAAATAAAGAAGAACGTGTAAAGAAAGAAAGAAAGAAAGAAAGAAAGAGGAATGTGTAACGAAATAAAGAAGAACGTGTAAAGAAAGAAAGAAAGAAAGAAAGAAAGAGGAATGTGTAACGAAATAAAGAAGATCGTGTAAAGAAAGAAAAAAAGAAAGAAAGAAAGAGGAATGTACAATGAAATAAAGAAGAACGTGTAAAGAAAGAAAGAAAGAAAGAAAGAGGAATGTGCAATGAAATAAAGAAGAACGTGTAAAGAAAGAAAGAAAGAAAGAAAGAAAGAGGAATGTGCAATGAAATAAAGAAGAACGTGTAAAGAAAGAAAGAAAGAAAGAAAGAAAGAAAGAAAGAAAGAAAGAGGAATGTGCAATGAAATAAAGAAGATCGTGTAAAGAAAGAAAAAAAGAAAGAAAGAAAGAGGAATGTGCAATGAAATAAAGAAGAACGTGTAAAGAAAGAAAGAAAGAAAGAAAGAGGAATGTGTAACGAAATAAAGAAGAACGTGTAAAGAAAGAAAGAAAGAAAGAAAGAGGAATGTGTAACGAAATAAAGGAGAACGTGTAAAGAAAGAAAGAAAGAAAGAAAGAAAGAAGAATGTGCAATGAAATAAAGAAGAACGTGTAAAGAAAGAAAGAAAGAAAGAAAGAAAGAGGAATGTGTAACGAAATAAAGGAGAACGTGTAAAGAAAGAAAGAAAGAAAGAAAGAAAGAGGAATGTGCAATGAAATAAAGAAGAACGTGTAAAGAAAGAAAGAAAGAAAGAAAGAAAGAAAGAAAGAAAGAAAGAGGAATGTGCAATGAAATAAAGAAGATCGTGTAAAGAAAGAAAAAAAGAAAGAAAGAAAGAGGAATGTACAATGAAATAAAGAAGAACGTGTAAAGAAAGAAAGAAAGAAAGAAAGAGGAATGTGCAATGAAATAAAGAAGAACGTGTAAAGAAAGAAAGAAAGAAAGAAAGAAAGAGGAATGTGCAATGAAATAAAGAAGAACGTGTAAAGAAAGAAAGAAAGAAAGAAAGAAAGAAAGAAAGAAAGAGGAATGTGCAATGAAATAAAGAAGATCGTGTAAAGAAAGAAAAAAAGAAAGAAAGAAAGAGGAATGTGCAATGAAATAAAGAAGAACGTGTAAAGAAAGAAAGAAAGAAAGAAAGAGGAATGTGTAACGAAATAAAGGAGAACGTGTAAAGAAAGAAAGAAAGAAAGAAAGAAAGAAGAATGTGCAATGAACTAAAGAAGAACGTGTAAAGAAAGAAATAAAGAAAGAAAGAAAGAAAGAAAGAGGAATGTGTAACGAAATAAAGAAGATCGTGTAAAGAAAGAAAAAAAGAAAGAAAGAAAGAGGAATGTGCAATGAAATAAAGAAGAACGTGTAACGAAAGAAAGAAAGAAAGAAAGAGGAATGTGCAATGAAATAAAGAAGAACGTGTAAAGAAAGAAGGAAAGAAAGAAAGAAAGAAAGAGGAATGTGTAACGAAATAAAGAAGAACGTGTAAAGAAAGAAAGAAAGAAAGAAAGAAAGAGGAATGTGTAACGAAATAAAGAAGATCGTGTAAAGAAAGAAAGAAAGAAAGAAAGAAAGAAAGAGGATGGTACAATGAAATAAAGAAGAACGTGTAAAGAAAGAAAGAAAGAAAGAAAGAGGAATGTGCAATGAAATAAAGAAGAACGTGTAAAGAAAGAAAGAAAGAAAGAAAGAGGAATGTGCAATGAAATAAAGAAGAACGTGTAAAGAAAGAAAGAAAGAAAGAAAGAGGAATGTGTAACGAAATAAAGAAGAACGTGTAACGAAAGAAAGAAGGAAAGAAAGAAAAAAATAAAGAGGAATGTGCAATGAAATAAAGAAGAACGTGTAAAGAAAGAAAGAAAGAAAGAAAGAGGAATGTGTAACGAAATAAAGAAGAACGTGTAACGAAAGAAAGAAGGAAAGAAAGAAAAAAATAAAGAGGAATGTGCAATAAAATAAAGAAGATCGTGTAAAGAAAGAAAGAAAGAAAGAAAGAAAGAAAGAAAGAAAGAGGAATGTACAATGAAATAAAGAAGAACTTGTAAAGAAAGAAAGAAAGAAAGAAAGAAAGAAAGAAAGAAAGAGGAATGTGCAATGAAATAAAGAAGAACGTGTAAAGAAAGAAAGAAAGAAAGAAAGAAAGAGGAATGTGCAATGAAATAAAGAAGAACGTGTAAAGAAAGAAAGAAAGAAAGAAAGAAAGAAAGAAAGGAAGAGGAATGTGTAACGAAATAAAGAAGAACGTGTAACGAAAGAAAGAAGGAAAGAAAGAAAAAAATAAAGAGGAATGTGCAATGAAATAAAGAAGAACGTGTGAAGAAAGAAAGAAAGACAGAAAGAAAGAGGAATGTGTAACGAAATAAAGAAGAACGTGTAAAGAAAGAAAGAAAGAAAGAAAGAAGGAGGAATGTGTAACGAAATAAAGAAGAACGTGTAAAGAAAGAAAGAAAGAAAGAGGAATGTGCAATGAAATAAAGAAGAACGTGTAAAGAAAGAAAGAAAGAAAGAAAGAGGAATGTGCAATGAAATAAAGAAGAACGTGTAAAGAAAGAAAGAAAGAAAGAAAGAAAGAAAGAAAGAGGAATGTGCAATGAAATAAAGAAGAACGTGTAAAGAAAGAAAGAAAGAAAGAAAGAGGAATGTGCAATGAAATAAAGAAGAACGTGTAAAGAAAGAAAGAAAGAAAGAAAGAAAGAGGAATGTGCAATGAAATAAAGAAGAACGTGTAAAGAAAGAAAGAAAGAAAGAAAGAAAGAAAGAGGAATGTGTAACGAAATAAAGAAGAAGGTGTAACGAAAGAAAGAAGGAAAGAAAGAAAAAAATAAAGAGGAATGTGCAATGAAATAAAGAAGAACGTGTAAAGAAAGAAAGAAAGAAAGAAAGAGGAATGTGTAACGAAATAAAGAAGAACGTGTAAAGAAAGAAAGAAAGAAAGAAAGAGGAATGTGTAACGAAATAAAGGAGAACGTGTAAAGAAAGAAAGAAAGAAAGAAAGAAGAATGTGCAATGAACTAAAGAAGAACGTGTAAAGAAAGAAATAAAGAAAGAAAGAAAGAAAGAAAGAGGAATGTGTAACGAAATAAAGAAGAACGTGTAACGAAAGAAAGAAAGAAAGAAAGAGGAATGTGCAATGAAATAAAGAAGAACGTGTAAAGAAAGAAGGAAAGAAAGAAAGAAAGAAAGAGGAATGTGTAACGAAATAAAGAAGAACGTGTAAAGAAAGAAAGAAAGAAAGAAAGAAAGAGGAATGTGTAACGAAATAAAGAAGAACGTGTAAAGAAAGAAAGAAAGAAAGAAAGAAAGAGGAATGTACAATGAAATAAAGAAGAACGTGTAAAGAAAGAAAGAAAGAAAGAAAGAAAGAGGAATGTGCAATGAAATAAAGAAGAACGTGTAAAGAAAGAAAGAAAGAAAGAAAGAGGAATGTGCAATGAAATAAAGAAGAACGTGTAAAGAAAGAAAGAAAGAAAGAAAGAAAGAGGAATGTGTAACGAAATAAAGAAGATCGTGTAAAGAAAGAAAGAAAGAAAGAAAGAAAGAGGAATGTGCAATGAAATAAAGAAGAACGTGTAAAGAAAGAAAGAAAGAAAGAAAGAAAGAAAGAAAGAGGAATGTGTAACGAAATAAAGAAGAACGTGTAACGAAAGAAAGAAGGAAAGAAAGAAAAAAATAAAGAGGAATGTGCAATGAAATAAAGAAGAACGTGTAAAGAAAGAAAGAAAGAAAGAAAGAAAGAGGAATGTGTAACGAAATAAAGAAGATCGTGTAAAGAAAGAAAGAAAGAAAGAAAGAAAGAGGAATGTACAATGAAATAAAGAAGAACTTGTAAAGAAAGAAAGAAAGAAAGAAAGAAAGAAAGAAAGAGGAATGTGCAATGAAATAAAGAAGAACGTGTAAAGAAAGAAAGAAAGAAAGAAAGAAAGAGGAATGTGCAATGAAATAAAGAAGAACGTGTAAAGAAAGAAAGAAAGAAAGAAAGAAAGAGGAATGTGTAACGAAATAAAGAAGAACGTGTAACGAAAGAAAGAAGGAAAGAAAGAAAAAAATAAAGAGGAATGTGCAATGAAATAAAGAAGAACGTGTAAAGAAAGAAAGAAAGACAGAAAGAAAGAGGAATGTGTAACGAAATAAAGAAGAACGTGTAAAGAAAGAAAGAAAGAAAGAAAGAAAGAAAGAAAGAAAGAGGAATGTGTAACGAAATAAAGAAGAACGTGTAAAGAAAGAAAGAAAGAAAGAGGAATGTGCAATGAAATAAAGAAGAACGTGTAAAGAAAGAAAGAAAGAAAGAAAGAGGAATGTGCAATGAAATAAAGAAGAACGTGTAAAGAAAGAAAGAAAGAAAGAAAGAAAGAAAGAGGAATGTGCAATGAAATAAAGAAGAACGTGTAAAGAAAGAAAGAAAGAAAGAAAGAGGAATGTGCAATGAAATAAAGAAGAACGTGTAAAGAAAGAAAGAAAGAAAGAAAGAAAGAAAGAGGAATGTGCAATGAAATAAAGAAGAACGTGTAAAGAAAGAAAGAAAGAAAGAAAGAAAGAGGAATGTGTAACGAAATAAAGAAGAACGTGTAAAGAAAGAAAGAAAGAAAGAAGAAAAGAAAGAGGAATGTGTAACGAAATAAAGAAGAACGTGTAAAGAAAGAAAGAAAGAGGAATGTGTAACGAAATAAAGAAGAACGTGTAAAGAAAGAAAGAAAGAAAGAGGAATGTGCAATGAAATAAAGAAGAACGTGTAAAGAAAGAAAGAAAGAAAGAGGAATGTGCAATGAAATAAAGAAGAACGTGTAAAGAAAGAAAGAAAGAAAGAAAGAGGAATGTGTAACGAAATAAAGAAGAACGTGTAACGAAAGAAAGAAAGAAAGAAAAAAAGAAAGAGGAATGTGTAACGAAATAAAGAAGAACGTGTAAAGAAAGAAAGAAAGAAAGAGGAATGTGCAATGAAATAAAGAAGAACGTGTAAAGAAAGAAAGAAAGAAAGAAAGAAAGAGGAATGTGCAATGAAATAAAGAAGAACGTGTAAAGAAAGAAAGAAAGAAAGAAAGAGGAATGTGCAATGAAATAAAGAAGAACGTGTAAAGAAAGAAAGAAAGAAAGAGGAATGTACAATGAAATAAAGAAGAACGTGTAAAGAAAGAAAGAAAGAAAGAGGAATGTTTAACGAAATAAAGAAGAACGTGTAAAGAAAGAAAGAAAGAAAGAGGAATGTGTAACGAAATAAAGAAGAACGTGTACAGAAAGAAAGAAAGAAAGAAAGAAAGAAAGAAAGAAAGAGGAATGTGTAACGAAATAAAGAAGAACGTGTAAAGAAAGAAAGAAAGAAAGAAAGAGGAATGTGCAATGAAATAAAGAAGAACGTGTAAAGAAAGAAAGAAAGAAAGAAAGAGGAATGTGCAATGAAATAAAGAAGAACGTGTAAAGAAAGAAAGAAAGAAAGAAAGAGGAATGTGTAACGAAATAAAGAAGAACGTGTAACGAAAGAAAGAAAGAAAGAAAAAAAGAAAGAGGAATGTGTAACGAAATAAAGAAGAACGTGTAAAGAAAGAAAGAAAGAAAGAAAGAAAGAGGAATGTGTAACGAAATAAAGAAGAACGTGTAAAGAAAGAAAGAAAGAAAGAGGAATGTGCAATGAAATAAAGAAGAACGTGTAAAGAAAGAAAGAAAGAAAGAAAGAAAGAGGAATGTGCAATGAAATAAAGAAGAACGTGTAAAGAAAGAAAGAAAGAAAGAAAGAGGAATGTGCAATGAAATAAAGAAGAACGTGTAAAGAAAGAAAGAAAGAAAGAGGAATGTACAATGAAATAAAGAAGAACGTGTAAAGAAAGAAAGAAAGAAAGAAAGAGGAATGTGTAACGAAATAAAGAAGAACGTGTAAAGAAAGAAAGAAAGAAAGAAAGAAAGAAAGAAAGAGGAATGTGCAATGAAATAAAGAAGAACGTGTAAAGAAAGAAAGAAAGAAAGAAAGAGGAATGTGCAATGAAATAAAGAAGAACGTGTAAAGAAAGAAAGAAAGAAAGAGGAATGTACAATGAAATAAAGAAGAACGTGTAAAGAAAGAAAGAAAGAAAGAAAGAGGAATGTGTAACGAAATAAAGAAGAACGTGTAAAGAAAGAAAGAAAGAAAGAAAGAAAGAAAGAAAGAGGAATGTGCAATGAAATAAAGAAGAACGTGTAAAGAAAGAAAGAAAGAAAGAAAGAAAGAGGGAGGAATGTGCAATGAAATAAAGAAGAACGTGTAAAGAAAGAAAGAAAGAAAGACAGAAAGAAAGAGGAATGTGTAACGAAATAAAGAAGAACGTGTAAAGAAAGAAAGAAAGAAAGAAAGAGGAATGTGTAACGAAATAAAGAAGAACGTGTAAAGAAAGAAAGAAAGAAAGAAAGGGGAATGTGCAATGAAATAAAGAAGAACGTGTAAAGAAAGAAAGAAAGAAAGAAAGAGGAATGTGCAATGAAATAAAGAAGAACATGTAAAGAAAGAAAGAAAGAAAGAAAGAAAGAGGAATGTGCAATGAAATAAAGAAGAACGTGTAAAGAAAGAAATAAAGAAAGAATGAGGAATGTGCAATGAAATGAAGAAGAACGTGTAAAGAAAGAATGAAAGAAAGAAAGAGGAATGTGCAATGAAATAAAGAAGAACGTGTAAAGAAAGAAAGAAAGAAAGAAAGAGGAATGTGTAACGAAATAAAGAAGAACGTGTAACGAAAGAAAGAAAGAAAGAAAGAAAGATGAATGTGCAATGAAATAAAGAAGAACGTGTAAAGAAAGAAAGAAAGAAAGAAAGAGGAATGTGTAACGAAATAAAGAAGAACGTGTAACGAAAGAAAGAAAGAAAGAAAGAAAGATGAATGTGCAATGAAATAAAGAAGAACGTGTAAAGAAAGAAAGAAAGAAAGAAAGAAAGAAAGAGGAATGTGTAACGAAATAAAGAAGAACGTGTAAAGAAAGAAAGAAAGAAAGAGGAATGTGTACCGAAATAAAGAAGAACGTGTAAAGAAAGAAAGAAAGAAAGAGGAATGTGCAATGAAATAAAGAAGAACGTGTAAAGAAAGAAAGAAAGAAAGAAAGAAAGAAAGAGGAATGTGCAATGAAATAAAGAAGAACGTGTAAAGAAAGAAAGAAAGAAAGAGGAATGTGCAATGAAATAAAGAAGAACGTGTAAAGAAAGAAATAAAGAAAGAAAGAAAGAAAGAAAGAAAGAGGAATGTATAACGAAATAAAGAAGAACGTGTAACGAAAGAAAGAAAGAAAGAAAGAAAGAAAGAGGAATGTGCAATGAAATAAAGAAGAAAGTGTAAAGAAAGAAAGAAAGAAAAAGGAATGTGTAACGAAATAAAGAAGAACGTGTAAAGAAAGAAAGAAAGAAAGAAAGAGGAATGTGTAACGAAATAAAGAAGAACGTGTAAAGAAAGAAAGAAAGAAAGAAAGAAAGAAAGAAAGAGGAATGTGCAATGAAATAAAGAAGAACGTGTAAAGAAAGAAAGAAAGAAAGAAAGAAAGAGGAATGTGTAACGAAATAAAGAAGAACGTGTAACCAAAGAAAGAAAGAAAGAAAGAAAGAGGAATGTGCAATGAAATAAAGAAGAACGTGTAAAGAAAGAAAGAAAGAAAGAGGAATGTGTAACGAAATAAAGAAGAACGTGTAACCAAAGAAAGAAAGAAAGAAAGAAAGAGGAATGTGCAATGAAATAAAGAAGAACGTGTAAAGAAAGAAAGAAAGAAAGAAAGAAAGAGGAATGTGCAATGAAATAAAGAAGAACGTGTAAAGAAAGAAAGAAAGAAATAAAGAAAGAAAGAAAGAAATAAAGAGGAATGTGTAACGAAATAAAGAAGAACGTGTAACCAAAGAAAGAAAGAAAGAAATAAAGAAAGAAGAAAGAAAGAGGAATGTGCAATGAAATAAAGAAGAACGTGTAAAGAAAGAAAGAAAGAAAGAAAAAGGAATGTGCAATGAAATAAAGAACGTGTAAAGAAAGAAAGAAATAAAGAAAGAAAGAAAGAAAGAAAGAAAGAGGAATGTGTAACGAAATAAAGAAGAACGTGTAACCAAAGAAAGAAAGAAAGGAAGAAAGAAAGAAAGAAAGAAAGAGGAATGTGTACCGAAATAAAGAAGAACGTGTAAAGAAAGAAAGAAAGAAAGAGGAATGTGCAATGAAATAAAGAAGAACGTGTAAAGAAAGAAAGAAAGAAAGAAAGAGGAATGTGCAATGAAATAAAGAAGAACGTGTAAAGAAAGAAAGAAAGGAAGAAAGAAAGAAAGAAAGAAAGAAAGAAAGACAGAAAGAAAGAGGAATGTGTAACGAAATAAAGAAGAACGAGTAACGAAAGTAAGAAAGAAAGAAAGAAAGAAAGAAAGAAAGAAAGAAGAGTGTGTAATAAAACAAAGAACGTGTAAATAAAGAAAGAAAGAAAGAGGAATGTGTAATAAAATAAAGAAGAACGTGTAAAGAAAGAAAGAAAGAAACAAAGAAACAAAGAAACAAAGAAACAAAGAAAGAGGAATGTGTAATAAAATAAAGAACGTGTAACAAAAGATAGAAAGAGGATGAAAGAATAGAAAAAGTTTGTGATTTGTGAAAGAAAGAGGGGCGTCTAACGGGAGAAAGAAAGAGGAATGTGTAACGAAAGAAAGAAAGAAAGAAAGAAAGAAAGAAAGAAAGAAAGAAAGAAAGAAAGAAAGAAAGAAAGAGGAATGTGTAATGAAATAAAGAAGAACGTGCAACGAAAGAAAGAAAGAAAGAAAGAAAGAAAGAACGTGCTCATTAACAAAGCGTAGCTTATTCTGGCATAAGGACACGGTAATGGGATTATTCTTTTTGAACAGGTGATAAGAGTTTCGTATGCTTTTCATTGGCATAATAGAGAAGTATTTCGCACTTAGTTTCACAGCCAAATGATTTTCAAGACCTGTTTATTCCACATCGCTCTGCTGTATGTATACTTGTGGGCGCGTAGTTAGATGGTTCTCTTTCCGACCATGAGACTAGAGTTCGAATATCACCATTGTCGATTTATCAGGAAGGTGACTTAATGTTATCGGTCCAGGGGAGGCAATCTCAGCATGCAGCACCTTTGGAAAGTATCTGAAAACTATACCACGGATTGACCGAAGCCTTATGAATGAAACTGGATGGACAGAACTGTTCGACAGTCGTCGATGGTCACGTTGTTACCGAGAGTTGGAATGTACTGGCCTTGTTCAAACTGCTGAACATGCCAGATTACCGTATATGCCTGTCCTGCATTGGACTTATCAGTCACAAATGTTACTGCAAGCGACGTGTACAGACTCCCATTTGATCTTCGTTTTGCGAAGCCAAGCCATGATGTGCTCTCTCGCAGTAACTAAGGTTCGGCCAGCATAGTTGCAGTATAAACTACTCGCTGGTTCTGTAGATGGTGAAAAAATACAAATGTGCCCGAGTAAATATCTTCAAGAGAGATTAGCTATCCACACCAGTAAATGCGCATACTTAGAAACAAGTAGCCATTATTATTATTATTATTATTATTATTATTATTATTATTATTATTATTATTATTATTATTATTATTATAATCTGATTACAGCACGCAGTGCTTCATGTGATCTGACGCATCGAACCCTACAATGACAGCATACCATTTCTTCTAATGGTTAATGGCCACATCACATTGAAACACCGGTTCCCGTAGAGAGCCTGTTCAGTACCTAGATGGGTGACAGCTTGGGAATAACAAATACTGTAAGCATAGATGTGCGGGTGGTGTAATGGATAATAGTTCGGAATTTAAAATCGGAGAGCCGAGTTCCAATTTCTGTTGAGTTCGTTATATTCCCTTACGCGCAAATACTCTTGGCAAAGATATGAATGCACCTCTTCTGTCCCTTAGCTATGGGTTAATTAGTAAGATTTGTATCACTAAAACCATCCTTCTTGTTTATGTGTCGTGTCCGCTCAGGATGTAAGCGATCATGGCTGTCCACAACTTTCAGTCCTTTGGAGTACTTAATAAATTTTGTTTTTTTATTTCTCCTAGACCCTGTTCCACTTTCCATTTGCTCAAACTCACTAAGTAGGTTATGCGTTGTTTTGTATAAGTTAAGTATAAGTTTCCTTTTTGTTTTAATTTTTTCTAAAACTTAATCATTGCTCACATAATCGCTATCCTCAGCTTACTTCTGTAGAACCACATTTCTCTTGCTACAAGTCTCTTCTTCATCTTTGCCATACAGGATGAAAGGTATCACGTAAGAGTTTAGTACTCTTTTCCATGTTCCCAGCAAAGTTTTTCGATATCTTATTACTCTGCTTAGCTTATGGTATGCATCTTTATCTATTCCAATACACCTTCGGATATCAGTGTCACACATTCTGTCCTCTGTTAGAACACTTCTTAGGTATTTCAATTTTTGTATTTGTTTGATTTTGGTATCCCCGATTTGTAATTTACATTTTGGGCTGTCCATTTTGCTAACAACCATGCATTCCGTCTTCTTGTAATTTATGCTTAGTCCTTTCTTCTCGCTTTCCTTCACTACCTTTTGTAGGTTTTTTTCCCCTCATTTTTCCGTGTCTGTTATCAACACTGTGTCATCTGCATATATGATGTTGTTAAGAATATGGCCGCCAATAATGAATCCTGATAGCGTAAAAAATATTTAGATTTCGGCATGAATTAAACGGTGCCGCTTTAGTGTGTGTCCGACTGATAAGTTTTTTGCTTTAGTGTGCATCCTACCACTACATTTGTATCCTACACCATTAAGGCATTGTCCCGACTTTTTTCTCGATATGATAAAAGACATTCAGAAGGTTTTTATTTAAAGGATTCAAATATCTTGTTTTATGATTTTTTAGTCAAATTTCTTTGATAATTTTTTTAATTTTAAATTTTATAATCCAACAATAAATGGCATCCTTCCTTCGTTTTCGCTTTTCCCCTTACGTCAGATAATGTAGGATACTAATGTGGTGCTAGGATACACTGATTGGTAGGAGATACGCTAAAGCAAAACACCAATTAAACTATAGAGGCTGATATATCGCTAAGCATAAACAACCAACCAGACATTTCTTCAAAGTTATTAAAAGAAATTCGACATGTTTGCATTGTAAAATGATAAGTTACGCATTTAGGACAAGTCAACAGGTAAACGAAAATTTATCTCACCACGATAGTGGGCAGGGTTAAGGTTAGGGCTAGGTCCCTCGGCAACAACACCATACGCCATTGAGTTCGTGCGGTCTTCTTTTACCAACAAAAGGAGCACATATCTACTGTGTATTGGGTTGTTCAGAAAATAATATCGCGTTTTTGGAGGGAGAATAAAATCTTATTCAAATTATGTAATCAACGTTAGGGTTATCTGTCTAAAACATAATCTTCATTATTAACAGCTAGTAATGATACCCGACTTTGCGTTGGTCACGCCCCTTTCGTTTGCCACTTTACGGTACGCAGCTATTCGTTTGATAGATTTTTGTATACCGTAAAATGGTTTTGGCGATATTGTTGTAATTAAAACTATTCGATAGATTTAAACGTTTTCTTAGTCGCTTATTCCTTATACGGTTTTTTATAATTTAATATATGATTAAAATTGTCGACATTGCTTACTTCCCTTTATGCATTTTTTCGCCTTACTATCAATCTGTGATCTAAATGCTAAGGTGATTACCACTTAAGAGCAGAAAAATAAAAATTCGTCAGTACTTTGAATATTGCTGGCACGTCTGGTCCGATGCCCTAGCAAAAATATTTAGAGATTCTTGATAAAATACAAAGAACAATCCATAATATTATTTGTCCTGACTTGGCGTCTCGACTTCAGTCACTTTCAGTGTAGTTTCCCTGTGCCTATAAATATTTACATGGTAATTGTTTGATGAACATTCAGCTTGTATATATGGTAACTAGTTAGGACTTCATGGAGACTCTAAGGTATTAAGGTGACTGTAGTAAGAACGTGTTGTCGTGTAAGGAATACTGCGGTCAGTTTGGGTCAGTAATCCTGGCAAGCTAAGTTTAAGATAAGACAGATTGAAGACCAGCCTTCACCTATCCCTCCCTTTTGGCCTTGTGCCACATTTTTGTTTTATTCAAAATAAATATCAATTTTAGCAATGGTGCCTAGACTTTATAAATTTAATCGCAGTACTAGATTGGCGGCAAGATTTCATTATTTTACAGTTGAATTGGCTAGATGTAACCGTAAGTTTTATGCTAACAGTTTCTTCTCTCGCACTTCTCGCTTGTGGAACTCTATTCCGACTCCATACATTCCAGCCAACTTCAGAAATTTAAATGGAATGTCAATCGTTATCCACATTCTTCTTGATTCTTCTTCTTTTATTGTTTTCGCTCCTTAATAATGTTCCTCTTTTTTATTCTTTCACACGCAGTAATCTTTTGTGTCTTAGTGGCTTTATTGCCTTGCTTCGGATGAAATGATTAAAAAAATCACAAACGATCAGAATGAAAATGAGTAACATAGTTATTTTTCTTTAACTCTTATATTTCAAGTTGAATATGTAAATTAGTTATCTATATTAAGCAAAAACCTCTACGTTGGGCATGATATAAGACACATGCTGGTAGATATAAATGATAAAAGCATATTTAATTGATGTCGAAACTTTTACGTGATATTTGCACACACACACACACACACACAGACACACACACACACACACACACACACACACACACACACACACACACACACACACAGAAAACCGATCTTGTATATACTTTAATTAATTTTCAATGACCAGACACGTCATCTTTGAATTTTATATATTAAATGACAGACGCCTACTATGAAACTATTGTTATTTGTCACTGAAGGGCTAGTCCTGGGTATGACGATAAACTACATCCGGCAGCAAGGCCTCTCATCGGGAGATTGGAAGTTTTGAGGAGCATGGAACGAATTCTTAATTGCTGTTGTTTCGAGGTTCCACCCTGACCCAGGTTGGTAGCACTTGTTAAGGCCCCAGCTATGGGCAAATTGTGAATCCCCAAGTAAAAACAAAACACTATGAAAGTAGAAAAATACACTTTTATTGTAAAAATACTAGCAATATATTTTTATATAAAAATTACCAACAATATCTTTTTATAGTAAAATTACTAGCAATACATTTTATAGTAGAATTACCAACAATACATTTTATTTGTAGCTGAAACTACAATTGTGTTCAAAGTATATTTAATCGAAGCCATAAAATCGTATTCAAGATTTAGCTGAAGCCTTAAAACTGTGTTCAAAGCTTTTAGGTATTAAATAACCCATAGAGGTTTATATACCGCTAAACAAAATCACCCAACCAACCAACCCATCATTGAAAGACTCTGAAATCCTGATCGAATGTAGTTCGTCGTTTCTCAAGTTTTACAGAATTTTTTGCTAAGAAAGTATTTCAGTGATTTGACTAGATAAAAATTCGAAGATACTAAGTCGGTTGAGTTGGACAGATGCGATTAAATATTGCTATTACGTTTTGAGTCTGAAATTGTGTTTTATTAATAATAATAATAATAATAATAATAATATTATCATTATTATCATTATTATTATTATTATTACTATTATTATTATTATTATTATTATTATTATTATTATTATGGAGTCAGTTAAACGACAACTGAATGTCATCGCAATCAAAAATAATCAAATTAAATTTACGGACACTGCATATGATCTATGGAATTGCACTTGATGACAATCAATAACGTCATACCAATTGCAAGCCCAAGATCGATTACAGAATATATTTTCGGTTTGATTTCAAATTAAACACTTCTTTCTCTTCAGCGAATCTGTGATAATTAATGACCCGATCCGAGACTTGGCTTTCAGCTAATTACTTTTTCTCATTGTCATCATTGAGAGTCATTCGTAAAGAACGTTCATTTTACTTGCATAACAATGGATTTCGTTGTCAAGCAATTTTAAAGCGAAGAAGAAAAAAACTAAGAAAATACAGATAAATTTTGAAGTTAATCATTACTTGTTTCTTTTCAGAATCATCCTCAGAATATTATTATTCTTTTTCTTCAGTACAAATAAACAATGCGAACTATTTTCAGCTAATATTCTCTTGACGATGCAAGAAATCATTAAAATAGGCAGAAAAACACATTCTCGCTTACTACTTACAAATTTCTTCTTATATATTTACGAAAATCATATATGAGTAATAAGGACTTAATGAGAAGAGACAGATTAGAAACTTTTATGGTTTAAACAAGCTCTCCAGTATCAGAAGTTTGGACAAATGTATAAAAAATACATTAGCTGATGTCATATGAGATTACATACCCCCACTGTGAGTTAAAATTGTCATGAATCAACAAACCATATTGCTTGTTAATCTAATCTTAAATAGCGCCATAGTCTCTTTTTCTTACTAATGTTATGCGATTACATTCTATTCGCGTGTGCAAGTTTCGTGCGTGAGTTTGGCGCCATTTCTCCAATCTCCATCTGTTACACAATGCAGATCACCACAGACGCTGATATGTAGCGCTAATGGCAACATTTCACTTGCGCATAATTGCCTGCTTTTATTGAATAAAAACAACAGTTACTATAGCTGTACTCGGGTTATAATCTCGCAACTCTCTCTTACTCTCTCTCTCACACACACACACTATATATATATATATATATATATATATATATATATATATATATATATATATATATATATGCATGTGTGTATGTGTGTGTAAATGGAGGTGATAAAAAATCGATCCGCTCCATTTCCAGAAAATCAACTAAAATAACAAAACATCAGAATTTTATGAGGAAGTTATTCTATGTCAGGATGAAAATTTTTCATTACCTCTCATATATATATATATATAGTATTTATAGTAAATATAAATATAATATAGTATATCCCTCGTGTATATATATATATATATATATATATATATATATATATATATATATATGGGGAGGGCGAGAGAAAGAAGAAACCCGAGAGCAGATTATTGTTTGCATTCAATAGAAATACAGGAAGCAATTACTAAAGATGATCACACAAGCACATGTGATATACGTATATATATATATATATATATATATATATATATATATAGAGAGAGATAGATAGATAGATAGATAGATAGATAGGTAGATAGATATGTGTGTGTGTGTTAGATTTTATTGTGCAAACCAATCAATTTGATATTAATCAATGTTTATAATCTTGGTAAAAGCGTAATAGCGTGTGAGTTTCAGCTTATTAAAAATATTGTTAATTATATTCTGGCCGGGTGTTATGTTTTATTATGCAAGCAAAGTGCTATATAATCTTTTATATGGAAATAAATCCTAAAGACAGACCAAAGAAGCAGATATTTGGATATATATCCCGATACATTATTATTTAAATATTTTAATGCTAATATGCCTTATTTCACATTCTATATGCTTCATAAATCTTTATCCATTGACTTTATCAACTTTTCTACTATTTTGCAACAGCTTTTATCGCTTCCCAGAGATCTTCTTTACTTGAATATTGTTTTTCTTTCTGATATTTTAATGATAAATGTTTAATAACTGAAAACCAATTGGTTGTTTAAATTTTTATTTCTTTATTTACGTTTCGCGCCTCAAAACAAACATTTTTACAACTGAAGAAATCCGATGATAATTCGATACTATAGCAACCCAGTTTACTTAAAAAAAGCTGTGGTTAATTTGAATAACGCTGTGGTTAATTTTTTAAAAATTACAGTTAATAGTATTTAAACGTAAATATCTGTGAATAAAGTAAATGAGATTAGTATATACTTACATTTTATTTTAACTTATTATTCTATATACAAATCTCTTCGATTTCTTCATGAATATTTCATCGGTTTTTTTTTTTCAGTTTTACTATTGGATTAATATTTGGTGTCTGTGAAAACCCTTTTGTTAGATATAGTCAAAAAGGAACATTATTTACATTATTCGGATTATTGTCCTCATCTTTGTCGCCATGTTTATCACAACGTTTCGGCCGTTGTACGCTCCAGCCTTCTTCAGGTGGTTGGAATGTCGAACTGAACCCTTTATTTCGCTCACTGGAGTAGACTGTTCTAGTTCCATGTGCCATGTCTAATGGATGTCAGTTATCTCCTGTTAATTCCCCTCTGAAAGTTCTCCACTGCCTTAAACAGGTTTTGAACTCACACTCTTTAGGTCCTGTCCCTAGATCCAATAACGCCTTTATCCACTGTGCCATGTGTCCTTGAGGACATCTGTGTATGAATTTCTGGGTATTATAAATCTAATGTCTTCAGCAACCATTTTTTACCAGTGCTCATATTGCAATTTTTGCTGTTATCATTTCATTTTTTTACCAGAGCTCATATTGCAATTTTTGTTGTGATTACTGCTTTTCTCTGGCACTCCTTATTACTGGTTCCCATATTGTATTCATTTCTATGCTTGGTCGGCTCAGGAGATTTTTGTGGCCTAGCATATGTGCTGATTCCTTAAGTTTACGAATTCTCCAATGATGTTCTTTGTCTATGATCTCAACGACCGAAACTTTGTGATAAACATGGCGACAAAGATGAGGACAATAGTCCGAATAATGTAAATAGTCTACATAATACTTCATCTCAGAAATATAGACAGTCAGAAAGGAACTTTTGCAGTATATAAATGAGAATTGTGATGCCATGCATGGATAAACACATTGACATAAAATCCCTGACTTGTGACCTGTACCACTCAATAAATATCTTCTCCAAGGATTCTCAGTATTTATTGTGACAGCATCAACTTTAAAGGAAACTATAATACAGTATGTTCCAGAAGTCACATAGGTTTTTAAAAATCTTCAATCCTTTTATCATTCAAAAATAGTTTTATGCAGAGTGGAAATTCAAACACTGAAAATATATTTCCATTTAATTATGAAAAATTATACGACGTAAATATCGTCCATTTTCGACTTCACGCAAACGCGCTCTTTCGATAGCATTCTTCACAACAATCGTTAATAACTCTGTCTGCAGCTTTTGGATTTCTGTACAGATGTTATCCTTAAGTTGCTGAATTGTCTACGGCTTATTGCTGTAGATACGCTCCTTAAGTTATAAACCCAAAATTAATCGGGATTTGTCAGGACGTGGTGGCCCTAAAATTTAAGAATATCACGAAATTATCCGATGACAAAAAGTTTGGTTAAATCCAAAATAAAATTCCACGATTTTGGTTCTTTGTTTAATTTTTCTCTTTCCATGAGCATTTTCCCTGAGTTAATCTAATTTCTGGAAAAAATATGAAAAAATGAGGTGTCTTTTGGAACACCTTATATTACTGTCTACAATACTACTCAAAACATTACCTCCATCTCACTTGTTGCCTACTAAGTTGTGTTAGTTGACCATATCTATAGAGGACCGAACCTTTAGCCAAGCCATCCAATATAGCTCTGCATTCAACACTAGAATTAGAGCTGATAATCAGTTTTCATGTACTTCTTCACACAATTTACATGTTTTTCTATTTGATGTTTTCGAAGCGATTCGCAGCTGTTAAAACAATTTGTCTGCTATTACCCAAAGATAAAAACATTAAATGCTAACATAAGGGAAGATAAATAAAAAAGTATAATTTTTTTCTTTTTTATTATTTCTTTATTGGTTTAGTGTATAAAGTTTATAGTGTATAGGTGTCGGCGGCTCGAAAATCAGTATTACGCAATGCACCGGTTCATCGAAAACTTACTTTATACAGAGAGGATTGATAGAAGTGGGAGAGGGAAAAACGGCCTGCCCCAGCTATTTTGTTTGGGACTAATTCTTATTTTATTCTTCTTCTATGTACCATGTCCTTTCAGGATTTTGCTGATCATGGCTCTCCATAACTTCTTCTCATTTGTAACTCTTAATAAATTTTGTCTTTTTGTTAGTTATAATTCGCTTCTAGCGGCTATACGCTTAGGCTACTCACCTTGACGTCATTAAACATTTTCCACCACTGACTCCAATGAACTTCTTGAGTTACTTTGAGTTCTTTATTTAAGTTGTCTTGCCTAGTTCCTTTGTGTTACCGGGAGTGTCTTATTTGCACCACAACCCTTTTGGGATTTTGTTGTTTTTTTTTTTCACTAGTAAATATTTTATTTTATTTCTTAGTAATCACCCCCTCCTCTTTCTGGAGAGTTCACCAACGTACTGAACTTTGTATTTCTTTTGTTTTGGGTCAACCTCTAGTTTTTCTGTACGTTTCCGCCTTTTGGTAATCATATTTGTAGGTTTAACGAATTCTTGGGGTGTTGTTACGTCAAAAATATCATACAGTACTTACATAGATTCTTCATTTCTTGCGGGCCTTTCTTCCATAAACCTTTTCTTTAACTGATTCCAATGCCTTTTGTTTTCCCATTTTTTTCCTTTTACCATTTATATCATTTTTCCAATTCGTGATCTTATTACGCCATCTTCCCATATTTTTTTTCCATTTTTATATACTCTGAAAAACACTTTTTCGCCAATTTTGAAAACATTTTTGCCCTTTTTGTTATCCGTTCTTGTTCTTTTTTGATCCGGTAACAACTTGTCGAACACAGATTTAATGCGAACATCAATTCTGCCGGTGACATGCCTGTCGGTGTATTGGGATTCAGCATTATCCTGTATACTCTCAAGAATTTTTGTAGTGTTTCTTCGCTCACTTTTTCATTACTTGCTTTCTTTTTTCAAAGCTCCCTTAAAAGTACCCACAAATCATTCTGCTTGCCTGTTTGACGTTGGGTGATACGGCGGGGTAGTAATAATATGTTCAATGGAGAACATTTTACAAAATTCTTTAAATTCCTAAACACTGAATTGTGTACCTGAGACTATGGCATCCGGAATGCCATATCTTGCAAAAGGTTCAAGTAAAAACATCACTTAAGCATGGAAGTTGTTTTTTTGCACTTACAAATTTCAGGCCACTTAGTAAAACTATCCACTATCACAAGATAATGTGATCCATTTATTGGATCTGCAAAATCTATGTGTAGTCTTGACCACGGAGTATGTGTCTTTGACCATATTGTAATTTCGTGGTAGGTGATTTTGCTGCCAGAGGGCAATCTCTGTAGGCTTTTATTAATTTTTCAATGACTTGATCTATTTGGGTCTAGTATACATAGCTTTTCATAAAAGATTTCATCTTTGAAATACCAGGATGTCTATTATGACATTCATTTAATATCCATTTTGTAATATGATAGGTATTATTACTCTTTATGCAAACATCAGTACTCCGTCACATCGCGAGTAAGAGTTCAAATGTGAGTTGCGTTCTAAAAATCGGTTATTTTTCTTACTTTCTTTTAGTCGTTTTTTTTTTTTCGCAATAAATATGTTTTGATCTGCTTTTACTTTTATTTCTTCCAGGGTCACTGGTAGTTCGCGTACAACATTGTGTAATATATTTTTAATTTCAATTTCACTTTTTACTGCTACAGTAACAATGTCTTCTGAAGCCAATAAGATTTCTGCTTTTGGATCCTAGTGCGCTAATAATAAATCTAACGTTAGTATTTTCTTAATTTCTTCAAACGCCTTCTGACACTTTTCAGTCCAGTTCCACTTTACGCCTTTTTTAAACAAATTATTCAGTGGAGCTCGCAAATTCTTCATATTAGTTATATAGATTTGATAATAGTTAGTTCTTCCCAGAAATGCTTGTAACCTAGTAATGTTTCTTTGAGAAGGCATATTCTTAATTGCACTTGCCGTGAACGGATATGGTTGATGACCATTTTTATCAAAGATTTGTCCTAGGTACTTGATATGAGGCAAAAACAATTTTGCACATTTTTCTCACTGAGTTTGAATCTACATTCTCATACTTTTTCAAAAACTCTTTTCACATGCCCCACCCCCCACCCCGATATGTTGTTCCTTAGATGCACTTTTGTTTAATATATTATCCAGATAAGCAAATGCGAAATCAAAATCTGTAAGTATAGTATCCATAGCTTGTCAAAATATAGCTGGAGCCACTTTTATACCAAAAAGGAAGTCAGTTGAACTTATATAAATTCTCTAATGCGTATTTATAGTTATTAACTCTGAACGTTTTTCTTCTTCAACCTGTATTTTCAAATATGCTTCAGAAAGATCCAGCTTCGAAAAACATTTTCTTCTTCAACCTGTATTTGCAAATATGCTTCAGAAAGATCCAGCTTCGAAAAAATTTTCTTCTTTAACCTGTATATGTAAATATGCTTCAGAAAGATCCAGCTTCGAAAAAATTTTTCTTTTTCAACCTGTATTTGTAAATATGCTTCAGAAAGATCCAGCTTCGACAAGATTTTTCTTCTTCAGCCTGTATTTGCAAATATGCTTCAGAAAGATCCAGCTTCGACAAGATTTTTCTTCAACTTGTATTTGCAAATATGCTTCAGAAAGATTCAGCTTCCAAAAAATTTTTCCACTGTTTAAATTCGCAAAAAATTCCTCTGGATTTGGTAATGTGTAGTTATGGGATTCTAAACATGTGTTTAACTCTATTGAAAAATCAGCACAAAACACAAATTTTATTTTAAGTTTATTTAAGTCTGTCTAATTCTTCGTTGACTTCATTCAATGCTTTAAATGGTACACTACGTTTCGGTTTAAACATTGGCATCGACCATTTTTCACTTGAAATTTCGCTTTGACTTTGGAACACCGACCGACTCATCTGACAGAACATACGGAAAACCTTTTATCAATTCTTCTTTTAAATTTTGACTCTGTTTTTTTTTTTAACTGTTAGCTTTTCCACTTATACTTTTGCAATAAATATTTATAGGTAAATTCCACAACTCAATTAATTCCATCCAGTGAATACCGAATAAGTTTGTAGTATTTTTAACACATAAGCCTAAGCTTTTACACACTTCTTACGAAATGAAACGTTACAAGTCATTTCACCAATAGAAAATAATTTCTTACCAGACACGCCGCATGCAATTTTTGAAGATCTTTTTAATGTAGGTCTTCCGTTTACTTTCCATGTAGCTTCGTTGATTATTGTGATATCACTACCAGTGTCTAGTTGCATTTTACATCCACATTATTATTTTCACATACACAAATTTTCTTTGGTTTTCTGTCATTATTTTTCCGTCAGAACGCTCTGTAGGATTTTTTCTGCGAGAACTTTTCCTTGCTTTAGCTTTACAGTGTGACTTTTTATGTCCTACTTTTCCACACTTGTAGCACTTTGAATTCTTATGGGAACACTCGTCTCCAAGATATAACCTTCCATAACTGAAACATGGATTAATTTGTCTTTTTCCACATTTTTCTTTAGCCTGTATATACATATGTGCATTTTTTCCTTCAATTTCTTCGATATTGCGTCTCAGATTTAGCATTCTCTGACATTCGGTTGATAGTTTTTGTTGTGTTAGTTTTTTATTCTAATTAAGTTTCGTTAGAATTCTAGCACGTATTTCTGCGTCTTTTTTCGTCGTTAACCGTTGAACAAAAATTAACCCTTTAAACATCTCCGGAGTCAGTTCGTTTAATTTGAATCTTCCACGCTCTTTGTTAACGATTTCAGCATGTGACAAAATCTTCGTCTTCTTTTTTTGTCAGATTCATACACTTCCGACGAGTATTGAATAACATATCTCGCTAAAAATTTTAATCAGGATGTCTACTGTTTGTCCTGTTTTTGTTTTGTTTTTTTCTCTAGTACAAAATTCCAGTGATTTTCATGTTCTACCGGTGCTTTCTCAACAAAAGTCTTGTTTTTCTCGTCTTCCTAGTCGTCGAATTCTTCTCTGAAAATTTGCTCGTATCTTTTGAAATAAGCAGAAACAGTATCTGAAGTGTATGAATTCAGCTATGGCATTTGCCACCGCATCAGGAGTGAAAGAACTTGAAGAATTTTCCGTTTTCTTCCGTATTATTTCAAATAAATTTTGTTGTTGTTTCTGGAGTTCCAACAACTGATGTTGTTTCTGTTGTTGCTGTATTTTTAGCACCTGAGCTAATAATTCTTTCATATTTAAATAATATTTGTTTTTTGGGGTTTCTTTTTCCTTCTTTCTCATTTTTGTTTTTCTTTTTTTTTACACACAGCAAAGAAAAAAATCAAACTAACGTTGTTCTAATTTCTCATCGTCACTGTTATCATGTGCGCCGAAGCGAAATTATTTTTTCTATTCAGTATGAGTTTCGATCCCTCGTCGCCACTGTTATAACTCGCTTCTAGTGATTATAATATTATGTCTCGCTTAGGCAACTCGCTGTGACATCATTAGAAATTCTCCTCGACTGACTCCAACGGACTTCCTAACTAACTCCTAAGTTCTTTATTTAAGGCGTCTTGCCTAGATCATTTGTGTTACCGGGGGTGTAATATTTACTCCACAACAGTTATCTTTCCCAAATCCTGTCCCTCCATCCATTCTCTCAAGTTCGCCAGGTAGGTCATGCATTATTATCATCTGTCCTTGCCTTCAGTCTCTCCTGTGAATATCCAATTTTCTAACCCTCTTTCGTAACAGTTCACTACTTCTTAACACTTTGCTCAGCTTTTGGAAGGCATCTTCCGTTATCCTAATGCGCCTGAAGATTTCGGTATAGCACTTTCTATCCTCTGTTGAAACACTTGCCACATATTTAAATTGTTTTTTCTTGTTTTATTTTGGTATCTCCAATATGTAAGTTGCATGTTATGCTCTTTCTTTTGCTTAAAATCATGCATTTTGTCTTCTTGCAATTGATGTTTAATCCTTTCTTCTCGCTTTCCTTCACTATCTCCTGTAATAGCTCTTGTAGTTTTCGTTCTGTGTCAGCTATCAACACATCTGAATATCTTATGTCGTTAAGATTGTGGCCGCCGATAGATAATGAATCCTGTTAGGCTTTCTAATTCTCTCGGAATCGCCTCACTGTGTCAGTTAAATAAGTCTGGTGAGGAGACACATCCTTGTCTGAAACTCCTTTCTATTTTTATATATTTACTGAACTCATTTTATATCCGTAGGCGCTCTTCGGCCAGTTTGGGTTCTGGATTATTTTAAGAGCCTTCCTAAATATGTCAAGACTACTAAGCAATTCCAACAGCTCTTTATGGCGTACTTAATCAACGACTTCTGCATAATATATAAAATACAGGTAAATATCCTTCTGTATTTGTATTACTCTTTCTGAACATAAATATCGCATTCCATGTTCTAGTGTCTTTAACGAAACCGCATTGATCTTGTATTAATTCTGATCTGATTTTGCTGCGAACTGCATTCATCAGCATTCGGGTGATATGGTTCATTGGGCTGATTATCCGATGGAGTTCACGTCCGTTTGCATCTGGCTTCTTAGGCAGTGCCATGAAAATGGATCTAATTAGGTCTTCCGGTATATCACCGCTGTTGTATATTTCGCTTATCTTATTACTTATTTTAACTTTATTCTTTTATTCATTTATATATTTCATCTATTTCCAAGACATTAGAAAGATCGTGGCAATATAAGCTAAGTTGAAAGAGCTTAATAAATCTCTATCACCCTCTCTCTCTCTCTCTCTCTCTCTCTCTCTCTCTCTCTCTCTCTCTCTCTCTCTCACTATATATATATATATATATATATATATATATATATATATATATACGTACATGATCCCGCAGCTTTATATGATACCAACACCAGGGATAACAACCCTGAGGCCACATTATGAATCTTGCTGTGCCAATCCCCCTCTCTGTTCGCGTCATGGGTATCAACCGTCGACTTCCTTTAACTCAGGCCTTCTCCCTCTTTCCAAAACCAATTACCAACATGAATTACAAAAAACTAAAATACAAAGCTAAACCAGCCTTCCAAAAATCACCCAAACCTCTAAATATCTCCTTCTCTAACATCCGCGGCATTAGAACCAACTTCTGCAGCGTTGAGTCTTTCCTCATAGCTAAGTGCCCGGATATACTCGCCCTGTGTGAGACCAATCTTAACTCCTCTATCCCTTCCTCCGATCTCTCGATCCCTGGATACCTCCCACTCCTCAGAAAAGACTCTCTAACCCACATGCATGGTCTGGGTGTCTACGTCAAGGACCATCTCCCTCTGGCTAGAGAGACCTCTCTCGAATCGCCTGATCATTCCTACTTATGTCTCCGCCTATCTCTTCTCAATGCTGTAAGCTATCTTTTCTTCCTCTACCGCTCTCCATCCTCTCAGGACTGCGGGATACTCGATGTCATTTCTGACAGCGTTGATAAGGCCCTCTCTGTCCACCCGTCTGCTCACATATTTGTGTTTGGTGATTTCAACGCCCATCACAACCAGTGGCTACAGAACGCTACCACTGACCTCGCTGGCGTTCATACTCTTAACTTTTCAATCTCTCAATCCCTCACTCAGATAATCGATTTCCCCACGCGTTTTTCCTACAATCGTGACTGTAAGCCCTCACTCCTCGACCTGTGTTTTACCTCCATCCCTGAGTCGTGTAGTGCCACGCAGCTCTGTCCTATCGGTAACTCCGATCATGCTGTCGTGTCTGTTAGTATCTCCTTCAGCCCCACCCCCTACAAAGAACCTCCTACCACCAGAACCACTTTCTGCTACCAACGGGCTGACTGGGACTCGTTTCGGGACTTCCTCCGCGATGTCCCCTGGGATGCTGTATTTAAGCTCCCCACTCATGACTGTGCTTCTGAGTTCTCCTCCTGGATCAAAGCCGGTATCGAAGCTTTCATCCCCTCCAGGAAATTCAAGGTCAAACCGCGCTCCTCCCCCTGGTTCACAGCTGCTTGCTCAGCCGCCATTGCCCATAGGAACCACTTCTTCCACCGTTTTCGTAGTGACATGTCCGACTCCAACAGACGTCTATTTACCTCTGCACGCAATGAGTGTAAGCGTACCCTCGACAATGCCAAGGCACTATTTGCAGCTCGGATGAAGGAACGTATTGCATCCCGCAAATTTGGCTCCAAGGACTATTGGCGCCTCTGCAAGAGCGTTCTGAATAGTAACAAACCCTCCATTCCTCCACTGTTCAATCAGTTTGAGGTCCTGACCACCTCTGCCGACAAGGCCGAATGCTTCGCTCGAAAGTTTTCTTCCAATTCTATGCTTGACTCCTCTGGGGTACCCTTGCCCGACTTCCCTCCCAGAACTGAGGCCCTACTGGACGGCTTGCACATAACCCCGTCGTCGGTACTGGGCATTATTTCTAACTTAGATCCCCACAAGGCTACCGGCGGCGACGGAATACCAGCCATTGTCCTGAAGAAATGCGCACCTGAACTGGCACCTGCCCTCTCTAAATTGTACAACCGCTGCCTCAAGGACTCCTGTTTTCCTGACTGCTGGAAGTCCTCTACCATTGTTCCTGTCTTTAAGAACTCTGGCGACCCCTCCAACCCTTCTAATTACCGTCCTATCAGTCTCCTTCCCATCTTCGGCAAAGTCTTCGAGGCCATTATCAACGCCGAAGTGACTACTCACCTGATATCCCACGATCTGCTCTCAGACAAGCAGTATGGTTTCCGCTTTGCCCGGTCTACTGCCGATGTGCTTACGGCCATCACTGAATTTGTCTACCAAGCTATCCATAGTAACGGCGAAGCCCGTGCCGTGGCCCTTGACATCTCCAAGGCATTCGATAGGGTTTGGCATGCCGGCCTCCTTCGCAAGCTCCGGGGTTATGGTATCACAGGTCGATTGTTTGACCTAATTCAATCGTTCCTATCAAACCGGGATTTGAAGGTTGTTCTCAGTGGATCCTTCTCCAACTCCTATCCCACTACTGCTGGTGTTCCTCAAGGCTCCATCCTTGGCCCTACTCTGTTCCTCATATTTATAAATGACCTTCCAGACGCCATAGACTCCCAAGTCGGTATCTACGCTGACGACACTACTATTTACTCCTGCCTCAACCACAAATCTACTGAGGCGGACAAAATTAACCTGGCAGCTCAAATTGAAAAGGACCTCCAATCGGTTGTGGACTGGGGAGAGAAATGGATGGTCAACTTTAATGCCTCTAAAACAAAATTGCTCTCCATTAACCACCACAAGGACCCATCCCTGCATCCCATCAGAATGTCTGAGGACCAACTTCTCGAGAGTTCCTCTCTGCGGCTGCTCGGTCTCACGCTGTCCGCTGATCTGAGATGGAACAAATACATCGAGTCAATTGCATCATCCACCGCTAGAAAAGCTGGTTCCCTGTGCCGAGCCAGGAAATTCTTCTCCCCTGAATCGATCCTCCAGGTCTATAAGTCTACCATTCGACCTTGCATGGAGTATTGCTGCCATTTATGGTCTGGGGCCCCTGCGTGTTGCCTCGGGGTTCTTGATAAGATCCAGAGACGGATATGCAATGTGATTGGCCCTGATCTGTCATCTCGTCTGCAGTCGCTCTCTCACAGACGCAATGTTGCATCACTCTGCCTTTTCTACAAGTACTTCCACGGTAATTGCTCTGAGGAGTTGCTTTCACTTGTCCCTAAGCCTCGTGAATTCAAGCGTCCTACGAGGCTGGCATCCCGTTCCCACCCCTTCACCGTTGAAACTGTTAGGTGTAGACGTCTTTTCTACTCCAATAGCTTCATGTCACGCACATCTCGCCTATGGAACTCCCTTCCCTATTACTGTTTCCCTGACAAATACAATCTCCAACGGTTTAAGTGTAGCGTCAATCGTCATCTCCAGTTGCCTTGATCTATCCACTTCCTGACATCTTCCATTCCTATCTGCTCTCGCCCTATATCTCCCGTAACCTCCCCACCTCGATCGGCCCTCCGTCCTTCTCTTTCTCCACATTCCTTCCTTTACCACTCCTATCTGCTCTTCCTCCAACCCTTCTGTAACCCCTTGCGTGATAGTGGCCACCGGCCTTGCTCGGGGTGTTACGCTTAAAAAAAAAAAAAAAAAAAAAAATAACAAAGAATATCTTGTTAAACGACAAATTGATTTTGCCAAAAATAATATTATTTCAATATAATTTTCAAATAAAATGTCTCAATAGAAAATAAGAGAAAATTCAAAAGAGAATATGCAGGACTATGTTGTCTCTGACATTCAACACAACATGTTTAAAAGAAAAGTTGCTGCCAAATTACACACACACACACACACACACACACACACACACACACACATACATATATATATATATATATATATATATATATATATATATATATATATATATATTACATCATATTAGTGGATACACGTGATTGAGTGTACATCACTATTTTTAAATCGTGTAAATCAGTCTACCGGCTTGTGTATTCGTGAGTTTTAACAAGGCAATATGTCTTCCTCCTGCGTGGTTCGATTCTGTAAGGGGCAACCACCATTCGAACCTGTAGCGGAAACCACCACCATGACCGCTCTGCCAGGAAAGGCATTCACAGACTAGCAAAGTTCATTTACCTGATTTAAGAAAATTTAGACCATGGTTGAAGGTACATCTACTTGCTTTCCAATGCACAGGCATAGATTTACTCTGAAACTCACTCGGATCGTTCTGATAAGAAAAAGAACTCCCGAATTTGTTGGTGAGGGCCTCAGACTCAAAACAGAGGATTATATCAAGTGAATTGAGGAAGTAGTGCTGCCCTGGGTCAAGAAGAGGGCTGTTGAAAGGTCCTATGTCTGGCAACAGGATTCTGCACCATGGCACTCAAGCAGGATAACGTAATCATGGCTGTCAGACAAATTACTGCGACCACATCACCCCTTACATCTGACCACCTAACTCCACAGACTGAAACCCCCTTGATTATTATTTGTGGGACGCAGTTGAGCGAGAGACCAACAAAACTCCTTGTAACATCAAAAAAGAACTGAAAGCAAGAATTATGACAGCATTCACCAATTTAAACAAGGAGACTATTCAAAAGAGATACAGGAGATTCCGAAGTCCTCTGTAGGCCGTGGTTGAAGTCATTGGATATTCTATTGAATAAATTTACTCTTTAGTATTTCAAGATATTTTTGTGTAATTTTGGTAAATATATCTGTTAAAATGAGATGTCAGTGTTATTTTAATTTTTACGTAATTTAGACTACAATACGACAATTTATCCATCGCCACTGTATATGTATGTGTTTTTGTGTGTAGAATTTGTTATATTTACCGGGAAAGAATGAATCTATCTATCTATCTATCTATCTATCTATCTATCTATCTATCTATCTATCTGTTATGGGAACTTACCTATAACGATAATGAACTCTTCCTGACTCTATAAATACTGCGCCTCTCTGAGAGAGAGAGATGAGGAATGAGTTGAGACCTAACGAGTCAAGACATATTAGTTCACTCTAAGTCAGACTGACAGTTAATACTAACACCTTCAACTACTTGTATTATATTTCTGTTGTAATATATCTTTGTTATTTACTACTCTTGTGTTCGTGTTGTTCTTCCTTGGTTCTACCTTGGACCATAACCGTGGTGCGAGGATATTGGACCATAATAGTGGCGACGAGGACTGAAGAAACAAACTCTACGCGGAGAAACCAAAAAAGTATACTCAAGAAACAAGTTCTACGTGGAGAATCTACAACAAATCTTTTACTATCGGTCGTCCGTAACAGAGGCGACGTAGGTAGTAAAAAAAAAAACAAAAACAAAAAAAAAAAAAACAACAAATTATACGTGAACATAAAAAAAAGAAAAAAAGAGAAAATTTTCTTTTTGGACACCAACTTTCCCGTAGTAACAAAGACCTGAAGTCTAAACTGAAAGAAAAAATACATACACATAATTACGGTAAATATGGAAGACTTTAAGGCAACCATATTGGAATTTATGGAAATACAATTTGAGTAGCAACAGAAAAACGAACAGAAGCATCTTGAACTACAAGAATTATTGCGACGGGTAATAACAAATAAAGGGCAAAATTCAGAGAATGAAACAGTTCTATCGCAAAATGCTATAAGGAGCTCTATCGAAGATTTCACGTATGCGCCGGACGAAGACAAATCCTTCGCAGCTTACTTCAGAAGGTACGAAGATTTATATGAGTTTGATTGCGGGAATTGGTCAGACGCGAGAAAAGTACGTCTACTACTAAGAAAATTAGGGTCATGCGAATACACTAAATTCGTAGACTACATCCTACCGAGGAAAACAAATGAATTAACCTTCAAGGAAGCCATAAAACTGTTAGCAGAACTTTTTAGCCCAAATACCTCATTATTCCACAAAAGATGGAAATGTCTGAATCTAACAAAAAAGGACAGAAAAGATTATATAACATTCGCTTCCATTGTAAACAAACATTGTGATGACTTTAAGTTATCTGAACTCAGCCCGGACAACTTTAAATGTTTAATATTCGTTCAAGGCCTGGTTTCGACTAAAGACGCGGAGATCAGACGCAGAATTCTTACAAAACTGGAGAGTGAACCAGAATTGACGCTACAAAAATTTGGCTGAAAACCGTCAGAGATGTATAAGCGTAAAGAAGTACTCGAAAGATATAGAAGAGTCTGGCATCGCGCACATACGTAAAGTACAACGACAAACACGTTTTTGTCCCTCCTCAAAAACAAACCTAACCAATTTTCCCTCCTCAAAAACAGGTCAAACAAATTTTTCTACTTCAAAAAGTCAATATAAAGAAAAAACTACCACCCAGTCCATGCTATCACTGTGGGACTTTGCATTGGTATAAAGATTGTCCATACCGCTTTAAGACTTGTCTGTCGTGCAAAAAAAGTGGGTCATAAAAGTTCTCATTGTTGGACTAGGAGAGAAAGCAGAGTAAGAGTTACGAGGACTGGCCAAGCGGACGAGACAAACATAGAAAAATACGTGCAAGTTGAAATGTTAAACAGAAAAGTCAGACTACAATCGGATTCCGGTTCGGATTTAACTATTATTAACGTACAAACATGGAGAAAATTGAACAAACCAACCATGTTGAGAACCGATAAAATTGCTAGGTCGGTAACTGGGAGAAAAATAAAATTTGAAGGAGAAGTTATTACAAATGTGACATTCAATGGAATGACCAAAAAATAAAAAATGTATGTGTTAAGAAATACAGAAAATTTATTTGGAACGGACTGGATGCAGAAATTCGACCTCTGGGATTTATCAATAAGTACGTACTGCCAAAAAGTGGAAAGTTTATCAACCGAGGCAGATAAATTAAAGGAGAAACTAAAAGAGAGTTTCCCCGAAGTATTTTCAGCCGGCCTCGGGAGGTGTAAAAAAAATGGCAGCAAATATAGAAATAAAAGAAAATGTACAACCTATCTTCAAGAAGAAAAGGAACGTACCTTTTGCTTCAACAGAGAAAATAGATCAAGAGTTGGGTAGACTCGAAAAAATCGGTATATTGACAAAAGTAGAATATAGTCAATGGGCCGCACCTACGGTTTACGTCAAAAAGAAATCGGGTAAGATACGAGTATGCGCTGATTTCTCAACAGGATTAAACGCAGCGATAAAGGATTACCACTCTCCTCTACCCAGCCCAGAAGAAGTGTTCACAAAATTAAACGGAGGAAAATTTTTCTCAAAAATAGACTTGAGCGAAGCATACCTACAAATACCAGTAGATGAGGAAAGCTCGAGATTATTGTGCATAAACACACACAAAGGATTATACAAGTTCCAAAGATTACCATTTGGGATTAAGGTCGCGCCGGCAATATTTCAACAAATAATGGATACTATGCTAGGCGGACTTGATTTCACGATTGCATACCTGGATGACATACTGATAAATAGCAAAAACATTGAACAACACTGGGAAAACGTTCAAGAGGTTTTCAGGAGAATACAAAACTATGGTTTCAAGGTAAAAGAAAACAAATACGATTTCTTTATGAAGGAAATAAAATATCTGGGCCATATCATCGATGAAGAAGGAAGGCGACCAGAGCCAGAAAAGGCTACGGCAATAAAAAAAAATGCCAGCTCCAAAAAACGTAGCCGAATTACAAAGCTACTTAGGATTAGTGACTTATTACCAAGAATTCATTCCAAACATGCATAAATTACGCGCAACCCTAAACGAACTATTGAAGAAGGAAAAGGTTTGGGAGTGGACAAATGAATGCCAGGAAACGTTTGACAAAATAATTAAGACGCTAACCGCGGACCTATTTTTAGCGCACTATGACCAAAAATTAGAAATAATAGTAGCAAGTGTCGCGAGTGCCTATGGAGTCCGGGCATGTATACTGCATAAAATGCCGGATGGGACAATAAAACCCATCGCGTATACTTCAAGAACATTATACCAGCAGAAAATAATTACTCACAAATCGAAAAAGAAGCGCTGGAGTTTATTTTTGCAGTTACAAGATTTCGTAGATATATTTACGGGAGATTTTTTACTTTACAGACGGACCACAAGCCGTTATTAACAATATTTGGATCGAAGAAAGGTCTACCACTTTACACGGGAAATAGGTTAAGATGGGGTACAATTTTACTGAACTACAATTTCAAATTGGAGTATCTGCCAACGAATAAAATTGGGCATGCAGATGGTCTCTCGAGACTAATACCTAAGAAAACGGAGCCATTGGAAGACTCCGTAATCGCAGCTCTACGACATGAAAAATATATCAGGACATCACTATGTAGTTAATACTAACACCTTCAACTACTTGTATTATATTTCTGTTGTAATATATCTTTGTTATTTACTACTCTTGTGTTCGTGTTGTTCTTCCTTGGTTCTACCTTGGACCATAACCGTGGAGCGAGGATATTGAACCATAACACTATCTAATCATTATATTCAGACTTGGCCTGAAGATTGTGCCCTCTCTAGCCACTCGTTTGACCTCAGTAGCCACTTTGTATTTACATACACTCTATCCCTGATATTAGGCACTTTACCCCATAAATATAGCATACCTTAAATCTATATATATATATATATATATATATGATAGGGATAGATAAGTAGAAAGGGTTAATCAGAAATCAATGAGTCTTCGAATAATATGAAGATGCATATCTATTTTTGCAGCACTACATTACTCTAACCTTTGTTTAGTATCTCGTGTGTGTGTATGAACAAGGTTTACTGGAATGTGAAAATCAATGACGGCCTTAGCACACCAATTATTGTCTGTGTTCTTTTTCCAAGATGCCAAAGAACATTTTCTCGCTACTATTACACTTAATTTATGTTGTTGAATTGTTAACTGTAACTTTCTTTTCTGACACTTTTTATCAACCGGCATTATCCCAACTTAGATTGCCGCATCAGCCCTGCAAACAATGAAAGAAAGAAAAAATAATGAACGAAATATAAAGTACTCTACAATAAGATTCTGGGTGTCACGTCCCTGTAGTAAGGAATTTTACTCTCTCTTCAGATGCTCTGCAGAAACCGAAACTAGCGAATTGAGACTAACTCCGCTGACAAAGCTAGGGCAGGCATAACTACTTCAGCATTCCACACAGTGTGAAGAGGTTTTATCATCTGCTGCATCGCAATTTTCTCGTGTCTGCTTGCCTTTACGTTAACACCAATACTTGCCGCCAGAAACCGTTCGTAAATTCCTTTCTTTTCAAATCCATACACTTTCTTGTTTTCAGTTTTTATGTTCCTGAATCTATGTTTTTCTTTTTTTTACACTTTTTTATCTGCTTCTCTTGACCTAGTATTTCGTTATCTTCTTCTTCTTACCTTTATTTCTTTCTAATTTTCTTCTCTTCCTATTATTCTTTGAGTTTCCCACCATTTTCGTTCGTTCTCTTTCTTTTTTTTTTTTGTGTGTGTATTCACTTCTTGATTAGTCATGGCAAGCCAAGTTAGGTTATTGTGTAGTGAGATTAAAACTTACTCGGTTTTCGCAAAGAATATTCGACGTTAGATGTCTATAGCTTTCATAAATCATTCTCAAAGAGTTTTGTTTATATATATATATATATATATATATATATATATATATATATATATATATTTGTCATCAGTGTGGCTAGACGTCCAGTTGCCTCTAGCTAGGATCGAAACCCGACTGAATTTGCGTCAGTCCGAACTTCTCCCACTAAGCCGTCAGCGTACGGTACGGGATGAAGTTGAATTTTAGCGTGTTTATTTTTAGATTCAGATAAACACACAGTGACTGACAGTGACTCAATTATGTCGAAGAAATACATAGACAGCCTGTTTCGCTGTATCACAGCTTCTCGGTGTGGCTAGACATCCGATCGCTTCAAGCCGGAGTCGAAACCCAACCGATTTGGTGTCAATCAGAGATTCTAACCCATGGGCTATCGTTGCTCGGCAGAGAAAAGGGCGAATTTTTGTGTATTTATTTTTTCATAAACACGCCAGTGACCTAGAGGACTCAATCCGTTGTAGAGTCTACCATTATCACCAGTAATAGTCACTGTTTACAAATTCGCTTTTCTCCCCACAGTGCTCGACCGAATTAATTTATTTTCGGGAGCTAATATCGTCATCAACAGACAGACTGTTTCGCTGTATCACATTGGAGGAACACTCCTATGAAAAAAGGTCAAACTCCTCAGTGTGGCTAGACACGCGATCGCTTCAAGCCGGGACCGAAACCCGATCGATTTGGAGTCAGTTGGTAATTCTAACCCCTAGGTTATCGGCAGAGAGAAAGGCGAAATTTTGCGTATTTATTTTTTCATAAACACGCTATATGTATGTATGTATGAAGACAAAAGGAAAACTTAGCCGACTCTGAGGGACTTTATCAGTGGACGAAACGCTCGGCTAAAATAAGTTTTCCTTTTGTCTTTATTCCTATTGTACTTTTATCGGTATTCTAACACTTTCGCCCCAGCCCCTCAACCTCCGACGTCTTACTCTCTGAGTTGAGGTGTCTACCGAACTTAAGGGAGTGACCGTAGGTACCCTGAGCATCCGTAGATCATTCGACCGGTCCACTGGCTTAATCCTGCTTCCTGCCCACGTTGTGTTTGGTTTGATCCAGAAAGCAGAAGTGATGTTCATCCATTCACGGGCGACTGAAGATGTAGACACGGCTGGAGAGTCTGTGCTAAGAAACTTAGAATGCACCAAAAATATATACATATCTGCAGGAAGCCGGACAAACAACTATTCAATGGTTGAATTGTTAATGTCTTTTATATAGAAGAAAAGAATAGTATAGAAAAGAAACGGGTTACAGAAAAGAAAATAATTGACGTAAAAACTCATACACTGGATTCTAGACAGAGAGGGAGCGGCTTAAAGTTTATAGTTGCGTTCCTCCTCGGCGGTAGTAACAGTATTAGTAATCTTTCTGGTAGCAGAAGCATCGGTACTTATATTAACAGTACATGTTAGCGGGAGTTTTGTTCCAATCCCTGACGTTACTTCTAGTCTCCGATATCTCTCCACCCAGCTCGTCTGCACTCGACGACAGACTTGCCCCAAAACAACCTTTTCATTATTGTAGCTTGTTCGACGTTTCCGTTTCCAGTGGTAGTAATAATAGAAGCAGTATCAGTCTTAGATTGTTGGAGGAGTAATTCGCTTCTTCGTACTTATATCAACAAAATATGTTAGCGGGCGTTTGGTTCCAATCTCTGACGTCACTTCCAGTCTCCGACCTCTCTCTAACCAGCTTGACTGCACTCGACGGCAGACGAGCCAACCACTCTGCCAATAGATTTTTGTGCGCGTTTATATAGATAAACTTGGCTAATCATAAATCGACCCTTGGCCCGCACATGATTATCACGAGTTCTACCTTCAACCAAAAATCATGTGAATTTCAAAGTTCCTCATAGCCTTAGTAAGCTCTATTTCAAATTTTAACCGATAAAAATTATCTCGATTATCTTCTATTGTCTTCCTAATGACCCAATTCCAAATGGGCTAGATCAGATTCCTATCAATAAACAAAATTTTTCTGATCTAATTTCGCTGTTCAAATCTACTCCAATTTCAATAAAAAAAAAATTTGTGTGTGTGTTTGTGTATGGTTCCCAAACTCTCTCTCTGTTACAGTATACTCTATCTGAAATTTTTACATACATACATATATATATATATATATATATATATATATATATATATATATATATATATATATAGGGTAGTATTACTGAATCACGGGAAGTAGTATGCACTCAACTACCTCATGGTTAAAAGCTGTAGCTCTTTATAATCTTTGTGACTTCACATGTAAATGAATCACCTCATCTTTCTGTAACAAATAGTTTTTATCCCTTTATTTTCCTTGGTACCTCTTCTGGGAGAATTTTGTCTCCCCACTATCTTCCTCTCTCTCCCTAAGAGATTGTCTAGATATGGGAGATCTTGACCTTCTTTTTTCATAGGATTGTTCCTCCAATGATTTTCCTTGTTCATCTTCAGTGTCTACATTACTCTCGATTTCACTGTTCATTTTGCCTTGACGTGTCATTTTCGCCTTCATTACTTTCAGGCTCACTATAAATGTTTTCATCGCTATTATGTTGCAGTCTAACTTGGTCTGCATGCACTAATATCCAATTTTCATTTTTTTTCTGTTATCAAGGTTGGGAATATTTAGGCGATTTATGTGTTTTTGTCTGTCCGAATCTTCTTCTTCCAGGGCACATTTTAATACCTTTTTATGTATTCTACATGTGTAGAATAGCCTGGCCACCATGCCTCTAGCCTAAATCTCCTTTATGTAGATGTTATTCCGCAATGAATATCGTTATGTATGATTTTTATAATTTTGCTCCTTTGCGTTGCTGGCGGAACCTCTACGTCTCAATTAAAAATTACACCCTTTTCTATGGTTAACTTGAGTTTAACCTCTTTAAAACGCCTTTCTGTCTGTGAGCAATTATTCTACTGATTTTTTTAAAAATCCTGAACAATATACTGTTCAATATGGAATATCGCCTGGTATCAGTTAATCTGTCTATCGACAAAATATCAGTTTCGACCCAGTGTAAGAAAGTATCTTCGAATTTTCCTCCTCTTTCTCACCTTCAGAAGTAATGAAACTCAATCTCAACAAAGCGTCAAAGGCGGAATGTTATTGCCTTTCATGCACTCAATATCAAAGTCAAACGCCATTAACATTAAGGTACATTTTACAATTCTAGAAGACGTTACCTTAGGAAGTTCTTTCCTAGGATTAAATATGAATTCTAAATGTCTATGGCCAGACCTTAGTAGGAATTTGTTTTCATTCAAAAACTGACGAGCCCTAAATGATGTCCATATTATGCCCAATGATTCTTTCTCAATGTTTGAATAATTCAATTCGGCTTCTGACAATTTTCTCGAAAGATGGTTATCCTGAGCTAATATTCCCAAAATTGAGTATTCAATTGCGTCAGTTGTTACTACCATTTCCCTTCTAGGGTCGAATATTTTTACTACTGGCTTCTTTGTCAGAACAGCTTTTAAATTTTCTAATGCCACTTGTTCTTTTGTCCAAATAAATTTAATTATTTTTTCTTAAAGCAGAAAAACGTTTTGTCAGTTCGGAGTATCGTTCTACATATCGTCTTAAGAAAGATTCCAATTCTTTTTTTGTTTTCAACTTTGAATATTTTATCAATTAACGATTGGTCTGGTGATATGCCTTCGTTAGATGTGAAATATCCCCAAAATGATCTTTGTTTGGTGTTGCGCACACATTCTTTCTATTAATTGTTAATCGAGTATTTTTAACTTATTAAAAGCCACACTGGTTTCCATTTTAATACTTCATCGATCATGTCAGCAATTGCATTTTTATATCGCTACCAATAACTTGCACTATGGCCCTTTGAAAAATCGAACTTGCGGTTTTAATTCCATATGGCATTCTTTGCCATCTTAATATTTATCGAACATCTGACTCTGATGATGAGCGTTTGATGCAAAACTCTGGAAAATCATAATATCTTCACCTGACGTCTAACCATTTCTGTACAGCTTCAGATGTTTGGGTTTTGAATTCAAAGTTCTTACAGTCCAATTTGTCTGATAAGAAGAAGGGATGATTCATATATTTATCAGACGTATTTGTTCTTGTTCCGAGCTACTAAACCTGCACACCTCTCTCTCGCTACACACACACACACACACACACACACACACACACACACATATATATATATATATATATATATATATATATATATATATATATATATATATAAAGGTCAATGGTCAGAGTTGAATCTGACTACGAAATAGCAGTATTAAAAAGTGCTCAATACACGTGAGAAAAAATAAGTAAAAATAAAATTAACATGTAGACCTTTTAACTTTAAAAACCAGGAGGTCAATTAAAATACATGACCATGGTTTCGAACTGACGGCTTCTTCTGGCGATACTTTTAAAATGATCACTTTAACGCTTTATTTCAAAAACCACAAAGAATGTACATGATTATATTTTTCCGTGTATTATAATCAAATGATACAAGAAATGCACTGTAACAGTAAAAATTACTTTTAATTCCCAAGTACTTTTCATCTCTTTATGAGATCTTCATCAGGGGTGCAACTGCTAAGTCAAAAACTATGTGTAACTATCCACACGTTACTCTACACATGTCTGACCATTCATCCATTGCGAGACATTTACACCAACATTCCTGTTCACATTCGCAGTATACAAATATACTGATTGATAACACAATTATCCTACATCATGTAAATAATAAATTAAAACTACAGATCCTTGAAGCAACCTTCAATAAAAAATTGAAGCCGATACTGAATAGAATCAGCTACAAATACTGTAATAATTTTCTAAAATGCCTATAAAAAGAACAGTTTTCACGCTTTAATGCAAGCTTAAACATGACATTCCAACATAAAAGAAAAAATTCCATTTTCACATTCTAATGAATGCTAAAGCAAAACTGTCAGCCATTGCATTTAAACGCAAAAAAAACAGTAATGGACAGTTACACATAGTTTTTGCCTTAACAGTTGCACCCCTGATGATGATCTTAGAAAGAGATGAAAATTACTTGGGGAATAAAAGTGATTTTCACTGTCACAGTGCATTTCTTGCATCAATTGGTTGTAATACACGGGAAAATATCCGTGAATATGAACGGATTATGTTAAAAATAAGAAGACATAATGTTTGTAATTTATTTAATCAGACACACACACACACACACACATATATATATACATATATATATATATATATATATATATATATATATATATAGATAGATAGATAGATAGATAGATAGATACAGAGAGAGAGGGAGGGAGAGAGAGTGATTGAAAAGTAACTCCCTATTTTATGCATGTATAGCCAGCCAAGAATCCTGACTTAACACCCTGTGACTTTTTTTAAAAAAGGAACGAGTCTGTTATACCAAGACTTTGAAAGAACTTGAAGAGCGAGTACAAGAAGTTATGCTTGCATACCACAAGAGTTCTTGGTGAAATCAGTTGACGCGATTCCTAGGCGGCTCGAGAAGCTGGTAGTGAAATCTGGTGGCCATATTGAATTTTTAAATAAAACCTCATTCTAAATGCTTTCCTCTCATATCCATTTCTTGTAAAAATTATAGTTAATAATTAAATTATAATTATTTTAAAATAGGGAGTTACTTTTCCATCACCCTGTATGTATATATATATATATATATATATATATATATATATATATATGTATGTGTGTGTGTGTGTGTGTGTGTGTGTGTGTGTGTGTGTGTGTGTGTGTGTGTGTGTGTGTGATGGCTGGGTTGCGACTCGTTTTCGACCAGTATCATCACTTGATTCATCTTCAAATTTGGACAGCGCGTAAATTTTTTTTTTTCAGTCCAGCTAGAGTTTTATATTCCTTGGACAGATGCAGCAAAGTTGGACGTAATTTGTTACATAAATGCCGGTAAACGTAATAGACACCGTTTAAAAAAGGGGGCATCTATTTTAAATACGGGTATCCATTAAAATAAGATTTGAAGTAATAATCTCTCTCTCTCTCTCTCTCTCTCTCTCTCTCTCTCTCTCTCTCTCTCTCTCTCTATCTCTCTATCTATCTATCTATCTATCTGTCTGTCTGTCTGTCTGTCTGTCTATATATCTCTCTCTTTCTATATATGTGTGTGTGTGTGTGAATAAAAAACAATACCTACGTTTTAAAATGCATTTTAAAAATGAAAAATCTTTCTCCAAAGCATTTTTTTTACTTTTAATTCCAAGCTAATAGATTAAATTTGATATGTCTAATAAGCAAAATACTTTATACTGTATTTCAAACCGAAATTAAACTGGAATGATTTTTCTGATTATCATAAAATCGTCCATATTGACAAATCTGTCATCACAACATAATTCTCTTTACTAAAAAAATTCAAAAATAAAATATATATTTCTGTAACGTTGGGAAAATTTTAATGTTTTAAAGTTTAATCAATCTGAATTGAAACATATTACTTACTTTTAGTTGAAAATATCGTAGAAAACCATTTTTTAACGGGGTGCGTGTTTTATGAGATATTGACAGTTTTATCGACATCATGATGTTTGGGAAATTTATTGAAGGAGAAGATAATAGGTATAAAATTACATGACGAATAAACGCCTTTTTATATATACATACATACATATATATATATATATATATATATATATATATATATATATATATATATATATATATATATATTTAACTACACAGTAAACTTTAAAATTTAAAATATTTTAAGCATTCTAATATTTTCTTGAATTTTAGCTACTATGGATTCTATGAGTCTTGCTTACGAAGACGCCTGTTGAGGAAATTCTAAATAAATTTACTATACAAACCGCTGTCGGAGTTAGCTCCTTCTCAGTTCTTTAATCCTTCAACAGGGGTCTCTCCCCTGGCTATAAATACTAGGTGACCCTTCGTCTCTCTCTCTCTCTCTCTCTCTCTCTCTCTCTCTCTCTCTCTCTCTCTCTCTCTCTCTCTCTCTCTCTCTCTCTCTCTCTCTCTCTTTCCACTTAGGCCGCTACCTCGCGCGGAGGCGAGGTAAAATCTTTCTTTTTCCACATACACCAATATGTGACCTCTCACAGTACAGTGTTTCCCAAATTCTGGGAACGCGCTAAGAACAATACACGTACGTACGAACACTCACAACACACACACATAATCTCTCCATACAAACACTATGTAACTGTTCATGTCTTTTTGTAACTTGTTATTAATATTTATTTGTTTACCCATATGTATCGGTCTTCTTTGGACTTAATTAAAGTCCGACATTCTCATGTAGCTGGACCGGCTAGTAGGAAATCTTAACCTTCTGATATCTCTTCACATCTTCATCTCGCGGTCCACTACATAATGGTGACTTCCCGACGTGATAAAATTTTCAACTCCTGCTAACACACACAAGACGATATATATGTACAAGCAAATTCTTATACAGACCTTGCAAATGAGAGCCAATCAAAATAACATAATATTGGAAACTTCTTTTCTATCCTACGCACGCCGAACACTATTAACGAAAGAACTTTTAATTCACTACAACATGTCGACAAAACAATTTCCGCCTGCACAGCAAAAAAGAATTTCTTCTACAACACGTGGAAACTGCAATTACTACTATGAGACGAGCCTTACAATTCTTTCTCCCCACTGGTATATATTTCCTTGACCTTTTATTTCTCTCGGCGACGTTTGACCTTAATTTCACCCGGCTTACCAAACGGAAAACGCAACGCCATTTTTAACTAAATTCAACTCTCTTCTTCTGGACTGAAATAGATAAAGTGTGAACCACATCTCAAACAAAGGCGACTCACCGTCCCTTATCTCACCCTGCAATGATGCAACTCGAATTATCTAAGAATTTGCGAGAACGATATTCTATCGACAATAATAGCAAATTTTCTTAAAACATGCATTCGACACTCGGTAGAAAGTCTATATCAGCTCAACTTGGTCCCGGGGTAGGGCGACGCGCTCCCCCCTCTCACCTTCACTTGACCGACCTTCGTCGCTGATCACAAGAAGCAGCCAAGCCTAGCAGCAGCAGCCACCAACTTCGCCACAACGCTGCTACCATTAAACCTTGTACGCCAATTTTATCCACGCATCCCAAACAAACAACCTCATCTTTCAAATAAAACTACAACCAGGCCAGCAAACAGGTTTTCGGGACGACAAACCCAACTCAACGTGGAGCATTGGAAAAAAAGAGCAAACGCTGAACACTACCGACGTTTTTTCCTGGACGTGCCCAGACTCTGACCCACTAGAGAAATTCACAGCACCCTCACGACAACACAAACACATTTCGTCGAATCACGCATCTCAACCACACTTAGACACATTTTCTTTTCAGTTCATAAGAACAATTTACAAAATGTTTTACATAATAAAATTTTGATTTCTACAACTTTTATGCTGAGGGGGGTATTGTCGCAGTTAGCTCCTCCTCAGTTCCTTAATCCTTCAACAAGCGTCTCTCTCCCCTGGCTATAGATACTGGGTTACCCCCCCCCTCTCTCTCTCTCTCTCTCTCTCTCTCTCTTTTCGACTTAGGCCTTGGGCCGCCACGGCGCGTGGAAACGAGGTAAAATCTCTCTTTTTCCACTTAGGATACAGATACAGCGTTTCCCAAATTCTGGGAACACGCTAAGAACAATACACGTACGTACGAACACTCACAACACACACACATAATTTCTCCATACAAACACTATGTAACTGTTCATGTCTTTGTGTAACTTGTTATTAATATATATTTGTTTACCCATACGTATCGGTCTTGTTTGTTTTCTTTGTCTTCTTTGGACTTAATTAAAGTCCAACATTCCCATGTAGCTGGACCCGCCAGCAGGAAATTTTAACCTTCTGATATCTCTTCACATTTTCAACCCACGGTCCGCTACACCGCCCTTATTTTCTGATAAAATCGTATAAATATGTGGTTTTAATAGATATGAAAAAATAATATTTTACCGTAATTTTTTAAAAAAGAAACGTTTAAAAAATAATTTCATTCAGTTCTGAATAAGTCCTGAAAGTTTCATTAAAATCCCACAATTATCTGATTTTTGAAAAAAATTCCAAATCAATTGTTTTTTCACCGCAAAAAGACACTCAAATTACCCATAAGGTCCCACATCGACGTCAGATAAACAAGATTTTTAACCAAAATTTCGAAGGTTCTAAAAATGAGTTTAAAAAAATAACTTTTACATAAAAAATCCTTTTGTCTCTCCTCTAAATAACAACACAAAAACTGACGATAAAACTTTTCATTAAGTTCTGGGCATCATATTGTCGCATTAAAAGAATAATAATTATAATTATTTTAATATTTTAATAAAATCCATTTAGTCCTTTAAATCCCAACGGGATATTTCTACCACAAATAAAATCAGTTTTTAATTTCAGTAAGTAATTGCAATTGCTTATGACATAATAATTTGCAGACAGTTTTGCTCCCTGGCCTTTGAATTTAGAAACTCATTGTATCTAAAGAGCAATTCTAAGTCAAAGTCTCGTTATATAAATTTAAAAAAAGAATTAAAATATTGTTTGTGCAATAGACAGTGATTTTCCGAGCGTAGTTTAGATATGGCACAAGGCCGAAAGTATTGGGCACCCAATGAGGATCGAACTCACTATTCATTCGTAATTGATCTAGAGAGATAAGCTTGTTAACCATTACACTATGTCGAAGTGCCCAATTAACGCAATTGGATAGATCGACAGGCTGAAATGGTGAAGATTGGTAAACTAAAAATAAACTGCTTTAAATCTGATAAAACGTAAGTTTTAATTAAGCTTTTATTAATTAAGCTTATAATATTTAATTAAGCTTTTACACTAAATTCTATTCACATTCCTACTCAAATTTTTCATTACTTTTTATTTAGTTTAATTTTTCTTTAAATGTTTTTTCTTTCATTTATTTTCGCAATTATTAATGATGAGAGTTATTATCATTTCTTTCGCAATTATTATCAATGAGAAAATGGTAATTTCCCTTGAAACATAAAATAAAAGTCATACGTTTAAGGGTTTTTTTTATCGGTGTTGTTGTTGATGCTAGTGGTGGTATTATTGTATCTATGAAAAGTGTTGTAGAGTAGCTAGCAGCTCTTCAGCACTCTACCAAATGGCCTGGCTCATAGCTTTAAATAGTCTACGATTAAGGAATTCAACAGTTGATTAATAAGTTGATACTAAGCTGATTAATATTCAGACTTCATTTGGCTATACAGCATTTGACCCTCCTCTATTCCTTGTAAGTTGTCTTGTTAATTGTTTTGTAACTTATTGATCTGTGTTATATGTATGCACCAGTTAGCACCGGATGCTGATGTTGAATAAATATATTAAGCACCCATTCTTCTGTCTATCATTCAACAAGACGATGCAACAAAAAGTTAATAAATATTTGCAATGTTAGCTTAAAACTGATAAATATATTCCATTATGGTTTTATATTCCGACAGTGCAAAATTGCAAACCTATATAGAAATTCTTTTGACCCGATTTCATTTGATCTGAAATCATTTTTTTTTTATCAATTTGTACTTAATTCCCTATAAGTCTGTTCTCAACACTTTATACTATGCCTTCGACCTATGAGCAGTTGAGTCTATAATTTGTAAGATAAGAAGAAAAGTAATTGTATATTTACGCTAAAAAAGATTATACATGTCACAAAAACTTTTCAAGTTTGTTATATTTTTCTAAATACTGTTTGTTGATATATAATATTATACAAAATTGTATATCGTTATAGCATATATATATATATATATATATATATATATATATATATATATATATATATATATATATATTTTATTTTATATGTTCAGTGAAAAGCGCTCAATATCAGTGATAGAGCTAACATATTTAGTTGTATGGATAAGTGTTTGTGAGCCCAACCTTCACGCTTTTACGATCATCAGACAAACTGATGATCGCAAAAGCATGAAACCAAGTGTCACAAACTCGTATCCATGCAACTGAATATATATATATATATATATATATATATATATATATATATATATATATATATATATATAGATAGATAGATAGATAGATAGATAGATAGATAGATAGATAGATAGAAGAGTGGATAGAGACTAAATAACGAGATATTAACAACGGTATATGCGTGCGATAGCGTGCATATACAGGTAAGCAAATAACTATTTCATTTATGGTGCAAAAGAAACTGCTCAATGTAGTTAAGCAGAGCAATAAAGTATAATAAATAAATACACATATACCTACGTTCCATGAAACTCTGAGTTGCGCGATAAACGTAGGTATATTATATATATATATATATATACATATATATATATATATATATTAAAAGTTGTTATATTTATGCAAAAAGAGTTTTCGGTATCGGTGATAGTGGATGTAGATATAAACATTACGTACATAGAATTATAGAAATCAATACTGCATAATTTCCAGTCTTGAGTTATCCTCATCAGACATGTAGATAGATAGATAGATAGATAAATAGATAGATAGATAGATAGATACGCTTAAAATTCACCTTCGTCCCTGCCGTGCGCCAACGGCTTAGATACAAAATCTACGACTGACGCCAATTCATTCGGGTTTTGATCCTATCTAATGAGCTGTGATACAACGAAACATTCTAGAAAGAGAGAGATTGATAGCAAATCAAACAGGTTTTGTTAAGTCCAACCGATAAAGTTCATTTAATTTTTTTTACATTTTTCCAATTTCCGAGTGCTATGTTATATATCGGGATTGAAATTAAGAATACTAAAGTTCATGTTTATTTTTTTTTGTTTTGTTCAAGTACTTTCGGCGTCCCAGTCATTATCAAGAACCGGATGTTGTCAGTATAGTCGACAATATTTGCTGACTAAATTCTGGCGTTCTTAGATCGTTGGAATTGAAATTGTAATCACTTCAAAGTAACGGTCGAACTGAAAATAACATGTTATTTGTGTATGTTTATTAAATCGTATTTTTAAATATTTTATCGTACGCATATTAAATACTTTATACACACTTCATTATACCATTTCCTATGGAGAAAGATATTTTAGTTAAAGTGGATTGTTTGAATTATTTTTTTTACTGCCTAAATACACCTTATATACACACTTTTTGACGGCTAAATTGTCACTGCTACATTGAAAACAAACTAACAATCATACCTTTCTTCACCACGTGGTCAAGAGACGTTTTTTCTATATTTGGATACACACACCTTCTCACATACATACACACATATACATATGCGTTTGTACGGGTATAAAAAAGAAAACACACGCAATCATACACACGCATGCGCACGCACGGAAGACGTCAATTTAAAAACATAAAAATCATATAAATGGTGTAGACCAGGGGTTCTCAACCTTGCTTGACCCATGTACCCTTTTCATCATTTTTCACAATACCATTCCCCCACTCCTTTTCAAAGTGAGAGGCCAGATGGGTTAAATTCTATAATTGTTCTCCTCCCCCTAAACTTACTGTGGTCACAGTTCACCCCTGTTGTGAACCCCTGGTGTAGACATTTAATGCATCGGAGGTGTTCGAATCCTGTCACTGTCATTTGCGGTTCGTGAAAATATATCCTAATTTATTATCATATTTGCCGACCTATTGGATGCATGCTTCCCAAGAATAATTAAAAGATAACTCCTCACTGAATCTCATCTAAATTCCATTGCTCTCCATTTCAAATTATGTACTGGACTTGTGAGTAGAGACAGCTTTTGTATCATCCGCTAGATTTTCTTTTCAGTATCGAAGAGAAAGCATCTAATACATTTCTATACTTCGTTAGTATATTCTTTTTCTGGAAAATAAAACTTCATTTACGTTCTATGTACGACCTCTCACTAGTCGCTTTTACTTTTCTTTTTTATTGTAATGATTGAATAATTATCTGCTTTCCACAGCCAGATAATACTGTAGCCGCCCACATATATTTGATAGCTAATACTATTATAATATTTCTTATTTGAATTATAACATGCATTATTCTTTTACAGAAGGACAGTCTTTTTTGTAGACACCGAAGAGATAATATGCGTTCCTAACTCGGACATAGACATGACTTGACGGACTTGTGAGTAAAGACAGCCGTTTTTAGTATTCACTAGTTTTCCTTTTAAATATCGGGGAGAAAGCTTGTAACACATTTCTACATTTTGTTAGCATGTTCTCTTTTTCTTGATTTATCTCAAACCAGCTTTTTTTATCAAAAATGTTTGAGTAATTATCTTTTCCGTTTAAAAATCTGTTAAAAACATTCCCTAAGTTTTATATGCAAAGTTGAAGTATCTGGTAGACTGATGTTTACCCAGACGCCATAGACTACAAATGCTTGTACCTAGCCTAAATCTACCATATAGAAAACGTAGATAGGGAAATGTTTTTTCTGCCATTAACTTTGATAGATTTTTTTAATGTGCGTTTTATGTGAGCAAATGCATCCTGCATTCGCTATTTTTACTGAAAAGTGTTTAGCTTAATTCTGTAAATGATAGGTTTATGCTATTTTTAGATCAAGCATAAATGTATGCAAAATATTAATCACTGTTTATATATGACCAGATATTGTAATATTTATTTGTTTCTAAACAATTAATAAGATATATGATTAACCAATCAGCGAATAGTCAAAATAACTCCATTCTTGGAGCTTATGAGAAAGGTATAAATATGGTTTGTACCAAAATTGTTAGTTGACTTTTTATTTCCATCCGGTTCAATTCCAAAATATATTAACCTATTCACTGTGTTTAACTTTGAGGGTTGTTCATCTTTGTTGCTGAGATGAAATTCTATTTTAGAATATTTTCAAATAATTCTCTTTATAAAAACTGAGCTAACAGTTCATCTTGTTATAACGTAATAGGAGCTTCAGAGCTGTATTTCAATCAGAAGTCTCTTTCATACACGGTCAATTCATCTTGCTATTGCTACAACTTTACTCGCGCCTACACACACGTTAATTACATGTACTCTACTCACTCACATATTTGTAACAAAAGTTGCTCATTGTTGCCGCATTTATACATATTAAATATTCCAACTTTCACGTTTAATGCAACCGAAGCTTTAGTGTTTACAGGCATAAAAAACTTTTTTTTCTTTGATTCTCTACTAGCGAAATTTATGCTGTCTACTTCATAATTTATTTGTTCGTATTTTGGCAGAAGTCTTGTCTTCCTTTACCTGGATTTTCGTCAAGTCGGCAAGGTTCAGTTTCCACACTTCTATCTTTTCCACTAGTTTTGCGCAACAATTCAGCCGGTTAAAGAATATTTTGGTTACCCTTTTTATATCTAAATTCATATTTATTGAGTGGTCTCCCCTTTTTACACAAATGGACTCACCCAAGGTATACATATACTACTTCCAGTGAATACTCGGCAGTACGTTAAGTCAAGTCGGACAGTCAGTAATAGAGTAGAGTAGAGTAGAGTAGAGTAGAGTCGGTCGGTCGGTAGAATAACGTAGCGGCAAGAGTCACAGTCACGAGCACTTAGACTCAGTAAGAAGTCATACAGCGATACGTCGATACCAAAGACTTTATATATATATTTGTCTGCTAACCCCGCATTCCTGGAACTACTAACCTGTATTACCAGTTTGTATTATTACGTTAATACATTTATTTCCTACATTCATTCTTGGCGTTTGTTATTATTTGATACCGGATTTCATCCCGGAATCCACAACAGTATTTATTCATATATCGCCCGGTTCACGCCCCTCCATGGTCTTTTGAACAGGAGTAGAGGTTTATTCCTTGTTTCCTGTTTAGGATTGGGTTTCTGGTTCCTTCTAAAGTCTATTTCAGCTATATACTTCTGACGCTTGTCATTTCTTACGCTAATACAACCCCACACAGTAACCCTCGACCTTGGGTGGATTTTCAACCTTGTATTGAGATAAAATTACTAAAAAAAAATATGTATTCTTTTATTTATTTTTTTTTTTTTTTTTTTGGCGGCAGTGGTTTTAGAAAGTTTGGGTCGGCGTGACATTTAACAGAAGGGAAAAGGGATTCGGCGAATAACTAAGATTGCTTACGTTCACAGCGCACAAATCCATTTTTTTCTTATGTTCAATCCCACCGGTAGATACTGTGCCAAAATATCTTATCACTAACATGCCACGAAGGCTGACTAAGAAAAGAGGGAGAGACGGGGCGAGGGAAAAACATTCTCCCATAAATATTTTCCTGGGGATACAAATTTTTTATAGCCATTAAAGCAGACATTTTAAAAACAAAGAGAAAAGAGAAAGGTGGGGGAGAAAAATATGTACTGTTACAGTAGATAGTAAAAAAAAAAAACTTTTAATTCCTCATTTATCAGGCCTCGATCGACGACGAAAAGGTGTGTGCACAGTAACTAAAACAGAGTGAAGATTAATCGAGGAGATATACACATATATTAATAATATGCCCATATATAACAGGCAAACTGAATTCAGACAAAAAACTACTCATTCTACTGTAAAGACTTAATGTGTATTGCCTCCAGTAATTTCAAATGAAATTCCGAATGTGCCTGACTCAGAACTGAAATACATGGCTTTATGATAGGTCCCCACAGTGACGATTATATAATAGATGTCTAAATATCGTAGAACCAAATGTATTGACACACCTATGCAAATTATTAAATTGCCCTTTTCTCCACAAATCTCTAATATATCTAGACAGTATCAGCGGAAATCTGTTACCTCCACAGTCAACATTGACAGGAGATAAAAGTTTGATCAAAGACGATAGACAAAGACCTTTTTATCCTTAAATTAATGTTTCTTACTTGCATGCAAGAGAGATTATGTTTGGGTTCAAGGGATGTGACTATTGTCAAAATACGTGTCCGACTTTTCAAATACAACTTTGACTCTTATGCGTTATGACGACTGTCACGCATAAGACATCTTGTGAGCGTATCATCAACTTTTAAATAATTTTAAAATAACCGCAGTTGAAAGAGATGCTATTTAGATTTTTTTCTTTTCTTTTTTTTTTTTTTAGTTCTGTCTACAAACATTTTACATTCTTTTCTTTTTTTTACAATTAATGCCATATAATGCCACCAATCTAGTATTGCACTTAAATTCAGAAATTCCATGTACCATAGAGGAAAGTTCATCAGAACAATTACCATGAAAGTATTTGTAGAAAAGATACTGTTTATTAGAATTTGTCGTATGGATATTGGTGTTTACCTATCGATGTTTATTAATATTGTCATTTATGCACCATGTTCATTCAGGACTTAAGCGATCATGCTCGCTACAACTTCCGGTGTAAGTAATTTTTAACCTCTTTCTTCCTACTCAGCAATGTATTCACGCAAACTCGTTTAGTTTACTCTCTCACTGTTCGACTGTTCGCTTCAAGTCATTTCTTCGTCTGGGAGATTGTCCAACATTTACTGCCATATAGAAGATTCGATATCACCTCAGCACTTTTTTCTTTGCTTCTAACGACATATTTCTGTCGTCCATAGATCTACTCATTTCTCCCTTTCTACTTCCGATGTCGTCTATGAGTTGATCGATGAAGGTTCTTCTTAATCTAACTTTTGATTTTTTACCATAATTTGGATCCCATAGTATAAGCTGATGTACAACTTCTTTAGATCTCCAGCAATGACGATTAAACATCACTCACCTTTCACAAATTGCATCTATAAACTTTAGTGCGAATATACAGGACTTGGCAAAAGTCGCGCAACATAGGGATAATTTATTAAAAGTATAATTACACATGAAAATACTACTCCCTCCGTTCCGAAATAGTTGTACCAAAACAATTTTCATGTTGTTCCAAAATAATTGTTCCAGTAGATAAAAAAACACCAAAAAGAACAAAAAATATCATTTATTCCCATACTCAACAGTAAATGAGTAATATTAGTAAATTGTCATATAAATAAGTGTGAAATATATCGAAACTGATATACATAAACAGTTAAATTAATGACAAAAATAACTGGGGAAGGTTTACTTTAACAAAAGCAGTTTTTGTTGAAAACTCGTCAGAAATAGAAATGGATACTTCAAGTGTTCCTTCTCTTTCAAGCTTCTCTTTAGACATGTGCCGGAGTTTATAGTTGTTATCGCCGTCAACTAAAATAACTTGTTCCATTGCTAACTGCAAACTTAGAAAAGTATTGTTAAGCTTCGACTTCTGAAGTTTATTGAAGCATTCTTCCACTGCTTCAATGAGCTGGTCAACATTATTTGGAGCTTGCTGGTGCTGAATTGATTGAATTGCATTAAAATAACCCAGATCAAGGACATTGAGATCAGGACTATTTGGAGGCTGGCAACCTAATTCAATTTGCAAACCCAGACGTTCTGCAGCTACGTTTAATTCATCTGCAACCTGTTTTATTGCACCACGCTTCAGGACACGATCTGTGGATCTTTCCAGCAGTGCTTGCAACACAGCACTACGTTCATTATTTGTCAATTCGTGCTTCTTGCAATTTCGTTTAGCATTTCTGCCAATTGGCTTCTCTTCTCCCATCATAATCTCTTGCCAGCAGGTGGTCTGAAAAAATACAATTTTAATGTGGTGAAAAAGTGATATAATTTGCGCTTCAAATTATTCTACCTGAATAAGCTAATATAAATACTTGAGGAACATCAATGCTAACCTGTTAATGTAAACGGCAAACAATTCGACTAAGAATTAGTATATTCCACATGAGATTTCCGGCTATGGAACAACTATTTCGGAACAGAGGGAGTATTTACTAGTCATTTAATTGTCACGTGTGCTGTTCAAAATGTCCTCCTTCTTTTTCAAAACACATTTCAATTCTATCCCTGCCTGATTCATTAACATGTTGGAAAGTTTCCTCTGTTATTTTACTGCATTCATATTTAAGTCTTTTTTTAAGTTACTCAATATTTATTGGGCGAAACAAGTGATTTCAAATGGCCCCACAGAAAAATATCCAAGGGTGTCAGGTCTGGTGACCACGGTGGCCACGCAACAGGACCTATCAAAACAAATAAGACATTTAAAACATGATTAATTAATTAACCCTTATGTCTTATCCTGTATGGGCACCTCAAAGTGGTGTAATGGTTAACAAGCTTGTCTCGCTAGAACAATTACGACTGAATAGTGAGTTCGATCCTCACTTGTGCCACATCTGAGCTACGCTTGGAAAATCACTATGTCTTATCCTGTATAAAGTCGTAAAGTCCGAAGCATTTAGTTTCTGTTTAAGGCCTAAGGTTTTACTTAAGAATTTTCTTTGGATTTTGTCTCAAAATGTACAGCAGGAGCACCAGACCAAATAAGACAACAGTATTCAATGCACGGACGAATGGTAGATTTGTAAATATACAAGATTTTTTTAAATTTATATTTATATTTATATATATATATATATATATATATATATATATATATATATATATATATATATATATATATATATATATATATATATATATATATATATATACAGGGTGAGGCAAAAGTCACATACCAATATTTATCAAAAGTATAATTACACATGACAATTTTATTTATTAGTCATTTGTTATATATGCTGTTCAAAATGTCTTTCTTCTTTTTCAAAAGACATTTCAATTCTGTGCCTGCAATGATTCATTAACATGTCGGAGTGTTTCCTTTGTCATTTTACTGCAGTCATATTTCATTCTTTCTTAATTCGTTCATCCTTTGTTAGTTTTTCAGCCATCTTACTTCGCTTAAATTGTTTCTACAAAATAAGATGTTAAACATTTAAAACATGTTTACTTGATTAACCCCTACGGTTGGCGACTTTTCCTCACCTTGTATATTCTTTTACGGGAACTTCTAAAGGTGTCATGGTTAACAAGCTAGTTTCTCTTGCATAGTGAACTCGATTTTCATCATGTGCCTCACATATGACTTTGAACCAGATTAGGTTGCTAAGCGTAGCCTATATATATAATTAAATTATAGGTATCTCCAAAAATTCGCTAAAAAAGCCGCAAACTTAGTGATTTTCCATTCGTAGCTTAGATGTGGCACAAAGCCGAAAGTATGGGGCACCCAGTGAGGATCGAACTCACTACTCAGTCATAATTGTTCTAGCAAGACAAGCATGCAAACTATTACACCGTCTCGAGGAGCCCTTATAATGATTTTCCAAGCGTAGCTTATACGTGGCACAAAGCCGAATGTAGGGGACACCCAGTGAAGACCGAATTCACTACTCAGTCGTAACTGTTCTAGCGAGACAAGGCGTCCTGGGTAAGACGATAAACTACGTCCAGCAGCAAGGCCTCTGATCAGGAGGTTTTGAGGAGCGTGGAACTACCTCTTAATTGCTGGTGTTCCCAGGTCCACCCTGTCCCGAGGTAGTAGCACCCGTTAGGGTCCCAGCTATGGACAAATAGTTAACTATTACCAGCAATACTTTTTGAAAAAAGTTGTTACCAGCAATACAATTTTGAAGGAAAAATATTACCAGAAACAGATTTTTGACAAAACAAAATATTTCCAGTAATAAAAAATTTTGTCGGCATTAAATAACCCATTGACGTTGATATGCCGTAAAACAAAATAAACCAAACTAGCGAGACAAGCTTGCTAACCATTACACCGCCTCGAGGTGCCCCCAAAAAATAAATAAATAATAATAATAATAATAAAAGAGCCGCAAACATAACAAAACTTTATCGTCAAAATCTTTGTGATATTATTAAGAAGAAAAATCAAAGGATTTTTTCATGCAATTAGTTTTTTAATCCTTTTTGTAACTTTGGAAATTTTGGTTGAAAATCTTATTTTCCTTTTTTCATTTCTGTGTCTTTTTGCAGTTAAAAACATTGATTTGGAAATTCTTGCAAAAATCAGTAATTGTCGGATTTTAATGAAATTTTCAGGACTCACTCAGAAATTAGTTAAATTTTTTTTAAATATTTCCTTGATAAAATCTTTTTAATTTTTTTTTTTTTGACATCTATTAATTACCTTATCGTCTATTTAATTTTATACAATTTCGAGAAATTATTTTTTGTATTGCTTAATGTTTATACTTGATATAAGGACAAGTCATCGGAGAATTTAAATCAGCAATTCTTTTTTGTCAAACAACCCCAGTCACAGAAAATTTACTCTTAATCGTAAAATAAAAATGCAATAAACTTAAGACATTTTTTAAATTAGAAAAGCTTTTAATTGTTTTATGTATAAAATATATATTATGGACACTATTGTCATAAGAAAAGAATTATCGATGAATAATTAATTTTTGCAAGAATTTTAAATTTTTTATTTAAATTTTAATAATTTATAAACTTTTAAAAGTTTGTATTGATCTGTAGCAGTCAAGTGATATTGCCATTAAATTAAAACTTTATTTAATAATCATAAATGGAAAAGCTCATTACAATTCGACGACATCCCCACCAGTATTTTAAAAATAAATGTTATTTTCTTATGTGTGGATAAACGTAATTTTTGTAAGTACGGACGCCCATTATCAGAAAATAAGAAAGGTACCTTATAGTAAATTTAAAATTTATTGGTAAGTTTCTAACATTTCCTCAAAAAGTGTTTTCGTAAGTTAAAATTCAATAAAATATTAAAATGTTTAAAATCTTTAAGATTACTGGATAGTTAAAAGTTTATATATAACAACGTTTTTACGTTGTATTCGTCATGTAATTTTTCCAATTATCTCATCACCCTTGCTTAAAATTCTTAAACGTTGTTGTCAATAAACGTCACCTCTGTACGAAAAAGATGCTTTACTACGATATTTTAAACTAAAATTAAATAATATTTAATTAAGATTAAACTTTAAATCGGTTAATTAATTTTCAAATAACGTTTCAGAAAAGTATATTTTATTTTTAAAACATTTTTTAATAAAGAGGTTTTGTTGAAGACCTGTCAATATGAAGGAATTTATATACTTTACTGAAAATCAGAAAAAATTCCAGTCAGTTTAAATTCGGTTTGAAATACACCAAAGATTATTCAGAATATTATGTCTAATCCTATATTTCAATTTTAATTGTAATCTTGTTTCCAAGACTACAATTAAAACTTCAAGAAATATATATTTTTATTTTTAAAATGCATTTTAAACTGAGGTATTGCATTTTTTGGATGTGCCTATATAAATAGATGTTTTTAGCGCGACTGACGTGATATGATGGCTTGTAAGTTTGTTTAGCCGGCCACTTCGCTAGTAAGGAGTTCGATATTCACCAGGTTAAGCTTAGTTTACTAAAAATAAACATAACAAGTTTCTCATTTTTCTGTCGTTTAATGGGATTAAGTTCTACTAATTCAACCATTTTGAATGTAACCTCAAATATTTTCTATATTCTAATCACCTTTAAGAATGAAAGCATTAACGTAACAGATTTAGTAGCCTTAAATCTTCCCGACCTGCATTCCGCTTTTCTGGTCACTGAGTTGAAATTATGCCCTACACACATGTTAGCTTATACTTAAATGAAGACGTACAACACCCTTTAAGACTGAAAGCGTTAAGACAACACTAATGTACGATTATTGTATATATGTTTTTTATTACGCGATCAACCCCATATCTTGTGTTACGCTCCGTGTTTTTTTTTTATGATATATACTCGTGTTCACGTGATGGCCTTGCTCGTAAATGACTTTATTTCTACAAAGGTGATTAGTAATGATTACAGTCGACATTTTTATTTAATTTGAACATTTTTACATTTTTTTTCTTTCATCCCTCTCTCACTGTTTTTCTGTCTCTTTCTTCTTCATCATCTCATCTTTCTTTGCCTATGTGACACAATTTATTTACGACCTGATCGTCCCCATAAGGTTGGTTTACTGACAGGTAGGTTATCTGTGACATCCTGGCACTATCTGAAAAAAAAATTCGCTTCAGCCTTTTCCGCTTTTCCTAGAGAAAAAAGAAAGAATTACTAAAAATAAATTAAAAAAAAAAAATGAATGAAACTACGGTGACGTCACCTGATGATTCATATCGAATCGGAACGTGAGATAAACACTTGGCAACTTTTGCAATAGAGAGGCGTTGTCCGTCTACTTCAACCTTACAAGTAGGGTTACTCGACTTTACCAGGACTTTCGAAGTCATCATTAAATTTTGATGGAAAAGTTTCTTTTGTCTTTTATTCCACCTGGCTCATAAAAGGTTTTTCCTAAACAATTTTTTAATGGTTAAGAACTGCAAGAGCGCCTTACGGAATTTGATTGTTAGTTACATAAATCAATGCGGTTGTAATGTTTGGTCATCTCCATTACACCATTAATATTGATTGCGAGTTATTCAAGGTAAACTGAGTAAATAACTGCCAATAATAACTGCAGACATCAAGAAGTGTGGTGGGGGATCCAAGATTAATATTTCTTCTTCTTCTTCTTCTTCGTGCCGTGTCCCTCCAGGAAGTTGGTTGTCATGGCTCTCCACAATTTCCTATCCTTTGTAGCTCTTAATAACTTTTGTCTTTTTGCCATCTCTACCAAACCCTGCTTTGCTCTCCATTCACTCAAGCTCGCCAAATAAGTTATGCTTTCCTTTCCTCGGGCCCTCTTACCTTCAATCTGTCCTGTCCAACCCTTCCTTCTTCATTATGTTGCCCCAGACATTTCAACTGTCTCTTCCTGGTGTTAAGTATGTGTCCTTTTTGTTGCCATTGTCTCTAGAACTTCGTCGTTGCTCACATGTCCGGTCCCCCCTCCTGTTTCTTCAAGTCTCTTCTTCATCTATAAGGAGATTATCCAGTATTCACTACTATATAGGAGGACTGATACTACATAACAGTTCAGTAGTCTTTGTTTCTAACGATATATTTCTATTTCTTAATATTTTACTAAGTTTTTGGAAGGCATCTTTCGCTATCCCAATGCGACTTCGGATTTCCGTGTTTCACTTTCCATCCTCTGTTAATACTCTGTTTGCTTTCGGTATCTCCAATCTGTAATTTGCATGTTGGGTTGTCCCTTTTGCTAACAACCATGCATTCAATTTTCTTGCGATTAATGTTTAGTCATTTCTTCTCGCTTTCCTTCACTGTCTTCTGGAGGAGTTCTTGTAGTTTCCTTTCTCTGTCTACTATCAACACTGGAAGATGCGCCATAAATAATTTCCGTTTTTGTTTATCAACTTCAGTCTCTAAAAAAAAAAAACTACAATTACATTTTATTTAATTTCAGTTTTTGTTAACCATTTTTAAACAATGGCATACCTAGGAGCAAATGAAAATATTACGGCACACTTAGCAAAATTTTTAAAGGGTATACATTTAAATATTATCATGTGAAAACATAGATTAAAAAATACACACACAAATATGAACTTACTTTATTTCAATGTTTCTATTCAACTATTTGGGCAGCTTATTTAGTAAAATACTAACGCTGTACTATTACTACTCTCACACACACTCATATATATATATATATATATATATATGTGTGTGTGTATGTGTGTGTGTGTGTGTGTGTGTGTGTGTGTGTGTGTGTGTGTGTGTGTGTGTGTGTGTGTAATCTATGTATATATAAATAAAAAGAAAGAACAGTAAGATATATAATCCGGTGTTCTTATAGATATTTTTATTTTTACACAATAGTAATCAGTGTAAATTTACAGAGCATTAATATTATAAATTAACTGATTTTTTTTCGCTACACAGTAATAACCATGTTTCAAAAATGGAAGCTAAAAGCTTCGAATTTAATTTTGTTATTAAATTAAAGACTTTAGTTCCATTTCTTTGTCAAGCGAATTTTGGAGTAACTTATTTTATTAAATTTACAGTTTTAAAGGCACGGCAAAGATTCATAATTGAGTGTTTCCAAGGATACAGAGAAATCCACTCATCTAGAAAAACGGTGGTAGCTTGTTCAATTTCAATTTTCTTTGTATCAGTTAATAGTTACATTCTGATATTGAGCACTTTATCCCATATATATAGCACACCTTAAAACTATATATATATATATATATATATATATATATATATATATGTGTGTGTGTGTGTGTGTGTGTGTGTGTGTGTGCCGTGACGATATTTTGCGGCATACATACATGGCACGACGCTTGAAAATCATTGAATTATATAATCGCCACTATTTGCAAAGACTTGTTGCCACTTATCAGGCAGCTCTTCGATACATTTTGAGTAAAATTCCGCAGGTTTTGAGATGAAAAAGTTTTCGATCAACGCTTGAATCTGGTTTCCCTCATCAAAGTGTTTTGCAGCGATCGAAAAAGGTAATAATCGGTTGGTGAATAGCCAGGTGAATATGGTGTTATATGAATATGGTGACGGTATGCGAAATCAGTCTACCATTTTCTAGTGTTTGCTTTTAATCTCCGCCACTAACATGAAATAAGTTTTGATGCTGGATCCTGTCAAGATTAACAATGGATATAACAGTAATTTATATCCATAGTAATTTACAATTTACAGTAATTACTACCCGGGCAGTATTTATGCGAAAATGGTTTGGAGTAAAAGTTAATGAAAAAAAAGTGACGGATAAGCAATTCTTTTTGCGTTGTATTTCTATGCGTCTTTAGAAGAGGCACGAATCAACTTCTCCCTGCTAGTTCTTCGGAGTTTAATGAATTATCAAGTCTAATAGATATACAGAAGGCAACTGGCTCATCCCATGGAATGGGCTTATCTAGCAATATAGTAAAACGTCTACAAGGAGATTATGTCGAAGAATTTATTGTTGTATAAAATAAATGTTATTCTCATTAAGCTGTACCTAGATACATTCACGCACCCAAATACATAGTCACAGATACGCACACAAATACACACACAGTCACAGACACGCGCGTGCGCACACACACACACACACACACACACACACACACACACACACATATCAGTGGCGACTCCGGGGGTCGGCTTTGTCGGACTTAGCTCGAGTGAGTCAACATTCAAGTATATCTATTTCAAAGCAACAAAAATCTTTCGTAGTGTGTCGTTTGCATTCTTGACTTCAGTTAGATCCAATATTAATTGTTTTAACTTCGTACCTCAAAATATTGACCGAAATACATTTCGTTGATATTGTTCATAAGAAAGAGAGAAAGAAAGAAAAACAAAGAGAGAAACCAATTAAGTAAAAAAAGAATGAAATAAAGATGGAGATATACTTAATAGCCAATGTATTTCTTGCTTTAATTTTATAAATACTCTTTTTGAAATCTCTAATGATTTGTATGCCCTGTTTTTCAAAGAACACATTTTTATTTCAACTTATTGTTTTCAAATGTTCATTTTAGATAATTTATTCCGTACAGTATAAGGTTTTTTAGCACAACGAATCAATTGAAAAAAGTTAAATTAAATTTAGCCTGACTTAATTCAGCGAAAATCAGAAAAAGTGGAAGCCTGAACTCGTCGACTGGAGGGCTGGGGTGAGGTGCGTGACTGGGGTAGTGTTGCGGAAATATGATATCAACCAGCAATACTTATTCTAAATGTACAATATATTAAACTAAAAATTCACAGACAGAGAGATAAACACACTAACGCACAGATATATATACAAACACACACTCGAGATAGATACACACGTTATTTAAAAAAAGAATGTATCTGGTTAGAGAATTTTAAAATTATATATTTTAGAATAAATGAATCATTTTAGCATCTAAGTTATACCAATTTTGTTAAAGATTGTAATGAGCCCGATAAACATTGATGATGTAGACATACACACACGCACACGCACACGCACACACACACACACATATGGGATAACGGTATATAATTTTTAACATATCAAGAACAATTTTGTAGGAAAGATGTATGACAAAGTGGAAAAGTTTTCGTGTGACGCGTTTCGTCCTTTAGGACTTCAACAAACAAGATTTACATTGATGTGACTACACATGCGCACAAATGTGTAGTTGCATCAACGTAAACAAACGTAGTCTGTTGATGTCCTAAGCGACGAAACGCGTTACACGAAAACTTTTTTCAACTTTGTCATATATACACACACACACACACACACACACACACATATATATATATATATATATATATATATATATATATATATATATATATATATATATATATATATATATTTAAAGACATTTTATGTTTAACATTCTTTTTTATAGATACAAGTATTTAAGTAAATGCTCTGTTTATAATAAACAGTATTAAATAACATTTACCGGCCTAAATGTCCGAGAAATTTTCATAGAAAATATTCGTCCTCCGACAGGATTCGAACCTGTATCCTATCCGGAACCGTCATATAGCCTGACATGCCTTAACCACTGAGGATCAATGGGTTGGCAAGGTCGAATTTACTGCTTATAAACTTCAATCTTCCATGAATTTCTCACGTACATTCATAACTGCTCATGGCGTATAAAATGTAAACATATATATATATATATATATATATATATATATATATATATATATATATATATATATATGCATAAACGCTAAAATGCAATCTACCTTACTAACCGGGTTTCAACTGCAAGGTTTCCTGAGGCAAGTAGAAGAATGAACAATTCAGTGGATTCCATCGCTATATATGAACACCGGAAGAGAGGAAGAATGGTGAAAGGGGGAGAGAAAAAAAACAAAGAGAGGAAGGGTTGTTTCCTGGGGCAAAAAATATGTTGTTCTATGAAGTTAAGTTGAAAATGAAAACATCTTTTAGCTTTGGATATTATGCTTTTTTCTTTTTAATTTTAAGGAAGGTAAAAATATACTTTAAATAAAAAGAAAATAACAACCACAAACACTTTTAGGTACCTCCACTAATTCATTATACCTAACTGGTTTAAAATGAGTTTTTAAAAATGAAAAAGCTTTCTTGAAGCTTTCATCTTAGCTTTAATTGAAAGTTGAAGGATTCAATTATTTCCAGTAAGCAAAATACTCTGTTGTATTTCAAACAGAAAGTATATTGATTGAAATCGATTTTTTTCGAAAATAGCTGATTAGCGCCCTTTTTAGTCGTCTTTCATTGCAATGTAATTCTCTGTATTAAAAATCTTTCAAAAATAAAATATACCTTTCTGAAACTTAATTTGAGGAATATTTAAAGTACTATTAATCTGATATGACAAAATATTATTTTCTTTAATTTTAAAATAACACAGATATGTATTTTTAAAACAACAGTTGGGTTTTTAACCGACATCGTCATGTTTTACGTAAATGACAAGGCGATGACAAGTCATGTCATAATGATTGTTGTTCTATGGAGACTTTATCTGTAAAACATAATTTAAAATGACGTGAGCGCCTGTTCTATATAATTTTTAATTACTCAGTAATCTTAGAAATGTTGGAATATATTCTCCGTGATCTAATTTTAGGAATGTTGACTTTAAATTTAATATAGTCATCGCTCTTATTTTCTGATAATGTCGTGTATGGTCGACCGTACTTTCAGATATGGGCACGTCACATAATATTTTATATACATAACAAAAGATTCAAATTATTTTTAAAAACTTGGTGCAAAATGATTTGTATTAAGCTTTTACATTTTTGATTAGTAAATATAGTTTTCACTTAATATCACCTAACGAAATTAAAATAATGTAGAATTTTAAAAGATTTTTTTAATTATTATAATAAATTATTATAATTAAAATTTTTAAAAATGCAAACAATTCTTGTAAAAATAGATTATCCATCGAAAAAATACTTTGTTCTTTCCTCTTAATAATAACATAAACATTTTGACGATAAAACTTTGTTTTTATTATGTTTGGGATCTTTTATCATCATCCTATACTTTTTTTTCAGTGAAAAAAGTTGTGTTACCTAGTTAAATGGTAAAAAATGAAAGATTATGTTATATATAAAGTACAGTGTATGTGTGTTTGTGCGTGTGCATGTCCAAGCAACACCTCCGCTCCCACTGGTTCGATTTCAATGATTCATAGCTCATTCAAAAGTCCTAGAAAAGTTAGGCGCACGGAACGATTTTCGTTGAGTTCAGATTCAGGGTTGCCAGATTATGCGAGGTTAAAAATATATATTAATATATTATACTAGCCATTATCGTTGCTTTCATGGTTCAAGGAGAGTAACTGTTATTTTCCTTTTGTATCCAAAATTTCAGCCAGCTTAAAAACCGCTCTATCGCGATAGCGAGCAAGTAAAGCCTGCTAGTACAAAATAAATAGTAAAACGTCTTTTTTACAAATTTGAAAACAAGACTTCTTCTTAAAAATTGTTAAATATTAAATAAATAAATCTGCACACTGACTCACAGAGCGGTAACATTTTGTATTTGGTTCGTTGGCGATGTTCATATTCCCCGAACCTTTGTATATATTTCACTTTTGAAGCCAGAGAGTACACTTTCCTGAGTACTTACCCTGATCCCTTACGAAAGGTTACTAACTTTACGCCAAGAAATTTAATATACCTCGCTAGTTCTTTTCAATCTATACAAAAGCAAAAACGTAAAAACAACAGACAATAAGTCAAGACGCTGTGAGCCTCTTGGATTACTAACGGCATTCGTCGTTGTTTGTTAAGCAAGATACTTAACAAATGAACTTTCAACTCTTCCGAACTGAGCACGCAGGTTTTCTTTACTCTGTATTATTTTCGTTATTTCTACTGTTACAAATTTTGTTACTTTTGCTTTCGTTTCTCCGGTTACAATTGCGATGAAGTTAGCGTCTGAAGAAGGTCAAGTGGGACTCAAGAATAAAATAAATAATAGCGGTGAATAGCTTGCATTAGAGCGATGTATTTGTGAATTTGGTAGCACTCTGAGTGACCACACGTCTGTCAGCAGAGATTTCACGGACAACAAAAAAAAAAAGCGTACAGCCAGGAATTTTGTACATCTACCACGAAAAGTAATCGCCCAGTTCACACTCCTTCTCAATCTTTTGAACATCAGTAAAAGGCTATCTCTTGTTTCCTGTTTAGAACTGGGTTTCCGATTCTTTCTATATTTTTCTCATTCTCTTTTACTTCCAGTAAGCCTTTGCGTCTTTGAGGTATTGTCGCCTTTATGGAGTGAAATAATTTTTTAAAAAACAGTTGACTGCTCGTTTCTGAGTATGTCTGTCTGTTAGAGTGGCTAGTTAATCCCTGTTGCAGATGCCTGCTCACGCACATTTGTGATTTTTCAAGGCTCACTGGTGCATGCGAGTGACTTGGAGAGAAGAAAATCAGAGGATGTTTGTGCGTGTGCATGTCCAAGCAACACCTCCGCTCCCACTAGTTCGATTTCAATGATTCATAGCTCATTCAAAAGCCCTAGAAAAGTTAGGCGCACGGAATGATTTTCGTTGAGTTCAGATTCAGGGTTGCCAGATTATGCGAGGTTAAAATATATATTAATATATTATACTAGCCATTATCGTTGCTTTCATGGTTCAAGGGGACTAACTGTTATTTTCCTTTTGTATCCAAAATTGCAGCTAGCTTAAAATTTTAAGCTAGGTAAAATTTTAAGCTAGCTTAAAAACTGCCCTATCGCGATAGCGAGCGAGCAAAGCCTGCTAGTACAAAATGAATAGTAAAACGTCTTTTCTACAAATTTGAAAACAAGTCTTCTCCCTTAAAAATTGTTAAATATTAAATAAATAAATCTGCACACTGACTCACAGAGCGGTAACATTTTGTATTTGGTTCGTTGCCGATGTTCAAATTCCCCGAACCATTGTATCCCTGTTGCAGATGCCTGCTCACGCACATTTATGATTTTTCAAGGCTCACTGGTGCATGCGAGTGACTTGGAGAGAAGAAAATCAGAGGATGTTTGTGCGTGTGCATGTCCAAGCAACACCTCCGCTCCCACTGGTTCGATTTCAATGATTCGTAGCTCATTCAAAAGTCCTAGAAAAGTTAGGCAAACGGAACGATTTTCGTTGAGATTCAGGGTTGCCAGATTAAGCGAGGTTAAAAATATATATTAATATATTATACTAGCCATTATCGTTGCTTTCCTGGTTCAAGGGGACTAACTGTTATTTTCCTTTTGTATCCAAAATTGCAACTAGCTTAAAATTTTAAGCTAGGTAAAATTTTAAGCTAGCTTAAAAACTGCCCTATCGCGATAGCGAGCGAGCAAAGCCTGCTAGTACAAAATAACAGTGCTGATCTTCACTGGATTCAAATATGATTTTCAAGTAAAACGAAAATACTAGAAAAGGACAAAGAGAAAAAGATTATTTTTTCATCCTTTGTAAAATTTGTGCAAAGAGAAAAACATTTGGAGAAAAAAATTTTTTAAAAGTCTTCAGAATTAAAAATCTTCAAAAAAATTAACCCCAAGCTACATAAACACTGTCTCTGTAAGCAAAAATTTCAGAGTCTCTGTCTATATTTCTGAGATGAGGTATTATGTACACTATTTAGATTATTCTGACTATTGTCCTCATCTTTGTCGCCATATTTATTACAACGTTTCGGCCGTTGTACGCTCCGGCCTTCTTCTGGTGGTCGGAATGTCGAACTGAACCCTTTATTTCGCTCACTGGGGTAGACTGTTCTAGTTCCACGTGCCATGTCTTATGGATATCAGTTATCAGTTATCTCCTGTTAAGTTCTCCACTGCCTTAACCGGGTATTGAACTCACACTCTTTGGGTCCTGAAGGACACATGGCACAGTGGATAAAGGCGTTGATTAGATCCAGTTACAGGACCAATATAGTAGGTTTTTTTACATGTTTTTTGTTTCATTTTCTGTCATTTTTTTAAAAAGGAGGGCACCAGGAACTTTTGCACATACGTAATATTTAATTAATTTATTCTAAAATTCATTAATGTCCAATTATTTCGTGACTTCTTGAAAGTTAATATCAAAGAAAATGTTTTAAAAAAATTTAATCTATAACAATTCTGGCATGGGGGGAAAAAGGCAAAAAAAATAAATAAATATACGCATGCGCATCTTTGTTCCTGTTAAATTCGTGCGATAAAAATTTGGTTATCTATGTCCCCGCCACCACCGCAGCCACCGCTACGAAATTCTAGAACTGTCTTGGAAAACACAATCACCCACAAGAGAATTAGTATTTTTTGAAAAGCCGAAGCTAAATGGTAATCTACGTATTTTTACTTCGGGACAATTAAAATCTAATTTGCCACCGTTTATTTTTTCAGTAATTGATAACCCGTAGACTGATCGCATCGTGAGAAGGTACTTATCATGAACTTTATTGAGGGGGGCATAGAGTATTTGTTTTCTTTTGTATATTTTTCTTTTACCATTCCTTTCCTTTCTGTTACACTTTTGCTTTTGAATCTTTGATAACTGAATAAGTGACCTACTTCTTTTGAAATGTTAGGAGGCTCATTTAGTTCGTTTAGTTTATTAAAGAAAATATAAGATAACTATTTTATTTTTGTCATTAACGTTGTATAACGTTGATTATTCTTCAGTAATCTGGTTCACCAGACTATGGAACATCATTCAGTGAGATATCTCCAACACAAAACTCTACGAACCACTCTTGACACTTTTGATAATCTACACCACCTTCTCCATAAACTCTATAAACTGCACAAATTGTTTTCATTTTAGACGCATTTGTATTTTTCTTAAAATAAAAAAGTATAATATGTCAAGAATGTTGTTTCTGTTATTCGGTATTCCATATTAAACAAAAAGAAAACAATATTAACAATTTTCTTTTTAAAATGTATGTTTATATAACAGGTGTCATATTAAAAACAAAAGTAATCTTTTTATATATATATATATATATAAGTTAAAATTAAACTCTCCTGGTGCCATCCTATGACAAACACAAAACGAACTTTTTTGGTTATCCAATTCTATTATTGTATATAGATAGGCACATCACTAAATCTATGGCTTAATGATGATAATCTGCGGTAGATTGCGAATGAACTTGAATTATTTCCATCCATTTATTACGATCTTGACCAAGTAGACTTAGTGTCTGTCACTCATTAGTTGGTAACCATAGAATTGTTATTCCTCCACATCTGTCTTGGTTTTCCCTTTTCCATGCACTATCCCTCTCAAGACATAATTTAGCAAGCCCTGTGCTATATCTTTTAATATGCCAAAATAACTTTACGGACTTTCCGTAGAAGGTATTAAAGAATGAAGGCAAATTGGTAACATATCTCAAAATGGTTCTTTTCACTTTGTCTCTCGGCTTGCGAAATGTGATGATATATGGTTTTGGAATGCTTGAATTCGAGTTGAGTCCACGCTACACAGTCTAAACTATATGACACAATTGGAAAAATGATTATCAGATATATCTACTTTTCTATTGATGAAATAGCATTTATTTTCCACAACAAATATTCATTTTCAGTTTAATTTCTTTCCATTTCAATAGATTTAATTCAGTGGTTATTGATTACATAGATCAAATATTATACAATGCAAATGTCAGGCTATCCTCATACGTGGCTCAAACCTTTGAAATTCGAGCTCATTTTTCTCAGCATCTCTCCAACATTTATCTGTCATGAACTTACCATTGCTTATTCCGCCTTTTAATTATGATATTACAGTCTTGCTATTTAGAAGATCAACTGTGTTTCCAGTATTCCAGTGAGTACCAGAGTTACAAACCATTCGTCTAGGGTCCTGGGTATGACAATAAACTACATCCGCATCCAGATTAAGACGATAAACTACGTCCAACAGCAAGGCCTCTGATCAGGAGGTTTTGAGAAGCGTTGAACCACTTCTTAATTGTTAGTGTTCCCAGGTTCACCCTGACCCGGGGTGGTAGCACCTGTTAGGGTCCCATCTATGGGCAAATAAACCCCGAAACTGATGTAAAAAGCATTATAAAAATGTAAAACTAGGTTTTAATACTAGAAATACAGTGTAAAAAATTATTGCCAGAAATAAAAAACAAACCTACCAGCAATATATTTTTTTAAAAATATTACCAGCTATACATTTTTGAGGAAAAAAATATTACCAGAAATAGATTCTTGACAAAACAAAATATTATCAGGGAAAAAAAAATGTCGGCATTGTGGTTGATATGCCGTAAAACAAAACAAAACAAAACCATTCGTCTAGGTTTCACTCCGGTAACATCTACTACTTCTAGGGTGTTCAAGAGATGCTAATGAAGTAGGCTGAAACCTCGATTATCTAAGTTGGTTCAGTCACTGAAAAAGTCACCAATGATGCCATCAAGCACAACGATGAAAAGGATAGAAAGGATATACGAATAATCAATTGAGAGAGTTGACATGTGGAAAAGTTTTCTTTTTTATAAAATCAGCTGAGTTATAACTATTGGTTTAATCGATCTCCTAATATTGATTATTCGTATATGATTATCGAGTAACTCTTTACCTTGAGTGTCAATTGGGCCTTGTATCGGGTACTGTATGACGATACGATAAGGGTCGAGTCTAGTACAGGTTCAGGTCGAAGTATTAGTGTACTAGTGTACTAAGGTTGAAGTACTAGTGTCGTGAGTGTGACCTTAACGAGGAATAACAATGTCAAGTCTCCACTTGGAAGTAGTTAGTACTTTTTTTCTTTCAGCTCCGCATTTGGTACAATGTTATCAATTGGTAACAATTGGTATTTCAGCTGAACCTTAACTTCGTTTCTTGGTTCGGGTCTCACTTTGGCGATGATTTTCTGAAGATCACCAACTCGAATGTGTTGATCTTATATAAAAAAAAACTATTGTAAAATTTTGATAAGAGCTGTCGAATAGCTATCGATTGAAAGGTGTATGAAAAATGTAAGATTCACTTAAGTGCTTGTCGTGTCGTTGTAATTAAATGGCATTTAAAAAGATGACAAGAGGAAAAATGTCCATATAAGCTCTTACTAACATTCCACACTAATTTAAAATTTTTCTTTTTTTTTGCTGTTGTTCCCCGATACAAGGCCAAAGAGCCACCCAAGGTAAAGTGTTATTGAATTAGATTGTTGTAGGGCGTAGGGGGGATGAGGTGCATATTATGAGGATATGTAGGATAAATATCGGTTGATACTAGACTTGAAAAGTTTCATATTGTACTGGTTGAGGAAGCATTCTCTCGGGAGTCTGTTCCATAGAGTGACATAAGAGAGTCATTATCGCTCACACACTGAAATGGCTTGGTACATAAGAAGAAAAACGGGAACGGGAAACCACGCCAATATATTTCCCAAGTTATAGCAATTCACTGATAATAAAGAAAAGGAATCTGTGGAGAACCATGATCACTGCCGTCCTGATGGGTCACGACATTTAATATAGATTGATAGCTTTCTCCGCAAATCATGTGATAGCAAATCTCTTCAATTCTTCCGTACAGTATATTGATTTTAATAATGCCGTCAAGATAATTTGGATTCTTCCTCGGATTTCTTTCAATCTTTTTGCAAGATTCTTCAAATCTCCTGAGTAAGCTCTGATAATGTCATATAATGCCACTTTATATTTTTTTCTGTTTTAAAGCAATGTCGAGATATTGTCCTAGTTTTTTCGCCACATTCCAATTTCATTATTTGGTTTGATGGAACAGCGGAATCTATTCTCAAACATATATATATATATATATATTGGTTCATTCGCCGTAAACATTTTTACCGTAGGAAAACTCGCCTCAGGAATTCTCGCCGCAGAAAACTTTGCCGTATAGGATTTTTTGCTGTAAGACAATTTCGCCTTTTTTAATATGCGAAGTACCTTGTTATCAAGTATATCTGGCTCAAACTATTGTTACTTCGATTTAAACATTTTAATAAGCGAAGTTATGCTAACATGCACCCAAATTTGTGGTAACTAACTTAAGAGACATTAGCAAAAAAGAAAAATGTAATTTGGATCGAAGAGATGCAGTGCAAATGAAGAATATATATATATATATATATATATATATATATATATATATATATATATATATATATATATATATATATTAAGCTTTTCACCCCTAGCAAGGCTGGAAGCCACTAGCACGCAAGGGGTTACAGAAGGTTTGGAGGAAGAGCAGATAGGAGTGGTAAAGGAGAGGATGCGGAGAAAGATAGTGGATCGATCAAGGCAAGGGGGTTACAGAAGATTTGGAGCGAGAGCAGATAGGAATGAAAGGGGGAAAGGATGTGGAGAAGGGAAGTGGATAGATCAAGGCAACTGGAGATGTCGATTGACGTTACACTTAAATAGTTGGAGATTATATTTGTCAGGGAAACAGGAATAAGGAAGGGAGTTCCACAGGCGAGATGTGCGAGACATGAAGCTATTGGAGTAGAAGAGACGTCTACATCTAACAGTTTCAACGGTGAAGGGGTGGGAACGGGATGCCAGCCTCGTAGGACGCTTAAATTCATGAGGCCTGGGAACCAGCGAAAGCAGCTATATATATATATATATATATATATATATATATATATATATATATATATTGATATCAATGCAAGACTTCAGCGGAAAGTACTTCATTACAGTCCAACGCAAAAAAGACACATTAATTATGAAGCATTGCTTGGAATTTGCACACATTTTAAATTATTCTTTTATTTTTTTTAAAATAAATGTTTACTTTTGAATTTCTTTTTCTGATGTTTGACTATGTAAAAAAGTCAGCCATATATACTTGATTACAAGGTAATTCGCATATTAAATTACTCCAAAAGAAACGTTCAAGATAGGCTATAAAAAAAACGCAGCGAAATTGTTTTACGGCAAAAATCCTATACGGCGAGGTTTCCTACGGCGGAAATTACTGAGGCGAGTTTTCTTACGGCAAAAATGTTTACGGTGAATGTTCCGGAAACGATAATTTCTCTTCATATTACTAGTTCTTTTCTCTTGGCCTAGCTTAGGTTATCTACTATCAAATTCTCGGGAGATTATATTTCTTTTGTCGTTCTCTAAAACAGTTTCTGGTTTGTGCATACGTCATTGGTCTTAATGGTAAACTTCCAGTCATTTGCACAATTCCCAGTTAGTAATTGTTCCTACTCAGTCAGGCATAGTTTTCTATTAGTGATCTAATTTGCTTCCGACAAAATATGAATTCTTAACCCCTATACTTGGGAATCATTCTCACCAGAGTAGCATTTTATCGGTTAGGCTACGAAAGCTAACAAACAAGACATCATTCAAATTTAATCATTCATCTGTATTATCCGATTTTTACTCCACGCCATATATGTTGTTTACACTTTGTAGTAATAGATGTTCGAAGCTTATTTTTTTATTCCCGATCCATGCTATTGGCCTGACGAAAATAGAAAAAATCGCCTGAACGTTACAATAAAAAAAAAAGCAAGAAACCTTAAGGATAATAAAACTGTTGATATTTGGACATTTTAAGTGTCGCAATCTTTCCAGTTATAAAAAGGCGTCGGCGTCGAGTAATGGTTAACGGTGCAAACAAACAACACGCACGTACAAAATACACCCATACGCAACATATATACACAAGCACACATATACACGCACCATGTACAAATAAAACACACATACACACACAATATACACAAAGCATACGTATACACACATGCGCAACACATAATACACACGCACATAAAATACAATATTAACCCTTTGAGGCCTGACCACCGCTTTAACGGGGGTAGAGAAAAATAATTTAATGCCCAGCTACCGGTTGAACGATGAGTAAACACTTGTAACTATTTTTATATCTACCATGAAACATTACATACCAATTATTTGTGAATTTTGACTCAGGAGCTCAGATAGAAGGGTTGAAATTGTTCAGGGACGCAGGGTTCAGAGGGTTAATAGGAGTAGATAGGTTCGCCTAATGTCCGGTTCACACACCTCCCGCGTCTTTTGAACAGGAGTAGTGGTGTATCGCTTGTTTCTTGTTTAGGATTGGCTTTCTGTTTTCTCGTTCTCTTTCACTCCCAGTATGCCCTTGCGTCTTAGTGGCATTATCGCCTTGTTTGGGGTAAAATGAAAAAAATGTAAGTAACATTTTGTTACAACATCACAAGTATAAAACAGTCAGTTAGGATCGAACTTATTACTCACTGATAATATTATAAGGGACTGGCTTGCTTACACAACAACGAGCTTTCCCCCATCACACATGCACACACGTGTTTACGTAGTAGGAAATAACTGTGTGTTTATATTTTAACTAGTGATAACCCGTTCTCTTTCTCCCTCTCTCCCCTCTCTCACTCTCTCTATCTTTTATTGGTTTGTGTGTGCTTGTGTGTGTGTGTGTGTGTGTTTGTGTTTGCGTGTGTGTTTGTGTGTGTGTGTGTGTTTGTGTGTGTGTGTGTGTGTGTGTGTGTGTATGTCTGTGTTTGTGTGTGTGTTTGTGTGTGTGTTTTTGTTTGTGTGTGTTTCTGTGTGTGTTTGTGTGTGTGTGTGTTTGTGTGTGTGTGTGTTTGTGTGTGTTTGTGTGTGTTTGTGTGTGCGTGTTTGTATGTGTGTGTGTTTGTGTCTGTGTGTTTGTGTGTGTATGTGTGTGTGTGTTTGTGTGTTTGTGTGTGTGTATGTGTTTCAGTTTAATTCCTGAACTGTACACACTTCTGCATAAAAGGTAAATGTTAAGTAGTTTTACTGATGAAGGACTTCAAAAAGTCCTTTTGTTTCAGTTGCTTGCAAATCCGATAATTCATTAATAAGAATCTTTTCAACTTTTCTCCGTGCATTTCTCTTCTACTTATAAAAGGCAACGCTGCACACTTGCTAATTTCATTATCTTACAGTTATTTTTCTGGATCCTTTGATTATGAGTACAGGAATCCCTCGATTAATGCGCATTCGGTTCATACATTTTCGATTAGTGCGCTAAATTTTTTTTGGTTATTTTTTTTAAGTATTTCACCCCCAACCAACTCAAGGAGTTACAGAACGTGGGAGCAAAAGTAAAGAGATATGACAGAGGAAAGGATAAAGAGAATTATTTTGGTTTATTTGGTTTTACGGCATATCAACCTGAATGGGTTATTTAATGCCGACAAGATTTTTATTGCTGGTAATATTTTTTTTACAAAAATGTATTACTGCTAATATTTTTTCTTCAAAAATTCATTACTGGTAATAATTTTTTTACAAAAATCTATTGATGGTATTAAAATCTATTTTTACACTTACATAGTGTTTTGACCCAAGTTTGCACATAGCTAGAATCCTAATAGGTGCTTCAACCCCAGCTCAGAGTAGACCTGGGAACACCAGCAATTAAGAGGTGGTTCCACGCTCCTCAAAACCTCCTGATCAGAGGCCTTGCTGTTGGACGTAGTTTATCGTCTTACACGGGACGTGGATGTAGTTTATCTTCATACCCAGGACACGGATAAAGGGAAAGGACAGGGAATTAGGCATCAAAATATGTCGATTGACATTACATTTGAATATTTTAAGTCTATAATTGTCAGGGAAGCAAGTAAGAGGAAGGAAGTTTCTCAGACAGGAAGTGCGAGACATGAAGCTATTGGAGTAGAAGAAACGGCCACATTTAAGAGTTTCGACAGTGAAAGGGTGGGATTGAAATGCCAACCTAGTAACACGCTTAAATTCATGCAGTTTGGGAACCAGCGAAAATAGCTCATCGGAGTAGTTACCGTGAAAAGACAGAGAGAATCGACACATCTGTGAGAAAATGACTGTAGACGAGATGCCAGACCAGGACCAATCACATTGCATATCCGTCTCTGGATTTTGTCGAGGACCTTGAGACGAACAGCAGGGGTTCTAGACCATTACTTACCAAACTTCGATTGATTGAATAATATTCGTGCGGTAAAACATTCTTCGGTTTAACCAGAGTCATTGAAAATTGATTTTTTTATTTACCACTTAATTAAAAAATTTCTAAAATTTAAAATTTAAAAATGGTTAACTATCTTGCTTGTCAAGTATTACGTTATCTAAGTAATTACGACGATAGTGTTAAAAAATGGACGGTTATAAATAGATAAATTTTATAATATAATCCGATAATAAAAATAAATATTTGAATATCTGTCTCTATTAAATTTTTTTGTATATTTTGATTTTTTCATGTTTTTTTTTGTTTTTTGTTTTTTGAAGATCTTAAAAGGAAATTTCTGATTTTAAAAAAATGGACGATTTAATTACATACAAAAATTTACATTTATTAAAAGTATCGAAATATAAAAGATGTATGCATTATTATGGAAATATTACAAATAAAATTTTCAGGTTAAAATACTAATGATTATGTTATATGTTTGGAAAATTTCCAAAAATAGAAAATATACATCACATAAGGTTCTTTTCTAAAAATTAATTTTTTTTTTTTTTAGATTTTAATATTTACCTCCCCGCCAGCATAAGAAGATGACAAAGAAGGAATTAAAAGAATTTTTCAGGGTCATTGAAGAATTTAAAGAAAAATGTTTAGAAGCAGTCTCCGATGAAGACAAAAGCCGACAAATTTCCAGAAAGATTGAAAGGGCAATTTCTCAGTACCGCCAATTATATGAAGAACAGAAGAACACCATGCGGCAAACCACTCTAAATAAGTTTTTCATAAAAAATCAGATTAATATACATTAATTTATAGCATTTTTATTGTATCTTCTTATATGTACTTATATTTTAATTAAAAACTACACAAATGAGAAATTAATTGTGAATGAAACTAAAATTTGTACCTCAAATTAAATCATTTACTATAAGTGATTATATTCGATTAGTACGTATCTTTTAATGTACACCTTAGCCGCGCGAAATCAGGGACCACTGTATAATCGATTTTTATTTGTCATTGCCTCGGCAGATAGGAGAGTGGGATTAATTGATTGATTAATTAGTTTTTACGGTTTATGCAACTTGCAGGTTATTTTAAGCCTTTTTTTATTTTTAGAGATAATAATGATATTAACCCATAGCAGTGGGGATAAGAGGTGAATCCATGCTTTTCGCAAGGGTATTTGCGCGTAAGTGAATATAACGAACTCGACTGGAATTCGAACTCGGCTCTCCGATTTACAATTCCGAACCGTTAGCCATTATACCACGCGCACATCCAAGCTTAAAGCCCCTGATAGTCACCTATCTAGGTATTAACCAGGCTCGATGTTGCTTAACTTCGGTGATCGTACGAGAACCGGTGTTTCGATGTGATATGGTTGCAATGCCGGGAGAGTGAAAGACCACTGAAATTTTAGGAGTCATGTGGTAAGTCCCGACCTGGCATCTCGAATTCATTCACTTTTTCACAGGCATGACGTGACTTCCCTCTAGCTTTTCTACAAATATCTTCATGGCAATTGTTCTGATGATCTTTCCTGCTTGGTTCCTCTGGTGCATGAATTTGCTTTGATTTTCATTGGTTTCTGGCCTCATATCCCGGCTTTGTGGCCTGGCGATTTGAGATATACATCTATTTTTAGAGATGGCGAAATCTCGGTCTCCTTATTTGTTTATTTCTTTTCTTGTATCCTGGTTCTGAAAGATTTCTGATTGGTCGAAATATAGCTTCGTGGCCTGGCGATATGGAGTATACATCTATTTTTAGAGATGTCGAAATTTTGGTTTCCTTCTTATTTTTTATTTCTTTTCTTACATCCTGGTTGTGAAAGATTTCTCATTGGTCGATATATTACTTTGTGATCTGGCGATTCTGATTATCCATCTATTTTTAGAGATGGTGACATTTTGGTCTTCTTGCTATTATTTATTTTTATTTATTTATTTATCACTACAATAGTATGTGCTTCGTCCGGGGAAAGGGCAATATAGCAGGTATCCCAAGGAGGAGGATTTTTGAATTCATAGTTTTTCTTCTTCTAGTTTTTGAATTCTGTTTTTCTTCTCGTAGTTTTTCTTCTCCTAGACTGGTTGCCAAATGCGGTTAGAAAGTTCAGTTTGCCATGATATTGAAACCAAAGTTTGATGGGGATAAGAGAGTGATTCATATATTTCCTAAAGGTATTTTTGTGAAAATGAAATATAACGGACTCGGCAGAAATTCGAACTCGGCTCGTCGATTTCTCTTTCTCAACTACTAACCGCTATATTACCTAACCCCACCAGTATTACTGAAACTAATATTATTGAAAAAAAAAAAAAAAAGAAAGCAAGTTGTTCAACAAGAAAGAACTTCCTCGCAAAATTTGAAAACGCTACAGAATAGAAATAAAAATAATTCCGTGCTTTTTCCCAAATACATTAATGCGAAAAGAATATAATTAGTCTCAGCAAAAATTCGAAACAAGTTATCCGATTCAATTCTACCCTTATCAGCAAGGAAATGTCCATTATCATTTACATGGGCGTGTTGAGACTCTTTCGTGTACGAGGCCAGAAAGATAGGTTAATGTGTTCGAAATTTGAAACAGATGAAAACAAAAATACCAAATTCTAAAAATGTATGTTTATTAATCAATGATATATAACACAAAATCACAAATCATATAACTTAAAATATTTTTTGTCTTCTTAACAAGAAAAATATAAATTATTTGGTCAACATTTTTCTAAGAAAACACGTTAGAATACATTCGCTCATTGCTAAGGATACAGGTATAATGTTCGGCTCCCTCTACCGCTCCAGTAAGTACCTGACTCCTCCTACTATCCACTACCTTTACAAGAGCCAGATCAAGTCAAAAATGAAGAACTATTACCATATTTGGACGGGAGCTACCCAGACATCACTCACCAACCTTGATAAAGTCCAAAATCGTCTCCTAGCCCTTGTGGGTGACGAATTATTCTCCAACCTCCAACCTCTCTCCCACAGGCGGGATGTGGCAAGTCTCTTGCTGCTCTATCGCTACTTCCACGGAAAGTGCTCCGACGAACTACATTCCCTGGTCCCGCTAATTTAAACCTTCACGGCAAGGACACGCCATGCCACTTACATAGTAGTAAACCACCCACATTCTCTCCGTATTCCATCAGTGAGAAGTTCCACTCGAACAGCTTCTTCCCGCGAACCACTGCTATGTGGAACCGACTCTCAGCAGGATGTTTCCCGATCACTAAAATCTTAAACTGTTCAAGGGAAGCATTAACCGTTATCTTCCACTCCTATCCGCACAAATTGTCTCCTAACGTAATCCTCTACCTCGAGTGGCCCCTGGGCCTTGTAAAGGTTGAACCCGACTGTAAAAACAAAAACAAAAAAAAAACTTTTAAAAAACACACCGTTTAATCGGGCCCACAAAAAAATGTTAGATAATGGCTGTTGTCAGAAAATAAATAAATTAACGATATAATACTTTGGCTTCCACCCGTGAAGTCATGTAGACTTGTGACAGCATGCCTGTAACAAGCCAATACAGACTTATTGAGTAAATACTAGATATTCAGGGCCGGATTTAGATGAAGAGTGACCCTAGGATATTCCACTTGTGAGGCCCTAGGCTATTTCACTTGTGAGGCCCTAGGCTTTTCCACTTGTGAGGCCCCTCCAAACCCCCTCTTCTCACGAGTAGAGGAAAATGGAAGAGTGTTAAATTAAACGATTTGAGCAAAGCTGGGGTGGGGGGAGGATGTGTGTTTAAAATTACTGAAGGTTTATTTAAAGTCTACAATGCCTTATGACAGAATTTGTGAGAAAAGCCTATGACAGTGTCAAAAATATTAAACACCTTGGCTGGAGTTCCCTATATGTTGAAGCCCTTGGCTTCAGCCTGCTAAGCCTATAGGTAAATCCAGCACTGTAGATATTATTTCATGGACCTTTTGTAACTGGTATTACAGTTGTTTTGATCTTGAAGAGAGGCGATTTCCAAACCCTAACACTTTTGGCGATTAAAATGCGAAAAGGTACGATTCGCAGTCGTCATCTCATAGCCACTCTTTCGCAGTTGCAATTTCGTAGCCACTCTTTCGCAGTCGCCATTTTGTAGCCACACTTTCGCAGTCGCCATTTTGTAGCCACACTTTCGCAGTCGTCATTTTGTAGCCACCCTTTCGCAGTCATCATTTACAAACTGAAAATGTATCGTTTTATATTTCGACAACTGTCGAATTATAAATCAACGCAGAAAACTTATGTTTGAACAATTATTATCTTGATATGTTCTATGCTTGCAGAAAAGCCGACAAGAGCATAGCGTTTGGAATATGGGAACAGCTTCGATAATTCATATAAAATTATGGTTAGTCCTCAAAGATATTAATGTACATACTGTCGTGTTTCTTACACTAAACTGAATGTTGACTGCTCGATGACCCAAGGCAGAATGCGAAAACGCGTCTCTGCGCATCATGGCTCGACGTATGTTTTCGGTATTAAATAATAAAATGAACTTTATATATTGACCAGTAGAAATAACTTCCGCTAAAAGACACAGACTGTGATTTGGATCCGATACGACGGATATAAATTCCTTGATTCAACGCCGCAGAAGAGAGAGGGAGATAGATCCAGTTGAGATATCGACACGCAGAGCTTGGTCAAGAACGCCGCAGACAGACTGAGACTAAGCCCGATACTTTTCAACTTTCATCCTTCGCCGCCGCCGTCTTCACAAAAACATCAGCCAACAACCATGACCAACATTCTTTCTCTTTCTTTCTTCCTCCCTTCCCCACTCTGTCGTCTTTTACAACAGCAACGGGTAGTATGCTGGCTTTGTATATATGTAAATAAATTATACATTTATTTACCCAAAATACGACGTATTCCTTTTCCTTGAATTTACGTTTGCTGAGGCGAAGAAAAAATTAACCTCTTCAGCAGAAACAACAGCAGCGACAAGTTCTGCCTTCCAGGTTACTCATTCTTCGTTTCCGCAACAATATTATCCCTTCTGCTCTGGTTCACCTAGAGAAATTTCAAAGTGAAATAAGAAAAAGAGCAGGAGAATTATTAGAACAACCAACCATGCTTATCAATGAAGTAGTTTCAAACGTCACGTGTTATTTAAGGATCCCTTTTAGATATTTTAATAGGAGTAGATAGGCTCGTTTATTGTCCGGTTCACACAACTCCCCAGTCTTTTGAACAAGTAGAGGTTTATCACTTCTTTCCTGTTTAGGACCGTCCTGTGTATAACGATAAACTAGATCCGCATCCTGGGTAAGACGATAAACTACATCCGGCAGCAAGGCCTCTGATCAAGAGGTCTTGAGGTGCGTGGAACCACCTCTTAATTGCCGGTGTTTCCAGGTCCACCCTGACACGTTGTTTTAGCACCTGTTAGGGTCCCAGGTATGGGCAGATAGTTAACCCCCAAACTGGGGTCAAAACACTGTTAAAGTGTAAAAATAGGTTTTAATAACAGCAATACATTTTTTTTTAAATACCAGCAATACATTTTTTGAAGAAGAAAACTTTTTACCAGCAATACATTTTGGAAAATAAAAATCTTGTCGGCATTAAATAACCCATTGAGATTGATATGCTGGAAAACAAACCAAACCAAAAACCTGTTTAGGGTTGGGTCTCTGGTTCTTTCTAAATGTCTCCTCCTTCTCTTTCACTTACGAGTAACTCCTTGCATCTTAGTGGCATTATCACTTTGGGGCGAATTGATTTTTAAAAAAAGATCTTCTATATACCGTGTACCTTCTCCATAATATCCTATTCATTGTTGCTCATAGCAATATTTGTTTTTTGTTGTTTGGGTTTTTTTTGTGGGGGTTACTATCCCTCGCCCTGTATTTCGATCCATTTGCACAAGCTTTGACTGCCTCCAGCTATTTCTCTTGATTTCTATACGTCATATGTCAAATTTTCAAAGCCTTGTTTCTTCATCTTTTATTTACACCTTATGAAAATAAAATGTTTTTAAGTACTTTCTCAATTATATTTGATATGTACATCTGAAAAACGGTGACTACGAAACGGCGAAGTTCCCTGATCCATAACTTGGAGAAATAAACGCGAAAGGGGAGAGAACCCCTTCTCATCCTGTACCTTCGTGGAGTCAATGTGTCATTTTACAACCGTATTTTTTTCCTAAGCTGTTTTAACTTTCATTTTCTGAGAACAAACAGTTCTTCCAAAGATCACAAATATAAATCAATATTTACATAGTTTATATAATTATCATAAAATTTCTTTCCGTATCTGGTAGCGTGGCCGAGCGGTCTAAGGCGCTGGTTTTAGGCACCAGTCTCTTCGGAGGCGTGGGTTCGAATCCCACCGCTGCCATTTAACATTTTAACAATAGAAGGAGTTAGTTTTAAATTTCGTATTCCCATGAGAATTCTGCTGAAAATATTAACGTCATCTCTCTTGAAATTTTAACGCATTTCCCATTTAGTCCTGAAGAAAAATAACGGTTACAGACTTTAAATGATAATCATGAATATTTTTGATTGATAATTAACCAGCAATTAATTTTCCATCATTGTCCCCGAAATATAATTACAATTATTATAATCAATACCAGATTTTTGTTATAAACAATTAATACCGCATTTGTAATAAACCTGGATAATACTGGATGATCTTTTTAGAAATCTATAATTAATTTTAATAATTAAACCCGGATTTTACGGTGTGTACTAATGGGTTAACTACTTTAAAGATTTTTCCTCAAGTTTTTCTCATTTGCATGAAATTTCTGCACACCGAATATTGAGGGCTGGCAACTCTCCACAGTTGCACCCCATGGCTCGTACGTCCTTGCACCCCACGGCTCGTACGTCCCTCATCATTTTTCTTCTTCTTCTATGTACCGCATGCTTTGAAAACATAGGTGATCATGACTCTCCACAACTTTCTCTCTCGTGTGGCGCTTTGCTAAGAACCCCGTTCCGCTATCCATTCACACAAGCTCATCAGGTAAGTGGCTCACCGACTTCTTCTATCTCTCTTGCACTTAATATGCCCCGTGAGTGTTAAGTTTTCCAAGTCCTCCTTCCTCATTATGTCCAAGAAATTTCAGCTGTCTTTTCATTATTTTGAGTATAAGTATTCTTTCTGTTGCCTTTTTCTTTAAGATTTTTTTATTGCTTACTCGTTCTCTCCGTCCATGGATTTTTTGCCTTTGGTTTTTTCCTCTTCCGTGAGGAAATTGTAAAATATTCCCTGTGATATAAGAGGAAGGATACAACATGGCAATCCAGCACTTTCTTTGTTTCTAACGAAATTTTGCCGTTTCCCAGCACCTTGCTTAGCATTTGGGATGCATCTTTCGCTAGTCGAATGCCTTTTCGGATCTCGGTACCGCATTTTCCATTCTCTGTTAAAACACTTTCCAGATATTAAAACTTCTGGAGAGTTTTGCGGAGGCAATTAAACTAAGAGAGAGAAGATTTTAAGCGAAAAGTACGAACTGACCCGTGGGTCGGTCGGTTACGGACGGGATTAAGATGCCACCACTGTAGAGAGCAGTAACCTGCAACTAGGACTGCTATTAGCCCCCCTCCCTCTCTCTCTCTTTCTCTCTCTCATTCACACGAGCAGGAAAATTAACCAGGAAGAAATAAATCGAGGTCTTCAACAAATTTGCATCCGCATGTTTATACACACACACACACACACACACACACACACACACACACACACACACACACACACACACACACACATATATATATATATATATATATATATATATGAAGAAATATACTCTTAAGGTGTGCTATATTTATGGGATAAAGTGCTCAATATCAGAGATAGAGCGTGTGTAAATATAAAAGTGAACATTGAAGTCAACACTTAGAGGCGACAGGCTGTTTCATGCTAGACGCAATCGTCAGGCCTGACGATTGCGTCTAGCATGAAACAGCTGGTCACCTCTAAGTATATATATAAGATGCAGCAACGAATGCAAGCGACTAAATAACACATCGTGTTTTAGAGCAATGAGTGGCATTGTTACAAGGCTTGATGTTTATATCTCCAGTTGGTAACTCGCACCTTGGGCTTTCCCTCTTGCAATTGACCATACTTTCTGTCTTCTTGCAGTTGATGGTTTAGTCTTTTCTTCTCGCATTCTTCTGCCACTCTCTAAATGACTACATCGACCCAATTAAAATATGCTTTATTCAACGGCATGAACTTTACAAAAAGAAAAACACCCGACCAGACCTTCTTTTCTGGTGCTCCTTAAGCCCCTGTGTGAACATGTGCGTTGCTATATTTATGTGTGTAAATACTGTGGTACTGGGGAGGAGAAGGTTAAAAGTTATCTGCTGGGGTCCTAATAGACTGTTCGACGGTCATATATCACGTTGCGTGCGCCTGAGAAACGCAGACGGACTAACTAACAGCTATGGGCGTATTGCCTTATTTTTTAATGTTCTTTTATAGATTCAGTAATAAATATAATTATTTTTCGACAACTCAGTTTGTCGAGTTTGCAATACACATTATGCGCTTACTTACGTGATCATGTCGACGAGTTTTTAAACGGCTGCGCGCGCACACACCCGAATACACCTGTGTTTATATGTAAATTTATTTAATTAATGATATGAAAAAACGAATTTAACAAAATTCCGTAACGGAAGATTGATTAACGGAAAATTCGATAATTTTTACATGGTAGGAAAATTCGGTAACTATAAAATAAAAGTCAATTGAAAATTGATTTTATGGTCATACTCCCTTATAATTTTGAAATAGAAATGAGGTTATATAGTTTTTGCTTCTTTAAAAAGAAATAACTATCTAAAATTTAATTTATTTACTACTTTTTTTATTAAATTAATTTGAAACGAACATACAAGAACTTAACTTTAACTTAGATAAATCTATTTTATTTGCTTGAAAACAATAGAGTATTATAATAATTAAATAAATACTTATTTAAAAAATATTTATTTTAAAATATTGGAGGTGGGATTATCCCCCCTAAATCCCCCATCTAGAAAGTACGGCCCTGGTATTGTTTCAGTGGGGTTTTATCTGGACTGGAACCCACGTTTTTTTAGTTAATACTTATTTAAATATATCGGGAGGTGACGAGACCCCTCCAGAAAGTACAGCCCTGGTCTTGTTGTGGTACGGTTTTATCTAGATTCCTATAGTATTGTATTTCGTTTTCTAAATAAAATCTGTAACATTAATATTTCAAAGGTTTTACGGCATATCAACATCTTGGTTATTCGAAAACGCCACTCTTCACTTGGTGTTTTCTGTTTCACAGCATCCCATTTTCTTTTCATTATTATTATGTTGAGGTAATATTGTGTCCTGCCACATCATAATCCCAATAAGATACATTCAAATTTGTGGGTGAAACGTCACAAAATTGTGAAAACTTCAAGAGGATGCAAGGTTTTATTTTCACCTTTAAAGGAATGCACACTTTTTTCTCCAGATTTTGGTGGTTTCTCCTACAAAGTGGGGAGCACAGGTTCGAATAAAAAACGTGTAATTAAATGTAAATCCATTAATTCTTTAGGCATTGCTTTCTTTATGTTTCGAGTACGAAACTGAGCAGCTATGGGTTTCCTCTCTCCTGTTACAATTACGGCGCCCACCATATCGCCCATGAACATTTATTTACTCGGTCTTGTGAGCAACACTTATTGATTAATTTCCAGTATAAGCACCAAAAGCCACCGGTATTGTGAATGTATCATTCTGATGCGAAATTGCCTGGTTATTTCGAAAATGACTTTAAAACATAGCGTTCGATTACCGTTTAGAAGATATGGACAATGTAAGTTCGACTTCTTTTCCGTCGCGTACACAGAACGTCCGCCATTACTGGTTTTGTTTACATACGTTTACCTCGAGGAGTCATACGGCGAGGAAATTTCACTTATTTTGATTACTGCGCAATGCGCGAAGTTTGAAATGAATGCGCGAAATAATGCGCGAAAAAACATAAAATCCGACAATTAAAATAAAATAAAATAAAATACAAATTACGTGCCTGAAAAGTTTTTTAAAAAAAAGAAGATTTTTTCCTTCATTTCAACAATGTTTGTTTATGTGTCGTGAAAGTTTCTTGAATTTAAAGCTTCATAAATTACATTTTAGCGTGAGATTCTGTTTCATTAGCTATAAGCAGATTTATTAAGGAAAAATTTAATTAAATATAAAAGCATTTTAAAATAACATACGCGAAAATCGAGACCAGTAAGATACGAAAAGCTGTAAAAAGGCCGTTAACTAAGCTTCCGCGCATTACTACTAGAGGAAAACGGATGTAAATAACGCCAGTAATGGCGGTCGGACAACGCGAAAGAGATCGAACTTACATTGATAATAAATCGAAAACGGTAATAGAGCGCAATGTTTTAACGTCATTTTCGAAGATAAACAAGATAGGAATTTCACACTAGAATGGTACATTCTCAATAACGGGGGCTTTTGGTGCTTATACTGCAAATTAACCCATTTATTCTCCTCGCTACAACTTCTTTCCTTAGGGCACCTCGAGGCGGTGTAATAGTTAGCATGTCTCGCTAAAACAATTACGACTGAGTATTGAGTTCAATCCTCACTAGGTGACCCCTACTTTCGGCCTCGTGCCACATCTAAGCTACGCTTGGAAAATCATTACAACCTCTTTGCTCCAGACCCCCATCGTCACAGGGCCTAATCTCTAACCTATCGCTATTTTCATAACAAAGCTTCGGATGAGCTCTATTCTTTGGCTTCATCAGTTCAGATCAGCTTACGGCCACACCACGCGTTGAAACACCGGTTCAAAATTTAGCCAGTACCTAGATGGATGACCGCTTCGAAATACTAAGTGTTTTAAGTTTGGATATGCCGTTGACGTAATAGATAACGGCTCGGAATTGTTAATTGGAGAGCCGAGTTTCAGTTCCAGTTTGGTTCGTTATATTCACTTACTCACAAATAAAATGGGGAAAGGTATAAATCTACCTCTTCTCCCCTCAGCTCTGGGTTAATTAGTAAGACTTGTATCACTAAATCATTATTATCTCGAAAAAAAAATTTCACAATCTAAAAATATTTTCTGCTTTAAATAACATGAAGAGGGTTGATAAGCCGTAAAAAACGAATCAATCAATCAATTCAGATCATTACAGCTAAGACACGCCAAGCTAATTTCATAAATCAAATCCCTCTCATTTTCTCCGTAGTCCAAATATAACAAGTAAGTTCCACTCAGACAGCTTCTTTTTTTTTTCTAAAAACTGCTCCTTACTCGGACAGAATCTCGTGTTGATGATTCCTTGAACACTACTCTTCAGGTCAAAATCAAGCGTTATCTATCTTCCTTATCCTAATAACCTTCCCATCTTAACACCTCCTCTTTCACTTATAAGATGCGTCTCCTTCATCATAACAATCTTAACATTAACCCTCTAACTTGATTGTCTCTCGAGCCTTGTATTAAAGGAGCTCTAATATAAAAAAAAATCTTACTACTCACTTGAGAGTTAATAGTGCTCAAAATTGGTGGGGGTGTTACCGCTCACATTGAGAATCCTTGATCAAAATCCATTGCTAGTTCGATCCTTACGATAACCCACGCTACTGAGGCCCAGAGTCGAACATAGCTACGCCAACTAAATCCCACCACACGAATACATTCACGTACGGACACGCGCACAAAGAGACACCCTTTAAGTTATCTTATCTTTCAATCTAACGGAGAACTTTCACGGACTGACTTCATTAACTCACCATCCTATCATTGTGCCAAGTGCTACAGTTTTATTACATGATATCTTAATGAGCGTACCTTTGATCACTGCTGTTGTTACCGCTTTCAATATGGCGGCTGTCTTTCCTATCTTGTTCATCTCCGTAATGGATGCGGTAGACGCTTGTAGTTAGATACACTAATTGTTGTTATATTTTATATACGGCGGTGTGACGGGGATTTTACAAGTATGAACAAGGGATATAAAACATTTCCATATATTTCTATATACCTGAAACTTTCAAATTCAAGTTTTGATACCAGAGTGAAAGACATTATTGGAACAATAAGAATTAATAACAAAAATATAGAATTGTATTTCATTTGCCATTACGACTAGTCTTAATAGAATAGCAGAAGAAAGTCGAAGAATTGGGCAGGATTGATTCTTATAACTAAGAGAAAAGAATAAAACGAAATCTTATTTTGAACAAGGCCAGCTAAATATAATAGTATTCGCAAATCTTTATTAGTGGGGTTGTTCGTTGCTAGGTTCTCCATGAACATAGCCTTGTATCAACTTTGGTATGGTGAAAACATTCATATTAGTGTAGTGCTTATTTTTTTTATTTTGATCAATTCCCCCCGTGCAAGGCGGTAATGCCACTAAGACACAAGGGGCCACTGAAAGTGAAAGAGAATGCGAAGTCTTTAGAAGGAACCGGAAACACAATCTTAAACAGGAAACAAGGGGTAAACCTCTACTCCTGTTCAAAAGACCGGGGAGGAATATCAATTGGACGATAGGCGAACCTACATTTATAAAATAATTGAACATAAGAGAGGTTGTACTGGTGGTTCTTTTGTCCAACACCGTAAAATGCCACAAAACTAAAATATTAACCCGAGAACTCGTGTCATGTTCTTATATAAATTCGTCAGGTGTAGACTAATTATTTATTTATTTATTTATTCTTCTCTCCCAATTGGAGTCGATAGGTTCGCCTATCGTCCTGTTCACACTCCTCCCCGGTCTTTTGAACAGGAGTAGAGGTTTACCGCTTGTTTCCTGTTTAAGATTGCGTTTCCGGCTCCGTCTAAAGACTTCGCATTCTCTTTCACTCTCAGTGGCCCCTTGTGTCTTAGTGGCATTACCGCCTTGCTTGGGGGGAATTGATCAAAATAAATTTAAAAAATAAGCACTACACTAATATGAATGTTGATATTTTAACCATACCAAAGTTGATACAAGGCTATGTTCATGGAGAGCCTAGTAACGAACAACCCCACTAATAATGATTTGCGAATACTCTACTTCGATACTGCACGGATTTTTTAATGCCATATTCCTTCAGAAGTTAAGCGATCATGGGTCTCCGCATATTCCTTTTCTTGATTATCTATGACCCTTCACCATGACTTCTCTGTTGTTGTCACGTCACCCCACGTTTGCCCCATAAACAGGTGCGGACTAAAATGAGGTTATTAGTATAAGGTGAAAAGTCATCAAGTGTAAAATGTTAGGAGTTTGTGGGTCATAAATCGCTCAGCAGAAAACAACGGGGAGATAATTGTGGCTAAGATGAAAGCGGTTGTGGAATAATTGGCTACTTTAATTGTTCTAAATGCTCACAAATGGTCCCTGAGGGTCGGGCTTTGTGAAAACAAAAAATGTAGATACGCACTTTTGAGGACGTCTCCGCGTATTTGTGAATCTGATTGCAACAATAAAATTGTAAGTAAAAAAAAAATGCTATAACATAAATAACATAAAAAAATAATCTCTAGAAAAGAAGAGAAAATTTTCTTTATAAGTATAAATGATAACATATCTTCTAAGAAATCCGTAGCCTATTTTATACAAGTGCATATCATGTAGACATGATATACTCGGGTTTAAACAAGTTTTTAAAAAGAAAGATAAAAGTTATGGCTATCATATTTTTTCATAAGTTTTTTTTCTAGTTGGTGGCACAGTTTCCTTATCTTAAGATGCAAATAAAATTTATTTTTATATAAGAAAAAATGTGGCACAAAGATAAAAGTGGACTTGGAGCAGGTTAGTTTTCATCTGTCTTATAATTAAACTTAGCTAACCACAATCATTGACCTAAACTATACAATATTCCTTGCACCAAAACACAACATTCTTACTACAACCACCATGATACCTCAAAGTTTCAGTGAAGTCCTAATTAGTCCTCATATGTACAATTGGTCTGGGGAGGGGAATAAAATAACTTTTGAAAATGAAAATTCCAATGAATATTTACAATAATACATATCAGTAAGTTATATGCCATGCGTGATACACGCTTAGGCTATCATGTATCTTTCGATACATGACTGACTAGGCAGATTTTTTCCCACAGTAGATTGCCATTTCTTTCTGCGGTAGACCAGTTGCTATCCAAGGCTATAGAATCCGGTCTGTCCTGCTATTTACCCATAGCTGGAGGGTGAAGAAGAGGATTCATGCCTTTCCCAAGGGTATTAGCACGTAAGTGAATGTAATAGATTCGACTGGAATTCGAACTCGGCTGTCCGATTCCTCAATCCGAGCCGCTATCTATTACTCCAAACTATATTTACAAATCAAAAGAGAAAGCAATTAAATCCATATTATGCAACGTGATACATCAACTAAAACAAACAACACAGCCGCTCGCGTGGCAACACAAAGACATAATTCTCGAAACTCAAAAACGTACCAAGAACACATACTTCTTTTTTCTTTTCTTTTTTTTTTTTTTATCGAATTCACCCCAAGCAGGACAATAAAGCCACTATGACACAAGGGGTTACTGGGTGCGGAAGAATCAGAAAACAAAAACATTACTAAGGAGCGAGAACAATAGAAGAGTGATCAGGAAGACGATTGACATTGCATTTAAATGTTTGAAGATTAAAGGTTGACTAGAAAGCATGGAGCCGGATGAGACTTCTACAAAGGAGAAGGGCGAGAAAAGAAACTGTTAGCATAGAACTTACGGTTACATCTAGCCAAGTCAACTGTATATTGGTGAGACCTAGTTGCCAATCGAGTACTGCGCTTAAATTCATAAAGACTAGGTAATATAACGACGAGCTCATCCGAACAATTATCATAAAAGTATTTATAGAAAAGGCACAGGGTAGCAACTTTACGGCGGTGGGAAAATGACTGAAAACGAAATGCCAGGTCAGGACCAATAATATTGCTGATTTTTCTTTAACACAGAATTTGAGATTCATTGAACTGTGAATGGTTTCTTTACACTATGTATCGCCGTGGACTTCCTAAAAAAACGAAAAACGCATTGTAAATAGTTTAAATGTTTTCTTTGAAATTACATTTTGGTTTTATTTCAAATATATTAGCCTAAAGCTAATAATCCACATGAAAAGAAAAATAAATTCCCGTATGTAAATAAAGTTATTAGGCATTTTTAAAACTGTCTATATTTCTGAGATATTATGTACACTATTTACATTATTCGGACTATTGTCCTCATCATTGTTGCCATATTTATCACAAAGTTTCAGCCGTTGTACGCTCCAGTCTTCTTCAGGTGGTTGGAATGTGAGTGTGAGTGTGAGTTCAATACCTGGTTAAGGCAGTGGAGAAGTTTCAGAGGGGAATTAACAGGAGATAACTGACATCCATTAGACATGGCACGTGGAACTAGAACAGTCTACCCCAATGAGCGAAATAAAGGGTTCAATTCGACATTCCAACCACCTGAAGAAGGCCGGAGCGTACAACGGCTGAAACGTTGTGATAAATATGGCAACAATGATGAGGATAATAGAGATATTATTGTGGTCACATGAAGAGATAGTGGAGTGATAGTATTATGTTGTATGCAATGTGACACGTGGTTCAGGTAATAAGAAGAAAGAAGAAACGCGACATCTTTTCACTGTGGAATCCTGTGGGTAAAGAGAGAAAGAAGGGGAGGTTTGTGCTAAAACTGGTTAAAAAATCTTAAGAATGATGACATGGCCCCTGAAATGAGCCCCAGAAATTAATGACCATTAGTCGTCGCTTATGATGGTTAAAAATGAAAGGTAGAGTAGAACCTGACCACTAGCACTCGATATCTTCCAAAGAGATTTTTTAAAATTATTTCACCCCAAGCAAGGCATCAAAGCCACTAAAACGCAAGGGGTTACTGATTGTGAACAAATATGAGAAAAAGAAAAACATTATAATGGAGTGATAACCATAAAAGGTAGAAGATAACGATTGACATTGCATTTAAATTGTAAAAATCAAAGTTGATAGAAATGATGTTAAAAAGTTCCACAAGCGAAAAGTGTGAGAGAAGAAACAGTTAGCATAGAACTTACGGTTACCTCTTGGTATTTCAACAGTAAAATGATGAGACCTAGCAGCCAGTCTAGTACTGCGCTTAAATTCGTAAAGTCGAGGTTCCAAAGAAGCAAGTTCATCAGAACAAATACCATGAAAATATCTGTGAAAAAAGCGGCGGGAAGCTGACTGAGGTAATCACAACATACCATATGTCGTGCATTACAAGAAAAAATAAAGTTTGCAAGGGGTTCCAAAATGATAATATTTTTAATATACGCTTATATGACTAATCTTTTGCTGCAGAAATGATATCTTATTCATGAGATAAAAGCACTACTTTGAAAACTTTCTTAATAAAGTTACGACTGAATTTCGAGGCCTTTAACCGCAAAACGCATGGTAAAATGTCTTGTACTTTATCAATGTATTATAAATACTAAGTTATACTATCCATACGCACGTAGCATTACAAAACTTGGTTGTCTGCTCTTGATTTAATCATAATTTACGCACATACCAAAAAATGAGAAGTGCGTCACGTGATAGTCTAGCTAGAGTCGCGAAATTAAGTCACCTGACCAGTTGGAGCCAATTCGGTTGCAAGTTTACTTCATTCCTCCATTTACTCTCACTTGATATAGCCGAAGATAATTCAATAACGCAATAACGACCACGGCGGCTTACCAACTAAGACCTTAATTCACTTCTCTTTTTCATATCTATTAAAGTGTATCTCGCTCATTGCCTGAACAAGCGACAGGTGTATTCAAGTTCTGTAATTATGCATATAAAGTTTTTTTCTCTCTCAAGCATACATGTCGTTGTCTTTTAAATCATGAACAATGTGTTTGTTTGTTTGTTTAGCGGCATATCAACATCTTATGGGTCATTTAATGCCGAAATTAAATTTTCTTGGGCGCATTAGTAATTTCTTTAATAAAAATATATAGCTGGTATTTTTTTTGTTCACTACAGGAATGTATTGCTGGTAATTTTATTATAATTTTGTTATACTTTCATAGTATTTTGATCCCAATTTGGGGTTAACTATTTTCCCATAGGTGTGACCCTAACTCTGAGTCAGAGTGGACCTGGGAACAGCAACAATTAAGAAGTGGTTCAACTCTCCTGAAAACCTCCCTAGCAGAGGCCTTGCTTCCGGATGTAGTTTATCGTCATACTCAGGAATGATGAACAATATGTTACCATATCGCCTGTTATGGCAGTGCATATATTGGGGCGGCTGCGTGAATTTATTTCCACCGGCCAGTCAAAGGCGCTTCTTGAGTATCTAAAGCTATTCTTTTCTTTTCTGTTTAACGGCTGTTTTCACCCTGTGTAAGTAATTATGTATATATACAGAGATCGTTTTTTATAAACCACGCAAGTACTGTTATACTAGTTTAGCTGAAAGATTTTTTAAATTCTAAAAAGCTTCTGTAACAGTGAAACCTGTAACTATATCATCACCCGGTCCACCATTTTGTTTGTTAGGTGTTTTTCGCACATGGATCCACTTCCGTTACCAAAACAACAACTTCCGGCTGAGAGTCAACAACTTGTTAAGATGAGTTTCACTGGTTGTCTTATAGTTTACGAAGAGATCTGCTCAGTTTTATAGGAATCTAAACAACGCTTGGTGATAGGCGAGCATGAAATGATCCACACACACACACACACACACACACATATATATATATATATATATATATATATATATATAAAATAAAAGGAGACACGGTGGATTACTGGATAGAAGCTTGGATTGAGGAATCGGAGAGCAGATTTCGAATTCCATTACATTCATTTACGAATTGGGAAAGGTATGACTCCTCTTTTTCTCCTCCCCCACCTAACTATGGGTAAATATAGGTTCTATAGCCTTGGATGGCAACTGCTCTGAATTCAAAACCTGCGGAGAGTCGTGCACCAGGTCACTGCATTCGGCTCTTCAAGTGCGGTTGGTTCTGCACAAAGCCTCCACCACTATAATCAAATCATATGTGCAGGTGTCTGGCTGTCGGTACCTTGATCCTAATACGTCTAAAAAAAGGACGGAGGAGTCATACATACATACATACATACATATAAATAATCATTTTACCACAAGCAAGGCGATAATGCCACTAGGACGCAGTAAGTGCTTACAGGGAGTGAAAGAGAATAAAAAGACTTTAGTGAGGGAAAGAACAATAAAGGAGCAGAATTCAGGAGAACAGAAGATGGCGATTGACGTAGCATTTAAATTTTTGAAAAGTGTAAGTGCAGGTAAACAATAAACCGGAAGAGAATTCCACAGGTGAGACGTATGTAAAAAGAAACTATAAAAATAAAACTGACGGTTCCATCTAGCTAGTTCAACAGTAAAACGTTGAGACCTAACTGCCAATTTAGTATCACGCTTAAATTCATACCGTTGAGGCACTAAGTAGAAAAGTTCATTAGAACAATAGCCATGAAAATATCTGTAGAAAAGACAGAGGGAAGCCACGTCACGTCGGTGAGAAAGTGACTGAAGTCAAGATGCCAGGTCAGGATTGATTACATTACAGACCCTTCTTTAAATTTTTTATAGAATCTCCATAAGAATTATTTTCCACCCTCCAACATCTCACTCACAGGCGATATGTTGCGAGTCTCTCAATGCAATGTTGCTACTTCCATGGAAAGTGCTCGGATGAACTACATTCTTTGGTTCATCCAGGTGTAACCTTCACGGCTAGAACCTGCTATGCTACATACATAATAGCAAACCACCCTCATTCTCTCAATATTCCATCAGCGAGAAGCAAGTTCCACTCAAACAGATTCTTCCCGTGAACCACTGCCCTGATCGGTTACATATATGGCACTTAAAAAAACACAAGCATAACTATCCTCTCCGCCCCATTCCCACAAATTCCCACCCCTGTATATCAATTAACAAAAAACATCAATCAATTTATCACATCATATCTCCCTAGCAAATACAGCATAAAATCAACCATTGGGGCAATCCAAATTCTAAAAAATGGAAAAACCTAAAAAGGAAACCATAGCCACACTCGATGTCGAAAACCTATTTACTAATATCCCTGTTCGTGAAACTATTAAGATCACTATAAATAACATATACCATAATCCATCTATACCCCAACTTAAAATTAGCCCTAAGAAAACTACTGCTAACCTGCACTACCGAAGTCTCATTCTATGATCATAACAACCTATGTATACAACGCGATGGCGTCTCCATGGGTTCAGCTCTTGTCCCAACGTTTAGCAACTTCTATATGTCCAATCTCGAAAATAACATTTTAGCAATTTAAAAAAAACAACCCTTCATCTACCTTAAATACGAAGCCGATATCCTTTTATTAGTCAAAAAAATATGAAGGAAGAAATATGTAAACTCCAAAAATATTTCCAAGACAATTTCGTTCTTAAGTTTACATATGAACTTAATACTAGTAACAAAATTCCTTTTCTCGATATACTGATTAACATCAATAATAATGTTCACCATCTCCCCATATAAAAAAAAACCTACCAGCATAAATTCCTGTACTCTTAACTATAAAAGCGAATGTCCAAATTACTATAAAATAGCTATTATAAAAAACCTCATAAACCGTTTAAAAACTAATTCATCCACAAAACAGATCTTCTACAGCGAACTTAAAAATATAAAACACTCATCAATAATAATTTCTCCAACTACATCGTTGACGAGCAAATAAGATGCTTCATCTATACAAAACATATAGAGCATAATACCCCTCCAACTAACCCCAAACATATCAACCTTTTATATTGTAACCAGATGCATGCTAATTATAAACAAGACGAAAATATCCTAAAAAAATTAATAAAAACTAATACATCCACCACAGACCCTAGTAAAAAAAAAATGAAACTTATTATATACTACACTAAATCTACTATATCTAATAAAATCATTCGTAATGACTCTTCCTCGGCCACTTGCGTGTTGCAGAAAACCAACATTGTTTATAAATTTAAATGTCCTCTGGGAGAATGCATCTCCAACGACAAAAATAATATCGATGTTGGACACACGTCAACAAGGCTTTCACCTGAACAACACGACCAATATTTTTAAACATTTTCAACAACATAACTGTCCACACTCGCAATTCAGAAAAATCCTCGTAGAAAATAACTCCATACTTTTCCACGAAAAGAATAAACACAAACTAAAAATTCTCGAAGCTATTTATATAAAAAAATTGAAACCAAACCTCAATAAAATTAATTACGAATACTCCAAAAACATTTTAAAATGTGTACAATAGATAGTCTTTAAATGTTAGCTCTTGTCATTAATAGTTTTTCCTTTATCTAACAACTACTAAAATCCGGAAATTTTTCCACAGCATACCTAGTTACCTCCCCTTAAACGGTGTCCGCGTCACCCAAGCTATGACATAGCGTTCTTGACTCCACATATAAAAATGGTAATTTTCGGATGAACACAAAGATTTTTGTCCTTTACAACCATGAACACTAAATACCTACTCTATAATTAACAATATACTGATGATGACATTATGCTATGTCGAAAGTACTCGGAAATAAATACAATATGAGCCAACACGGTGTCTTTTGATAACCGCACAAAAAAAGCTTATCCGCGAATATGAAAGGATCCTATCGAGAATAAGTAGACAGAACATGTCTAAATTATTTAACGAAACCTCTCTTAATGAAAATATGCTGCCGAAATACACACACACACACACACACACACACACACACACACACACACACACATATATATATATATATATATATATATATATATATATATATATATATAAACACGTATTCGCTGATTTGCATACATGTAGATAAATGCATGCACATATATACGCAGTGCATAAAAATGGGCGTAGAAATTCAGTTTGATCGTTGTAAATGGAGTCACGTTTAAGTGACTTGAAATTGTTTCCAAGCAGGCTAAGAAACGCTAGAATTTGCTAAACACGCAAATCTAACAACACTTAAAACTGTAACACGCAATTCTTGATAACGCCTTTAGTGACAGTCGAAAGTAGTCGAATGAATACAATAAATTTACTTTGGATGGAAAGTTAATTTTGACTTGAAAAAATAATTAATCGAAAAACTAAATAGAAAGTTGGACAGACATACTACGTCGGTATTGTTTAATAGAAGTTGTTTGAAAGAATTTTTGCTGCCTAAATACAACTTATTTATACACACGTATATATATATATTCACACACGTATATATACATTTACAAGCACATGGATAACGATAGACAATCCTTAAAGTATTCACACACATGTGCATATATAAACACACACTCGTGCATATATAAACACAAATGTAACTGTCTATATTTCTGAAATGAGGTATTATGTACACTATTTACATTAGTCGGACTATTGTCCTCATCTTTGTCGCCATAGAATAAATATGGCGACAAAGATGAGGACAATAGTCCGAATAATGTAAATAGTAAACACAAATGTGTAAAAAAGAAAAGGAAACGCTCATTTCCCGAGTCAAGATAAACAACATTTTTTTTTAATTAAAAGAAAACGGTTAACTATTATTCAAAATAAATCATCATCATTCGACCATAGCAGAGATAATCGAGTCAATGGCACCGATCCTTTCTTTAGCTGTATAGTACATGCTACGCCAGGGCTACATACAGTTTTGAATTCAGAGTTATTTTCTCCTAGACCGCTTGCCACACAAGGCTACAGAACCCAGTCTACGCTGCTATTTTACCCATACCTGGAGGAGAAGAAGATTCATACCTTTCCCAAGGATATCAGCAGATAAGGATCCGATTGAAATTCGAACTCGGCTCTCCGATCCCCCAATCCAGTCCGCTATCCATTACTCCATCGAGTCTTCTTAAATCGAATAAATACGGAAATGATAAATACGAATTAAATGGGCACTTTGACGCAGTTTCATGGTTAACAAGATTGACTCGCTAAATCAATTACAACTGAATAGCGAGTTCGATTCTCACTGGGTGACCCATACTTTCGGCCTTGTGCCACATCCAAGCTACGCTCAGAAAATCGCCAATAAATACTAATTACATTAAAATCAATAAATATAAACAAATGAGAAAACATAAACATTAATACTTACACACATGTACATATAAAATTACACACACACGCACACACACATTATATATATATGTGTGTGTGTGTGTGTTCATTCATGTATTCACACTCATAACTATTATTAGTTACACATACATATGTACATTCATATATATAGATAGAGAAACATTTAAACGATTCAAACACATACAAAATTATTCATATATAACAACAACAACAATAATAATAATAATGCTTGCTAAGTAGAAATTCCGAAGCACACATACTGAAAAATTGTGTTATCCCGAAATGCAGATTCTGTGATAAATACCCAGAAACAATTGACCATTTTGTATCAGGTTTCACTGAATATAAAACTCGACATGATAGGTGGAGGTCAATGTCTACACTGGAAAATATGCAACTTTTACGGGAAAGAAACTGCAAGAAACTGGTTTGAGTATCACCCAGACCCGGTCACAGAGATAGGACTCAGCAATTTTATGGGACTTTACAATACTCACAAACAGAACAATTAATGTTAATCGCCCAGATATCGTGATCAAAGGCCACTAAATCAGAATGAGTTTTCTTATTGAGATGGCAGTCCCTGCAGATTGTATCAAAATGCAATGATCTCGAAATGGAAATCTCAAAAATGTGGCACATGAGGACATCAATAATTCCAGTTGTAGTTGGAGCCCTCGGATTGATTGGAAAAGGTTCCAATAGACTCATTGAAGAGATTCCTGGTAGCCCATGCCTTAAAGAAATACAAAAAAAATGTACTCACAAGTACAGCTTACACATTACGAAGAGATTTATCTATGTAAATTGTGGATGATCTTGGATTTATCTTTAAAAAAAAAAATTATCAGTTGAAAATGTCATGGTGCCATTTCTGACCCTAGGTCTCTGGTTGGGACCCGGATGGAAATGTATATACAACAAAAATCAAAGGAAGAAATAATAATAATAATAATAATAATAATAATAATAATAACACCAATAGCCTGCTACGTGTTTCCGAACACAACCTTATTGTCTGTTAGAGTAGTTTGCCAGTCTCTTTTGCAGATACCCGCTCAGGCACATTTGTGTTTAATCAACACCTATAAAGCCAACCTGTCTCAGTATATATTATATCAAGTGTTAGTGGGTTTGTTCATGATGGTTTGATGAACGATATCGGTCTGGCGAATCAAGAATTTCACTCACCCGTTGTGCAATCTGATTGAAGGCTTCATGGTCTGAATACTACAAGGAAGTTTTTTTCATCGTTGAAGCTAATTCTGTCAATAGCAATGTAGTACCGTTGTTGACAAAGGCATTTCCTCAGTAGTCTGAGAGTTATGGTGTGGACAACGCGACAGAAGCAATTCTATAAGGGTGAGAAGCTTACCTCTTCTTAACCGATCTTATTTGTTAAGCATCAGCATAAAGTTAAGATCAGGACTGAATGGAAGCTACTCTCCTCATTGGAATTTGGCGAAACGTGTGTGAGGGTTTTACGTCTGTGCCGAGTAAATGGTGCTGACTTGGGGTGGTATTTGGATGCCGGTTAAACTTCAAGGATATCGGTTTTCCCAGGTTTACTCATTGGTAACTCATCTCTAAATAAAGTAGGCTAGGAAGTTTCACTTTTTTTCTTCTTACTCAATTCAGCTATTGTATCGGTCTCTATTATTTTGTTCCCCTCTTTCTTTAGTTTAATCCCCCATCCCCGACAGGTGACAGACATGCCAGTTCTCCAGTGGCTGAGGAACGCTTATCGCATTTCGTGTCTGTTGTTCGTAATTGCTATTGTGCCTCTTTCAGTGCCTCGTTGGATGAGTGTTTGGTAGAGTGAATGGTTTTTATATTTATTCAGTCCGGCATTATGGGCACCTCGAGTTGGCATAATGGTTAGCAAGCTTGTCTCGATAGAACAATTACGACTGAGTAGTGAGATCGATCCTCACTGGGTGTCTCTTACTTTTGGCCTTGTGTCACATCCAAGCTACGCTTTGGAAAATCACTTTGGGCACCTCGAGGCGGTGTAATGGTTAGCAAGCTTGTATCGCTAAAACAATTACGACTGAGTAGTGAGTTCGATCCTCACTGGGTGCCCCCTACTTTCGGCCTTGTATCATATCTAAGCTACGCTTGGAAAATCAATATTCAGTCTGGTGAATTAATATTTCTATCTCAATTTAGGATTGTAGGAGGTATTTTACTTACTAACATAGTTTTGTTTAATTTTGTTAATTTTTTCACATTGTAAATACACATTTGGAATAGAGAGTGTCATTTCTATCCCCCCCTCCATCCACAGACAAAAATTGTATATATTGAGACTAGTTAGGACTTCATAGTGTAACTGTAGTATTTTGGTAACCGTAGTAAGAACGGTAGGCGAGAATGTGCCGTTATGGTAAATGAAACATTATCTTCTTTCACTTTATGTGCCGTGTCCTTTCAGGACGTAGGCGATCCTGGCTCTCCACTTCCCCATATCCCTTGTAGCCCTCAATAAGTTTCGTCCCTCTGCCACCTCTCCCAGACCACGTTCTGTCATCCACTTGCTTAAGACCGCCAGGTATGTCATGCATTGCTTTCCCTTGTCAATTCGACCTGTGAGTATCAGATTCTCCAGACCCTCCTTTCTCATTACGTGTCCCAGAAACTTCAGCTGCCTCTCCCTGATATTAAGTATAAGCCTCTTCCATGTTTGCATCCTCTCCAAGACTTCATCGTTACTCACACGCTCCGTCCATGATATCCTCAGCATCCTTCTGTAGAAACACATCTCTGCCGTCTCGAGTCTCTTCTTCATCTTTGAGGAGACCGTCCAATATTCTCTGCTGTAAAGAACGACAGATGTCACATAACAGTTCAGTACTTTTTTATTTGTTACCAAAGAAATCCTCCTGTTTCGCAATATTTTGCCCAGCTCTTGGAATGCGTCCATGGCCATCCCAATACGTCTACGGATCTCAGTGTCGCACTAGCTAAGTTAAACATAGGACAGATGAAGACCGGCCTCCATCTTCCCCCAATTTCGGGCTTGTGCAACATTTGACGTAAATACTCATCAACAAATATTTCTTGGCCTATTGTGGGTGAAGAAAGTCATTATGCGTTGCGAGTTGTGATGTGGGTCTACTCACACATACACACGCACACACACACACACACGCACACACACATACATACACACACGTACACACACACACGACATTTTCTGTCGTTAGATTTGCGAAACTGATTCATGACTCTTGGAATTACGAGCTCGGACTTAAGATTTTTTGGATCTGAACCACCCTATTGCTATCTATCTCAGGAACTGAGTTACCGTTTCTGGGAGAGAGATTGCGTAATCTGGACAGATCAACAGTTCAAACAAAGCCAGTACGTTCAAACGCTCGGTCACGATGACTTGCGACTTCGTGCTAACATAAGCAGCCTCATAACAGTCCGGTCTTCCCAGTTTTACTCACAAGGCTTGGGTCAGGCCGTGGCATGGTTTACAGGCACTTTCCGACGGTGCCGCACGCTGGGATCGCCTACCCAGGCCGATAACATGAAGAAGTCACCTTCTTGACAAATCGACCAGGCTAAGATTCAGACTTGCAAATCTCATCCTATTTTTATTGCATCAATTTTAAATCACATAGAACTCATCGGACGGTTGTGCTGTTATACATGCCTGACAGTAAATGTGGTAAGAGGAAAATGTTATCAGTGGTAGGATTCATAGGGTAGTAAGCTGGCTATTCAACAATTTAGATTGAAAACCGAAACCGCAGTCAGAGAAAGATGCCTTCCTAAATCTAAACAAAGTAATAAGAAACAGGAAAGTTTTGTTAGAAACAAAGAAAAAAGTATTGAACTTTTTTTCTTTTTTTTTTAAGCAAATCGGCCCAAGCAAGGCGGAGGTGCCACTAGAGCGCAAAGGGTTACAGAGAGTGAGAGTAAGAGTAACGAGGGGGTGTTTGGGAAAAGGATAAAGAGAAGGACAAGGATTAAGATCAAGGCATCAGAAAATGTCGATTGACATTACATTTGAATATTTGAAGATTATAGATACCAAGGAAGCAGGTAATAGGAAGGGAGTTCCACTGACGGAAGGTGCGAGATAAGAAGCTGTTTGATTTGTAGATTTGAAGGATGGACTCAGGCTTGGGAATAGTAGTCGTGGCTCGTGGAGGCAAAGTCCTATCGGTAAGGGAAACTCGGATGAGTTCCACCACGGCATATGTGATCGAGCGGCACTATATCAAGTCTAATTCGCTAACTCTTCGTCACCGAGGCCCGTTGGTACAGTTATATATATATATATATATGTATGTATGTATATATTGTACTTTTTTCCACCTATATTTGCATATTAATAACAAAGATTGTGCCCCGTCACACACACACAGAGAAACAAACAATTGACAGCGTATTTCTAGAAGCTGCTTTTAGGGAAACACTGTTATTAATTAAGGTGCTCAGTATCAAGATTTACAGCAACAAATAAGTTGAACATTTCATTTTATTTGTGGAATAGATAGATAGATAGATAGATAGATAGATAGATAGATAGATAGATAGATAGATAGATAATGAAGAGAATGTGATAGATTGATAGATAGATATATAGATAGATAATGAAGAGAATGTGATAGATAGATAGATAGATAGATAGATAGATAGAAACACATTAAGATAGATAGATAGATAGATAGATAGATAGATAGATAGATAGATAGATAGATAGATAGATAGATAAATAGAAAGAAAGTAACATATTAAGATAGATAGATAAAGTTTTTAAAAATGACGATTTCGAGTTTCGCATATGCGCCTCTCGTTATGGCAGTTCGGAAAATAGGACAGTTTTTTTTAATCAATTCACCCCAAACAAGGCGATAATGCCACTAAGATGTAAAGGGGGCTACTAGGAGTGAAAGAGAATGCGAAGACTTTAGAAGGAACCGGAAACCCAATCCTAAACAGGAAACAAGGGATAAACCTCCATAGACTGAAGAGGAGTGTAACCGGACGATACGCGAACCTATCTACTCCTATTGAGGATAAAAAAATAAAATAAATAAACAGGGAATAATATTTCAGACATATAGAGTTGAAATAGACTTTAGAAGTAAGCGGAAATCCAATCCTCAACAGGAAACAAGGGATAAACCTTTGATCATGTTCAAAAGACTAGGGAGAAATGTGAATCAGGCGAGAGGCGAATCTAGAGCAATAACTCAGTTGTTTTTCCTAAAAATTTTCTCTCATTAAGTTTACTTATTTTCATTCTGTATAACTGATTCATTGTAATATAAATTGAACTGCACCACATATTTGATTTAAAAGAACTGATCCGACGTGCAAATTTTCGGGAAAACAAATGAGATATTGATCTACTTATTGAACTATTTAGTTCATGTCACGTTGACTGATAAACACCTGCAACAAAAAATTCTCAAACTGCCATATTAGTAAAAAAACACTCTCACTTAATTTTTCAAAAATTCAACCTTAGCGATGCGACTGCACGTTCCACAAGTTTGTTATCAATAACACACTTCAAAAAATATATTTCGATTTGCATTATATTTTTTTGTCTCGGAGGTTACCTGAATTTTAACAAAAAGAAAATAGTTTCAATGCTTGATGATGACCGGAGAACCTGTCGAAAGTACTTACATATCTAAAGAAGACCTAATACAGTTTATAATTTTTTAAAAAGCAAGGATCATTTTATCCCATTAACTTTATTAATTTAATTTTGTATGAATGATTCATTGTAATATATATATATATATATATATTTGAATTGGACGAAGTCCGACAATTTATTTAAAGACATTTATGATATGTTTAACGTTCTTTTTATAGATACAAGTATTTATAAAACAGAGCATTTGCTTAAATACTTGTATCTATAAAAAGAACGTTAAACATATTATAAATGTCTTTAATATATATATATGTGTGTGTGTGTGTGTGTGTGACTATTGTTGCTCTATTGTTTAATATTAAGTACTTTGTTTGCAAAAATCAGCTCGCCTTTAAACACGTTAAACTCCAGTAATTTACTGAACTACGTGTTTTGTTAGGCGTTAACGATCTGTGTGTTTTCGTGTGCGCATGATTTTGTATCTCCTCTTTCTCCTCTACTTATTCTCTCTCCATAACTCTTCCCCTCTCTGTATGTATACGTGTGTGTGTGTGAGAGAGAGAGAAAGAGAGAGAGAGGGATAGCTCATGTTTTCTTTCTCTCCCATTCTTCTAAAAAAACAAAAAAAAAACAAATATTTTTATCTATACATTCAGGGATATGGTTGCAAACATTATTAAAGAACCAATCACATGTCTCACTTCACAACAATTTACATGGAACTTGTGAAAATTCTTGATCATGAATTCTTATTAAAAGCAAACCCAATCAAAAACAGAAGTGGTTCATCTTTACCCAAATACTAATCGGGCGTCGATTGTCAAAGCGTGCTGGGCCACTAGGTTTCACTTTTCGTTTATATTAAGCCTGAACCTGCGACACACCCTCAGGGTCATCTCCAACGTGATGAAGTTTGAAAAAAACAGCGCCAATGTTTATTTCCCCGATGAAGAAGAGCGACTGTTTATAGCTGCCTGATGTAATACGTGTCTTGGCACGGCGGCTGGTTCAGAGAATCGAGACGAGCCCACTGCGCCAAACCTCGCCATCAGCAGGAAAAGGTCGCCATTAACGGGAAGTGACGCTGACAGATTTATGACGTCATAGTTTTTTGTTGTTTTTTTTTTTAAATTTAGTGACGAAAATAGCTATTTCCGAAGAATTCTTAATATTTATTTTCACAAAGGTACAACATGTGTCACAAGTGTGTGTGTGGGGAGATTTGTGTGGATAGGAGGGGAAGATAACGGTTAACCCTAGCCTTGAATTGGTTAAGATTGTAGTGATCAGGGAAATATCCTCTTCGGAGTCGGTTCCACAGAGCAGTGGTTTGCTGGAAGAAGCTCTTCGAAAGGAAATGTGTTAATCTCTACAAAGAATATTATCAATCCTATCAGATTAACGCAGCCTGAAATCCAATCCGAGATCCAAACGTAGAAGTATCTAAAAGGAAGTGATATTGTCAGAAACATCTACTTGACAAATAATACACCTGAGGAAGATACAAGAACACATCGGCTAAAAGCTGCCCAGGCAAATCTTGGAATGTGAACAAGGACACTAGGAAGGCCAAAAAGAAAGAACCCACAAACAATGTACAGAATCATAGGATAAGAAAAACGAAATATCTCTGGGTTTGGCACTTTGTTTTGTCTTATGGCATATCAACACCTCAATGGGTCATTTTTATTGCTGGTAATATTTTTTTTTTTTTAAATATATTGTTGGTAATAAATTTTTTTTAAAAATATATTGCTGGGAAAAAATGTTTTACAAAAATGCACTGCTGGTAATTTTTTTTTTTTTTTTCAAAAATCTGTTGCTAGCAATATTTTTTTTCAAAAATGTATTGCTGGTAAAAACATCTTTTCAAAAATGTATTGCTGGTATTAAAACCTATTTTTATACTTTCATAGTGATTTGAACCCCTTTATGGGGTTAACTATTTGGACAAACCTGAGACCCTGACATGTGCTACCACCACGGGTCAGGGTGGACCTGGGAACACGCTGCTCAAAACCTTCTGATCAAAGGCCTTGCTGTTGGATATAGTTTATCGTCATATCCAGGACAGGGGTTTGGCACTGATAGATTATAATCACCCAAACTAGTGACACAACACATTATCACCAAGTATTATATTATCTTTTTTTCTATTTCGGTGTGTAAGACAGACATTCTTTCAAAAAGTGTTCGAAACCTTAGCAATATAAACAGGACCGGATTTAGATAAAGAGAGGCCATATGCTATTCCACTTGTGAGGCCCCTCCACATTTCCCATTCTCACGAGTAGAGGAAAATGGAAGAGTGTTAAATTAAACACTTTGATTAAAACCGTGGATGATGATGCGTGTTTAAAATTACTGAAGGCTTCTTTAGAGTCTATAATGCGTTATAACAGCATGTGTAAGAAAGGTCTATGACAGTGTCAAAAATATTATACACCTTAGCTGGAGGCCACCTAGATTTTGAGGCCCTAGGCTTCAGTCTGCTAAGCCTATAGGTAAATCCAGCACTGCGTCCACAGGGAAATTATAGTCACAAAAAACGACTTTATGAATTATGGTGAAACACTATCTTTGTCATTGCTATATATATATATATATATATATATATATATATATATATATATATATATATAAAACCATTTATTCTACATTCAACATCATCACTTGATAAGACACCAGAAGTGTTGAAACAAAATGGCTATTTTTGTAGTGATTTGATAACATATTTATGCTATAATATTTAAATAAATAATTATATATATATGTGTGTGTGTGTGTGTGTGTGTGTGTGTGTGTGTGTGTGTGTGTGTGTGTGTGTGTGTGTGTGTGACCAGGGTCGGATTTAGATGAATAGAGGCCCTAGGTTTTTCCACTTGTGAGGCCCCTCCAAATTCCTCATTCTCACGAGTAGAGGAAAATGGAAGAGTGTTTAATTACACACTTTGAATAAAACCAAAGATGATGACGTGTGTTTAAGATTATTGAAGGGTTATTTAGAGTCTACAATGCATTATGACAGCATGTGTAAGAAAGGTCTATGATAGTGCCAAAGATATTATACACCTTGGCTGGAGCCTCCCTAGATTTTGAGACCTGAGGCTTCAATCTGCTAAGCCTATAGGTAAATACAACACTGAGTATAAAATACGCATGGCAGACACAAAAAGAAAACTGCTGGATCTCTTAGAGAAAGCAGTAAAAGAAAGGACTCGCTATCAGTTATACGAAGACAGAATATATGGTCGTTAGCAAAAGAGGTAATCCCCGATGCGAGCTATGAATTGGGAACGTCAAAATCAAGTAACTACAAATATATGGAACTGATAAATTTTTAAAATGGGTCTGGATTTTAACCCAAGGAAAATAGGTGGGCTTTGAAATTCTATTTTTTCCACTGGCGTAAAATTATGAAAACAAGACACAAACTGATGAACTACATCCGTAAGCAAGGCCTCTTAATCAGGAGATTTTGAGGACCGTGGAACCACTTCTTAACTACTGTTATTCCCAAGTCCACCCTGACCCGGAGTGGTAGCACCTGTTAGGGTCCCAGCTATGGGCAAATAGTGAAGCCCTAAACTGGGATCAAAACACTATGAATGTGTAAAAATAGATTTTTATAGTAAAAATCCTAGCAATACATTTTGAAAAAAAATCCTAGCAATACATTTGACTCTCGACCAAAACCCACTTTACAATAAGTACGTCAATGAAACTTAATGTACAAACTGATTTCTTACACGGAATACATATTCTATTCATACGAACCTCTCCTAAAAATCTTGTCGGCATTAAATAACCCATTTGCTGATAATATGTCGTATGTGGAATAAGGACGCCAAATGTTACACGTGCTTTTTAGTGTGCCTTAACATATCAACACCGTTGAGGCACAAAAATGAAATGGAAACAAAAAGACACTTAGAATCATAAGAGACAATTGAAATTTCCGAGATACATAATGAGGAAAGAGGGCTTGGAGAATTTGACACTCACAGACAATATTGAAAGCGAGAGAAGCAATGAGAAACACTGAGTAAGCTACCTAATAATCTTGGGCAAATGAATGACAGAACAGAAACTAGGACAGATAGCAAAGAGCTACAAAGGATTTGAAATTGTAGAGATGTGTGATCGCCCATGAGTCGAAGGGACACGGCATATAAAATAAGATCGTAATTCTCTTGTGTATATTTTATAGGCAACGTCTTATTGCGATCACTTCTATATTTTAGGTTTTGTTTTCTTTCTAAAATTAACTCTGAAAATAAGCGAGCGTCTTATACACTGAAAAATACGGTAGTAATATTTCTTGAAAATTTCTTTCTTTTTTATATGACCTCCAATCAGTTGTTAACTGGGACAAAAAAAACGGCTTGTAAAGTTTGATGTTTGCAAAACGAAACTACTATCTTTTAGTGGTCATAGGGAACTATTTTCGAGTTCCATCAATATGACCGATTCTAATCTCCAAGAGAACAACTCTTTGCACCTTCTTGGTTTCACGTTTCCAACTGACATGAAGTGGAATTAATCTATTGAATTAATTGCTAGGAAGATTGGTTCCTTGCGTCGAAACCAGACAATTCTTCTCACCAGAATACTCCTTGCCCATTTATAAATCTACCATTCGTCTGTGCATTGAATATTGTCGCCATATTTAGTTTGGTGCCCCTGTTATATCTCTCGAGATCCTCATACAAGAATCTGTAATGTTATTGGCCCTGACCTGGCATCTCGATTTCAATTACTTTCCCGTGACGTAAATTCCCTGTATTATTTCTTTAAATATTTTCATGGCAATTCTTTTAATGAACCTCGACCGCATGAATTTAACCGTACTACTAGATTGGCAATTAGGTCTCATCGTTTTACTGTTGAAACAGCTAGTTGAAACCGTAAGTTCTACGATCATTAGAAAATGCGGTCAAGATTGATGAAGCTTCGATCGACTGTTTTTGATCTTCTTCCGGTATTTTCATTTTACGCCGCCAAGGAAAGAGAGAGAGAGCAACAAATAACATAGTCATTCGTAATTTTGTCTCAATAACGCTTGTTTTAGTTTCTGATCACTGGACAATATCTACTGACTGTTGCGAATTTCAAAGCCATTTTTTTTTTTTTAAAGTTTCTTTTTTCGTCTGTGGAACTCCCTTGCGGTTTATTGCTTCGCAGCCACCTAAGATCTTCAAAACTGTAAATGCAACGCCAATCGCCATCTTCTATCTTCCTGATTTTTATTGTCCTTTCTCCTCAGTAGCATCTTCTTTTCTTTTACTCTCAGTAACCGCCTTACGTCTTAGTGTTATTATCGCCTTTCTTGAGGTGAATGATTAAAATAAATTATTCTCTTTCATTTTTTAAGCTTTTACTCTCTTATTTTTACTTCCACCCTTTTCTTTCTTTTCTCATCTCTTTTTTCTTTTTACTCCTCTTCTTTCTTTCGTTCGTTCTTTATTCTCTTTTTGTTTTTCCTTTCTTTCTTTTCATTTTTTTCTTTCTCTCTGCCCTTCTTTGTTTATTCTACTTGTCATTACCCTCTCCTTCTTTTCTTACATCCGATGTTCCTCAATCTTCACAAAAATATCATTTCTCTTTCTTTCCTTTTCTGCCTTCCTCTCACATTCTATCCTCTCTTATTTTTCTCCCTTTCTCTACCAACCTCAATTGTCTTTTCTCCTCGCCCCCCCCACCTTCTTTTTCTTCCCTCCTCTTTTAAAACACTTTTTTCATACTTCCGCATCTTCCTTCATTTATTCTGACCTACAGCTTTCACCGGTCGCCGTGCTGAAATATGAATGAATAAACTCCGCGCGAATAAACGCTACAGACGAGTATCTTAACAAAACATCCTGCTTAGTTTATTATTGTTATCGTCACTGCTCTTGACAAACGAATAAAACTTGTATTACTCGTGTTCCGCTTTTTCCATTTGTTTCTGTTGGGAACGCGAGGGGGGTGGGTGAGGTAGATTCCTCAAGAACGTACCCTTCTGTTACGCAGGTTCGTATGAGAAAACAAAGCGACAGATTTGATAATTTGTGAGTAGTCGTGCGATGTCGTGTCATCAGCGCTTTTCGCGCCAAGATTGTACGATCATTAGAAAATGCGGTCAAGATTGATGAAGCTTCTATCGACTGTTCTTGATCTTCTTCAGGTATTTTCATTTTACGCCGCCAAGGAGAGAGAGAGAGCAACAAATAACATAGTCATTCGTAATTTTGTCTCAATAACGCTTGTTTTAGTTTCTGATCACTGGACAATATCTACCAACTGTTGCGAATTTCAAAGCCATTTTTTTTAAAAAAATGAATCCATATTAACCTTAAACACTTTTTAGGCAACTTCATTCACCAAAGAAAGCATTTGTCCTGACATTACAACTGACTCTAATCGCCAAATAAGAGTATATTTAAATTTCACGATTGTGTTGTCACATCCTGCTACAGCAACAACAAAAAAACAACCTTGACATAAAATTGAGATCAAGGCTACCGCAGTTTGCATTTTAGAAACCACCATATATAATGGAAGGAGAAATAATACTTACTATCTTAAAAGCTGCTCTATTTGGCGGCTTTAAAGCTATCTACTGTGAAGGGCTCTTGATTTGGGCCTTCATCACAATAGCTAGGGAAGAGTAGATGTGATAGGCAACAATAAACTACAGAAGAACTCAAAATTGATTGCTGCATTTAAGTATTGTATTAATATTTAAGCTTACCTTTCAAAAGTTTAACAATAATTCTTCTGCCGCCACTTAATTTAAAGACAATTTGATGTACGTAGGTCCTTACTTTCCGTGCAAACAATTATTTTTGTTTCATGGATGACTTTTGCTGGATTTCGCCGTACACAATCGCAGTAATGAAAACTTGGGAGTCCCAAATTTCAGAATTGCGGGTCCAGATCCGACCCGGAATGTTTTAATTTACTCTCGGAGTCAGCCTGATTCCAGAATAGTATATGTTAGGCTAGGAAAGTGGAAAAAGTGTGACAGTAACACCCTGGCACTCGCATTTATTATATAGATGAATAATGCAGAGTGCTAAAGGTTAAAAATATAGAAGCCTTATTCTATATTTACTTATCCCAATTTAATGAAACATTGCTTAATTAAAGAGGAAAGAGAGTAGTATATGTAATAATATTGGTAAATTATTTTAGTGATATTATCCAGGCAACAGAAAGTCTGTCCACTCATGAATCACCCCGACAAGAATTCCCCTGGCGACTGAAAGTCTTTTTATCGAGAGGAAAACAACAAGCTTACATTGAACTACTTGGGCTGAACCCATCTGAACTAGCAGTAGAGACAGGTTAATCCAACAAAGCATTAGTTTTTTATAACCAGGAGGTTGTAAGTTCAATACCTGGGTAACAAATATTGGCCATAGAATAGAACTTAACAAATATAATATCTTGATTTTAGGTATTAGGCGAAGCATTTGCGTGGCCGTATGAATAGCCCGTTAGACTTGAGAGGTTCAAATTTAACCATGGCTGATTAATGACGCGGGAATCTTACCATGGTTGATTAATTATGGAAGTGACTTCGTGATAATATCATCCTGTTGCGATGATCCCAACCTCGTGTGCCAGAAGACCATAGCACACATAGACATCTTGAAGAGGTACGGAACATTGAAGATTCCATTTGTTTTCTTTTTTTCTGTGTGCATTAATAGTAATAATATCTTGATTTTATTTATTAAATAAAACATAGATATTATTCAGATACTTTTCTGTGTAACTACTCAGACCATCAGTCTACAGCAGTATTTCTCAACCTTTTTAAGAAACGGCACACCTAGGAGCAAATGAAAAATATCACGGCACACTTAGCAAAAAATTTTAAAGGGTCTACATTTAAATTTTACAAAATAAAACCATTGATTTAAAAAAATGCACACAAATAGGAACTTGCTTTATTTCAATGTTTCTATTCAACTATTTGTGCAGCTTATTTAGTGTGAAACCTGTGTGTCTGTTGTTTCACGGTTTCTTCAATATTTCGCGGCATACTTGAGAGGATAGCGCGGCACAATAGTGTGCCGCGGCAGGGCGGTTAAGAATCACTGGCCTACGGCCATTAAAAAGCATTAAATATCGGAAATAAATCTGGCGCTCTTAACGAGACTTAAACTCAATTTCCTTTCATATTAACAGGCCCACTCCTCGTATTATTTGCCCTTGCTGTTTTGGGGAGTTTTTTTTATTTTAATTTTAAGAATTTAAATTAGTTTCACAGAGTGCGATGATATCTGAAAAACATTTCAAAGGAAAAAATTCTACATTACAGAACGAACAAATGCTAAGGATATTGGAAAAAGAAAGGTTGAGAGAATAGGTGTTTTTGTTTTTTGTTGTTTTTTTTTTTTACTGGTTAAAACGTATTTCTTTTCATTGTATTTCTCATAAGAAGATTTTCTTTTAAGAAAAAAAAAGAAGATTGCTCTAAATATCTTCCAACAGCCAGAACAACAAATACACCTGTGAATAAATATTCTTTAAATTTCCGTCATCACTAATCGCGGCCATATTTGATTGTACTGCTTTATTTACATACACTCGGAATATTAATAATGGTAATATTATTTTTCATAGTTATTAGATGAAACATTGTCAGCCATTATTATTTTTTCACAAGTATTTCATTTTTATTTCACTTACTTTTCTTCGAGCAGTGCTAACAGTAATAATACCTGGATCTTATTTTATGAATGAAATGCTGTCAGCCATTATTAATTTTTGTAATATTTGTATCCTAATTTCACTTCCTTTTCATCTAAGAGTGTTAATAATATTTCGGTTTTATTTTAGTAATTGAAGCGTTTTCAGCCATTATTAATTTTGACTAATATTCCATCAAAATTTAAATTGCTTTTCGTCTAATAAACTGTAATGTTTGCATTCTTTATTAGATTCAGGATTTCCAATTATTAATTTTTGTCTAATATTTCATAAGAAGGTCATAAGGCCATTTCGGTTCAGGGAAGTGTAGTATTGTATGTAAATGAGATACTGATATAAAAGCAGAACGCCACAGCGAATGCCAGTCGAACTACCATCCGTTGATCTGACAACGTCTATTCCAGAGAGTACTTTGCTTCATAACAGAAAGTAGTAATAAAAATTAACGAAGATTATATTACGCCAATCTCTTAATTAATGAGCATCTGTCTTCTTAGGGAGTCGATATTCGAAAGCCTAAAATTTAAATGGACTCAAACATCATTTAGAACCAGTGAAAGATACGTATTTCAAGTATGTTGTAGGCCACATTATTAATGCGCTTTTTAATTAAGAAAACTCATTTTTGTTTATGCACCAAACAATGAAATATCACTTCTACAATACGAGTCTGAAATGCTTTCTACAAATTCATTTATTCATTTGCTGATTCAATTACTCGGTTGCAGACATGAAATATTTCCGTTGCTTAGAATTTTTCATCTGTCTGTGTCCGGGTTGTTATGCTTCTCAGATTTCAGCGACATTCGCAGAACAGACAACCATCGGCGTCCTGACGGTAGCCATCTTCACATTGGAAGCCGCAGATAAATGGAGGACATTTGGTGGCTGGAATTATAATAGACATTGTCAAACTCATGCTTTTTGTTTATTGATGTCTGCGCCTGAAAAGTATTATTAAAATGGCGAAAGAGGTTTCGGGGTAAATGTATGTTTTGTTTACTGTATAAGATTTATTTGCAAAAAAAAAAAAGAAAAGGAAAAATCATGTAGATCCTGTGCTTTTAAAACAACTTACATCGAGATATATATATATATATATATATATATATATATATATATATATATATATATATATATATATATATATATATATATATATATATATATATATATATATATATATATATATATATCTTTTTATACGTTATTTTTGATCGTTCGAGAAAAATCATGGGAAATTTGTTGTTTAAAAACAGTAATTTGACTTTGCTAACCAGGCACTTCTTTTGTAGCTAAGGACACATGGCCCAGTGGATAAAGGCGTTGGTTAGATCCAGTGATAAGACCCAAACAATGCGAGTTCAATACCCGGTTAAGGCAGTGGAGAACTTGCAGAGGGAAATTTAACAGGAGATATCTGATAACTGACATCCATTAAACAAGAACTTTCTCGGATATTCAGGCCAGTAAATGTAGTTAATACTGTTTATTATAAACAGAGCATTTACTTAAATATTTGTATCTATAAAAAGAACGTATAAACAGAATATATATATATATATATGGTTAGCAAAGTCAAATTACTGTTTTAAACAACAAATTTCCCATGATTTTTTTCTTTTTTAACATACCGTATTATGTCTCAGTACACTATAAAAACGGGCCGTCTATTTCAAATACGGCTATCCAATGTAAAAATGTTTGAAGTAATAAAAAAAAAGACAGATTAAAAAAAGTAAATCCATTAATTCTTTATATATTGTAAGATTTTCTAATGGAAGTCAATATTTTCGGATTAAAATCGTTATTAGTATAATTTTCAAGGTATTTTTCTAAGATCTTCAAGATGTGGGTGATCATGACTGTCCACAACTTCCTATCCTTTGTAGCGCTTAGTAATATCTATCTTTTTACTATCTAACCACTCCCTGACCTGCCACCTATTCATATAAGTCGAATAGATGGCCCGCTACCCTCCCCCAGTACCTTTTGCCTTTGATGTGTCCTGTGAGTGTCAAATTCACCAAGCCCTCCTTCCTTACTATGCTTCCCGGAAATTTTAGCTGTCTCTTACTTATTCTGAATATAAGTGTCCTTCTTTTTATAGGAAATAAGGGTTATTCGACTCATATACGAGAGTCGTTCAAAAACTTCTAAGCCTCACCCAGAAAGAAAATCGATCGTTAAACATTTTTGTTGTGACAACACATTACCAATTCTTATAAAACTAATTCAGATTTCTGTCTTAATTTCTGAACTGTTTCAAAGTTGGAAGGTCAACAACGACGAAATTCTAGAGACAATGGCTGCAAAAAGGACACTTATACAGTGTAACCCGGATATAAGAGAGTTGTCGGGACCGGATAATAAGTCTCTTATATCCGGGTTTCTCTTATATCCGGGTTTGGTCTATTATATATACATTAACACAGGCTCTAATTTGGGACCAGATACAATCTCTCTTCTATCCGAGTTTCTCTTATATCCGGGTCTCTTATATCCGGGTTACACTGTACTTAACATCGGGAAGAGACGGTTGAAATTTCTGGGCTTGAAAAACTTGCTACTCACGGGACAGATTGAGGTAAGAGGACGATAGGAAAGGAACGCACAACCTACTTAGCGAGCATGGACGAATGGATGACGGAGCAGGGTTTGGGAGGAATGGCAAAATGATCAAATTTATTAAGAGCTTCAAAAGACAGGAAATTATGGAGAGCAATGATCACCAACGTGCTGAAGGGACACCAAAAATAAAAGAAGAAAATGAATTACAAAGGCACAAAATTCTATACTATTATCACTGCCTTATACCCGTGATTGCTTCTTGCTATGTCGTCTTAAGACAGTGAGTACGCATTACGAATTTAGGATATTAGCGAATAATACTTTCGTAATGTCAAGCTGATAGCCTCGCTTATCGCATAATGTGGGTCAAAATAACAGTTGATCACCTTGTACTTGTAACACATCATTGTTAAAAATGACTTATTACATGTTGAACTTTGTTAATCCGGGAGTCACTGGTCGGGCAGCAACCATGTTTTCGACGGTGGTGAATTGAATCTAGCATTGGGCGGGAAATCGACACCTGGGAGTAAAAATGTCTAATTTATAAAGTTAATATCTGTCTATATCTCTGAGATGATGTATTATGATTACTTGCATTATTTACATTATTAAGACTGTTGTCCTCATCTTCATTGCCATATTCACAACGCTTCGGCCGTTGTGCGCTCCGGTGATTGGAATTTCGAACCGAGCCCTTTATTTCGTCCACCGGAGTAGATTGTTCTAGTTTCACGTGCCAAGCCTCTTCCGGATGACTCAGTTATTTCCCTTTAACTCAAGTTTTTGGTTCACCACTGCTGTAGCCTGGCACTGAACTCACAACTCTTTGGGTCTAGTCACTGCAATATGAGCACCGGTAAAAATGGTTGCTGAGACATTGGGTTTATAAGGCTCAGAAATTCATAGCCAGCCGTCTTCAATGACATATGGCGCAGTGGATAAAGACGTTGATTAGATCAAGTAACTAAGGCCAAAAAGTTGTGAGTTCAATACCAGGCCACAGCAGTAATTATGCTCCTTTCCTTATTAGTGACGCTCTACCATTACCTCAGTTAAATAATGAACCATTTCGTTTTTATCATGAGGAAAACAGAAGAGAAAGAGATATATATCTGAGACACTGTTTGGTTTTAATGAGAAAATGAAAGCATACATAATGAAAACAGAATGAAAGGGAAAATAGAGGAGGCGATAACACTCTCATGCGTTTAGCGTCTGCTACAATGAAATTAAAAACGTTGTTATTTTTTAATCTTTTCATTTGTACCCTCTTATTTCTTTAATTTGCATTCACACTTATAATTGTTAATGCAATGTTTTGTTAAAGTTGTTAAATTCAAATATTTAAATTCAAATATTTAAATTCAAATATTTAAATTCAAATATTTAAATTCAAATATTTAAATTCAAATATTTAAATTCAAATATTTAATGATGTAACAGGGAAATATGCATTTGTATTTTATAGTCGTGAAACTAACAACATTATTAAATTATTAAATTAAGAATTGTGATTTATCTGAAAATTAAAATAGGGAAACTGAAATTTTTCTATTTCCTGATAGTGCAGTAATATTTTAGAGATATTTTCAACCAAGTACAAAAATTAAGACGGAAATGCTACACCGAAAACCTAAAGTATTATTAAGTATTTCCTTAGAAACAAAGAAAAGAGTACTGAACTGTTACGTAATATCAATCCTCAATATGGCAGTACTGCTGGACAATCTCCTCACAGATGAAGAGACCTGAAGCAAGAGAGACAATGAAAAGAGTACTGAACTGTTATGTAATATCAATCCTCAATATGGCAGTACTGCTGGACAATCTCCTCAGATGAAGAAGAAACTTGCAGCAAGAGAGAGAATGAAAAGATTACTGAACTTTTATGCAATATCAATCTTCTTATATGGCAGTGACTGCTGGACAATCTCCTCAGATAAGGAAGAGACTTGCTCCAAGAGAGACAAAAAAAAGAGTACTGGACTGTTGTGTAATACCAATCCTCCTATATGGCAGTGACTGCTGGACAATCTCCTCAGATGAAGAAGAGACTTGCAGCAAGAGAAACAAAGAAAAGAGTACTGAACTGTTATGTAATATCAATCCTCCTATATGGCAGTGACTGCTGGACAGTCTCCTCACAGATGAAGAAGGGAAATGTTGTGCTACAGAGTATACCATAGACTGAACATGTGAGCAACAACAAAGTTTTGCAGAAAATGGAAACAAAAAGAACACTCATCATCAGAAAGAGACTGAATTTCTAGGTTACATAATGAGGAAAGAAGGCTTGGAAAACTAACACTCACATGACATAATGAAAGCAAAAGAGACAGAGGAAAACAATGCATAACCTACCTAATGAACTTCTGTAAATGGATGGCAGAACAGGAATTAGGAGAGATAGCAAATAGACAAATTTTATTAAGAGCTACAAAAGACTGGAAATTGTGGAGAGTCATTGTTGCCAATGTCCCTAAAGGACACGGCACTTAGAAGAACATCATAAAGCATAACGAAATTAACGGATTATCCCAAAGTTTTTACATATAAAATAGTTATAAGCAACTTAGCGCATTGGTCAGGAAATTTATTTTGTAGACCAATTCGCTAATATATTGAATTACATTCTCAAGAGACACCCCACTTACATGTCGTTGGAACAAATCAAGATAAATCAATTTAAGAAAATTAGTCCCATTCAAAGGGACGCAACTCACGCTTTGGTTTTAAGCAATGATGTCCACATCCGTTACTCTGGCACGTGTAACCTTGTGGACATCCCAACTGGTTAAGGTTGCAGAGTTCTAGACAGATTCCGAAGTCCTGAGCTGGACCAGGTTTGGATTGACACACTAATTAAAAGAAAATGCATGTCATTTTTTTTTGTTTTGTTTTTTTATTACATTTCTTCAGGCAACAAAAACGTTTATTTTATTTATTAAAAATTGACAATATCGTTTTAAAAGAAACATAACAGAAAATACAACTCGGAAATCTTAAATCAATTAAGTTTTGTATTTTGGTGACAAAAACGTACCGTAAACTACTCTTTGTTTGTTAATATTATGTTGCCGTATAAACAGGGCCGGCTCAAAGTACTGGCAAATCGGGGAGTTGCTCGGGGTGCCATCAAGGCTGAAGGTGCCATCCTGCCGTCATGTCATGTGTTTGGAATCTTCCAAAACTAAAGCTTCTAAAAACATACGTTGTCCATGACTCAAGACAGATTAAATTATTTGTCTATTTTGTTAATAGAAAATGATCTTGTAAAGAAGATAAGTGTAGAAAGTACCATGAAAAGATTTGCAGATCTAAAGGCTAGAAAAATGATTTAGGTAAGATAATGAATGTTTTCTTTAGCTTCTATTAAGTTGTATATTGGAAGAAATTTGTTATTCTACAATTTTCAGTTTTTCTCCTTGTAAATTTTTTAAAAAATTATACCTGTAAGGGCACCGAAGTTCAGCTTGCCCAGGGTACCAGTTTGACTATGTGCGTTAAAGGGGCCTGATTATGCCCGCAAACGAGCAGCCATGTTGAAGATGAGAAACCATGCCTAATTTAAGTCGAAACAGCTCTAACGAATGAATAAATAAGTTATTCAGTTTATTTTTATTTATATCTTTATAAATATAAATAATATTAATTAATCGAAATATATTTATTTTTGTGGCGGTGCATCACGTTCTAGTGTAATGGGTTGCAAGTTTATCTTGCTAGATCAACTGAGTAGTGAGTTCGGTCCACACTGAGTTCTCCATAATGGTGGCTTTCTGTCTCATCTAAGCTACGCTTAGTAAACCAATTGAGGAAGTAATCAAAACAGTGAATTTCATTTGCCCAAAAGCTGACTTCACTAGAAGCACTGAAGTGTATCTTAACCGAAAAATCAAACCATAGAAAATGAAATGATATTTCCACATACGAGGCTGGGCTGAAAGGTTCATAGGCTGACTATGAAGGAGTGATGCTAGAGCTGTGAAGTTTTGCATGTATTAATCTCAACTCTTCTTATTAATAATTGCATTGTTTCTTTCCAGGTAAACTGACATTTGACTGTTCAAAGAAGACTTTAAAAGTAACTAGTTGTGACTTCTGTTTAAAATGGAGAAAATTTGGCATCGTGGTATTATCAAATACATGCAGTAAAATGGTTTAGTCCCCAAAGACATTCATGCTGACATGGTTGCTGCATTAGTGAATTACGTTCTATTTTTTCAAAATATTAGCAGCTGAATTTAGAAGGAAAAGGAAGCCTTAAAGATGTCTCAAGTTCTTGATGTCCCGCAACTGCCACGACCATGGAAAACATTGATTGTGTTCACCACATGTTGATGGATGACGGGTGATTGACTATAAATCAAATAACGAATGCTATAAGCATATCCCTTGAGAAAGTTGAGAATATTCTGCACAATGAATTTGGCATGATGACGGTTTCTGCTCAGTGGGTGCCATATCTTCTGACACCTGACCAAAAGTGCATTAGGCTGATCACATCAAAGATAAATCAGATATTGTTTGAGGCAAATCCAGCTGGTTTCCTTGCCTGTTTCCTAACCTAGGATAAATGTTGGTTTCATCACTTTGAGCCAGAGACAAAGAGACAATCCATGCAGTGGAAACACTCCCTCCTCACCTGTTCCAAAGAAGATCAAAATAAAATCTGATATAATTTGGTTATGTTTATTTAGTCCCTAATATTTTTATATGTGTTTATATATTTATCTACATATATTATATTTATATACAGTTATATATTGTTTATATGCTGTCTATATTTCTGAGATGAGGTATTGTAATTATTTACACTATTTACAATGTTCGGACTGTTACCTTCATCTTTGTTGCCATATTCACACTATTCTTTAGGTGATTAGAATTTTGAACCGAACCCGGAGGTAGATTGTTCTAGCTCCACGTACCATGCCTCTTCTGGATATCTCAGTTATTTCCCTTTAACTTAACTCTCCACGTTTTTGTTCGGCACTAGAGTAGCCAGGTATTGAACTCACAACACTTTGGGTCAAGTCACTGGATCCAACCAAGAGTGGATAAAAGCGTTGGAGAGTTGAATTAAAGGGAGATAACTGAGACATTCGGAAGAGGCTTGGCACGTGGAACTAGAACGATCTACCCCCAGTGGACTAAATAAAGGGTTTATTTCGAAATTACAATCACCCGAGGAAGGCCGGAGCTTACAACGGCCGAAACGTCGGGAATATGGCAATAAAGATGAGAACAACAGTTCAAAAACTGTAAATAATTCTTCTCCTTATTCCGTTACCTTGTGTGACTTCAGACGCAACACGAAAATTAAACATTTGACCTGATCTGCTGTTAAATCTTTTAATTTATGCTTTTTACATTCTCTGCTCACTATTCCCGCTTATGTGGAAAAATCGTCTCTTTTTATTTTCTTCGAGTTGAAAACTTGATACCGGGTATAGAAAAAAAGAGACTTTTTCGCTAAAAATTGTCAACAAAACTTTTACAGTGTTTTTAAAATCCACGTCACTTGTTTTTTGTTTTTGTTTTTTTTGGCGGGGGGGGGGGCAATATTAAATTACACTACATTTCGTGTTCTTTTGTTCCCAGTCTCTTTAGTAGTAGTCGCACTTATTTTCGTCAGTCCACCCCGCACATTTTTTTTAAAGTAATCTTCAAAACGTCGAAAATATACCTCAAACGTGAGGTTATCCACCGGGGCGTTATTAAATCCGTTGGGCTTGAATTTTTTTTCTTTTTCGCTTAAGAACGCTTCCAAAATGTGTGTCTGGCGTTGGAAAAGTAGCTGTAACTCTACCATTTTGATAGAAGAAGGAAAAAGTGTGAGTGTGTGTGTGTGTGAGTGTGTGTGTGTGTGTGTGTGTGTGTGTGTGAGTGTGTGTGTGTGTGTGTGCGTGTGTGTGTGTGTGTGTGTTTAGGCGGCATATCTTCATTCAAGCATATTTGTTTGAATAATCTAGACATATTATGTCTATTTCTTTTTATTTTCATCCTCTCAAATAATTCCCGGATCAATTTCTTAATGTTATTAAGGAAGGCGCCGTAGTTTTCTCATTTCTTTTATTTTCCCAAGTACTTTCAATCTCATCCAAGAAAATTTTCAGGAGTGAATTTCTAAGACAAAAAAAAATAATGTAATTGATAGGTGTGAATTTTTTTGTAAATGCGCATGAAAGCCGCTCTGTTATAATCATAAACATGTATAAACGCGCCCCGTTAATTAAACCAGTTCGTACCCGAGGAGTTGGTAAAACCATGAAACTTTGAGTTGCAAAACGAACGTAGGTATATGTATATTTATTAATATATATATATATATATATATATATATATATATATATATATATATATATATATATATATATCGATTTTGTAGTGCGTATTCAATTTATGTAACGTAAATCATTCAAACGAAAAACAAATACTGAAGCTAATTATATGGCGAGAATCACTCTCACAAACAATATTTACTAATAAAATACAATCAACTTCGAATCCGTTAATGAATGGTGTGATCCTTGTTCATAAATTCCGGGTTTATCAGGTCTTATTTTTTCTACGAGCCGGGCTTTCAGTCGTTCCGAACGACCATCTTCAGGTAGACATTTCAGTGTGTTTTTGTTAAATTCCGAGTGGTAATGCGACATCGAAAGATAGTGCGGTCCGAAATTATTCTTACATTTAACAATATCTCATTGCCAAAAAAACTCTCTTTCGGACCGCACTATCTTTCGATGTCGCATTACCACTCGGAATTTAACAAAAACACACTGAAATGTCTACCTGAAGATGGTCGTTCGGAACGACTGAAAGCCCGGCTCGTAGAAAAAATAAGAACTGATAAACCCGGAATTTATGAACAAGGATCACACCATTCATTAACGGATTCGAAGTTGATTGTATTTTATTAGCAAATATTGTTTGTGAGAGTGATTCTCGCCATATAATTAGCTTCAGTATTTGTTTTTCGTTTGAATGATTTACGTGACATATATATATATATATATATATATATATATATATATATATATATATATATATATATATATATTATGAAATGGACAAAGTCCGACAATTATTTTAAGACATTTTTATGTTTATACGTTCTTTTTACAGATACAAATATTTAAGTAAATTCTCTGTTTTATAATAAACAGTATTAAGGACATTTACCGGCCTGAATGTCCGAGAAATTTTCTTAGAAAATATGCGTCCTGTATCCTATACGGAACCGTCATATAGCCTGACGTGCTTTACCGATTTAGCATTTCGGTTAGTAAGGTCAATTTTACTGTTTTTAAACCACAATTCTCCGTGATTTTCTCTCGTACATTCATATCTGCTCAATGCGTATCCAAATGTAAACAAATGACTTCCCACATTATTTTAAGACATTTTTATATTTTATCTATAAAAAGAACGTATAAACATAAAAATGTCATATATATATATATATATATATATATATATATATATATATATATATATATATATATATGGTATCCTAATAAAAATATATCTTACTGTCTTTTAAAATATACAAACGGCATAAATACATGATAGACAGACACATGGATGAACATGTTTATGTTTGTAAACAGTGAAAAAATAAAAGAGATCAATATACGTGACTTAGCACTCTTGTGGGCTGCAAATGTTCATTATAATGTAGAAGTCGGAGAGGGCTACATTTTACATATGTGTATGTGTGTGCAACATAAATATTATAGTAGGCTTACGGCCATATCACGTTGAAACATCGGTTCTCGTACGATCACCAAAGTTAAGCAACGTCAAACCTGATCTTTACCTAGATGGGTGACCACTTACGAATACCAGGTACGATAAGCTGGGATGTGGAGATAGTGTAATGGATAACGACTCAGAATTGGAAATGAGTGCCACCAGATCAGACATTTACAGCCTTGGTACGTCCACAGAGTTGAATTCTCGATATATTGCTTTAGAAAGAAAGACATTCCACTCTGAAAGTTTCTTGCCAAGGATTGCTACTTTGTGAAACAGACTCCCACGTGGTTGCTTCTCTGAACGCTACAAACTTAACCTCTTCAAGCCAAAGGCTGATAGTTATTTATCCACCATATCCTCATAATATTCACTTTCTACTTCCTCCTCCCACATTCATATCACACATCTTAATTTGTAACCCTCTACCTTGAGTGGCTCTTAAGCCTTGCACTGAGAAAACTTTATCAGGAGAACTGCATTGATTTCTTTTCTCTTTGTCCCATGAGACAATGAAATGCACCTGACTTCACTCAATATAAATTACTTGCAGTGTCTCAGCGACAAAATCCCATCTGTTAAAACAGGATCTTGCTCAATAAACTGAGTGACAGCACTTTACAAAAAAAAAAAAAATTATTTATTTCTGTATTTACAGAAAATGTGGCACAAGGCCGAAGTGGGGAATGGGGAGAAGGTCGGTCTTCTGTCTTAACTTTTAAACTTAGCTAGCCACAAACGCTGACCCAATCATACTAACAATATTTCTTGCACCAAAACAACACATTCTTACTTACCTTTCTTACCACACTCACCATAATACCTCAATGAACTATTGTCAGAAAGGTGTAGAGTTAGCCTGCGTGTTAAACATGATGCCCGAATTCAAATGCCGTAAATAATATTTGCCCTATTTAATTTTGTTAAAATCGAATAGGGCAAATATTATTTACGAATTCAAATGCCCATTAAGGAATTGTATTCCTCAACAATCAACTTTCGTAAATAATTATATAGGCCACACTACAACATGTTTAACACGCAGACTAACTCTATACCTTTCTGACAATAGCTCAATTAGATCTCATTTAAATATTCATGGAGACCAACCGGACACTATTCGGAACATACTTGTCGGCAACACTAATATAATAGCATCATCCACATGCAAAAAAAGGCTAAAAATAATGGAAGCCTTATTAATAAAAACAAACAAACCAACACTTAATAGTATTAACTTTGAACATGGACATAATATCTTGACCGTGTTTTGAAACAAAAAAAAATGAAAACATTTTATAAAACATACTTACAACAAACTATTTCTAATTTTAACAGTTAAAATATAATCCTTGAAAATGGCTAAATGTATAGCCGAAAGCGCTCGGATAAAAAGAACATTCGGATAGTTTTTATACTATTTATCATCCGAAAAGAAAAATAAATATTAGATCGCATGAGAAACTGTATAAAAAATTAAATAAAAGTACCTTGTCTGTCGTTTTTAATGAAATGTGCTTGAAAGAAGGATTCCTGTCTGAATACACATACACACACACACACACACACACACACACACACACACACACACATATATATATATATATATATATATATATATATATATATATATATATATATAATAAATACAGATATACCTACGTTTATCGTGTAACTCAGAGTTTCATGGAACCCTGAAACTCTGGGTTGCAAGATAAACGTAGGTATATCTGTATTTATTAATATACTACTTTATTGCTCTGCTTAACTACATTGAGCACTGTTTCTTTTACACCCTAAATTAAATACTTATTTGCTTACCTGTATATGTACGCTATCGCATGCATATACCGTTGCTAATACATCATCATCAAAATCGTCATTATTATTATTCTCCTCTACTCACTGGATGTGCAGATAGTGTAGCCATTTTGGGAGTGGCATATTCAAATTCAAAATTTCAAATATTAAGATTAGGTGAATCAAAACTTACCATTTAAGCTGCAAATTATCAAAATAAGAACTAAAATTGCAAAAGACAACCTGAAAGTTGGAGAAGCCATCTTATGTATTGTTTATTCTTCAACTTAACTTTAATATCTGAAAATTATGTGAATCTCGCATGGAGAAAAACACAGATGGCATTATTTCTAATCAAGAGCCTAAAATAAGATAAATCAAACACAAGTGACTCATGTGAGAAGTTCACATCTGCTTATCAGTCAAACAGAATAAATTGATTAAAAATCTAGTTGGCTACAAATTTATTTTAGGGAGATTATTGTTGTAATAAAATTGAGCACGAGTGAAGGAAACTGGTTCCCTCATAAAAATCAGGAAAACTATTTTTGTATCTAATTTCTGTTAATTAGAATCCACTAGACCTTCTCCGAAGCACCACATTTGTCAGAATCAGAAAATATTGATTTGTCATTGTTATGTTTTGCATGTCTCTCTGCGTAGTAGTAGTAGTAGTAGTAGTAGTAGTAGTAGTAGTAGTAGTACAGTTCTCCGTGTCCTGAATAGCAAACGGGTTTACTATGTATAGCTGTTCCCTATGTTTGCAAGTGGTTCTCTATTTATATTTGTCTATCTAATTTGCGTACGATGCTACAATCACCATTTTAAAAGGGGGATACAGTTCATTATATGAATACAGTTTCAAATCAATCACTGATTTTTTTAAAGCATTATCCTTATCTTGCATTTATTTACAAATGCCGGGCTTGAAACCAGGCTCCTTCGTTTTAATTTACAAATGCCAAATTGGAAACTGGGTCCTCGGTTTTATTTACAAATGCCAAATTGGAAACTAGGCTCCTTGGTTTTATTTTAAAATACCAGATTTGAAACTGAGCTCCTTGGTTTTATTTATAAATGACGGATTTGAAACTGGGTTCCTCGGTTTTATTTTCAAATGCCAGTGTGCCCTGTCGGCTGAGGCCGCAGAGGAGTAAGACTTGGTATCTGAAAACTAAAGGCTTAATCAGCGACTTCCAATCTTCTTTTAAGAAGAAAAGAATCATCATGGACCACTTAATATGCCTAGAAACCTCTGTAAAGAAAGCCTTCATTAAGAAGGAACATCTCACGGCAGTCTTTTTTTTTTTTACTTACAAAAGGGGTACGACACGACATGGAAATTTGGTATCTTGAAACACCTGCAAGAACTGGGCCTAAAAAGAAGGCTGACTCAATTCATACAGAATTTCCTGGAAGAACGATGATTTCAAGTCTATATAAGAACTACACTATCATAAATTCAAAATCAAGAAGAAGAGGTTCCACAAGGAAGCATTCTCTAAGTGACCCTATTCTGCTTAAAAATTGACTCCATAGTTAAATCCCTTAATTAAATTACAAATGTTGTATTTGAAATTGGGTTCACATTGTCGCAGTTAGCTCCTCCTCAGTTCCTAAATCCTTCAACAGGGGTCTCTCTCCCCTGGCTATAAATACTGGCTGACCCTTCTCCCTCTCTCTCTCTCTCTCTCTCTTCCGACTCAGGCCTTGGGCCACCACCTCACGTGGAGATGAGGTAATCTTTCTTTTTCCACTTACACCAATTTGTGACCTCTCACAGTTACAGCGTTTCCCAAATTCTGGGAACGCGCTAAGAACAATACACGCACGTACGAACACTTACAACACACACACATAATTTCTCCATACAAACTCTATGTAACAGTCCATGTCTTTGTTTAACTTGTTTTGTTATTAATATATATTTGTTTACCCATGTATATCGATCTTGTTTGTTTTCTTTGTTTTATTTGGACTTAATTAAAGTCCGACATTCTCATGTAGCTGGACCCGCCAGCAGGAAAGTTTAACCTTCTGATATCTCTTCACATCTTCACCCCCACGGTCCGCTACAACATCATTCATAACTGCGTACTACTACTTTTTTATGAATGGACAATTTGTCCTAAAACACAATTAATAAAACAAATTTTCTTTTAAAATTACAAATAGAGTAATTTAAATTTAAATTTAAATTCATTAACAGGCCAAGTAACAAATTAAAATTAATTGGAAATTTAATATAACTAATTTTTGGCAACACGCTGACGTATGTTGAAATCCTCGCAGTATTTAGTAATATTGTTGACATTATCACTAATATTTTTGACAAGTTTTGCAAACTCCACATTTCGTTCAATTTCGCAAACCAATCAATGAAATTTGAATAAGCTGATTTGTTTGGAAAAATACTTTGACAATCCTGCTTTGTCGTTTAATAATTTCTTTAATCTAATTTAATTACATAGGACTTCACGGTAAAGAATATTTTTCACGAAAATTTCTTTTTTTTTACTTTTTAACAGCAAAGAATAAATACTTAGGATTTCTTACTCTTAAGCATGCAGCACTAGTTACACGTAAATATTTCTTTCTGGAGCCAAATTCAAAATTTTTGAAGCATTCGGCCTTGTGATTTTTTTATAGTTCTTGCAAACGCAGAGAGAACTGGAAGCTGGATTCTTGTTTATAAAAACAAACTTAAAGAAATGATATGTAAAAAAACAATATTGCATTTTTATTAAAAAAAATAAAATAGGATTTGTTATTTTAATCATTAAATTGTTTTTAAAATAGTGGGAGTATTTTGTATGTTAAATAATAAAACTTTTACTTTTTTGAAAACAATGAAAATTTATTGTACTAAGCTACACACCCAGTAAAACCAATTGTACTTTACCGGTTTGCACTTCTCTCCAAAATTTGGTTTTATATATAGACTAGAGATAATCCTGAAATTTTTTTAATACCATGCGTCTACAGGAAATAGGCAATAATGACTTTCCACAGATTCCTTTTCTTTATTATGAGGGTCGTTCAAAACGTTCTAAGCCTCACCCAGAAATAAGAGTCATAGCTGAACATTTTGTTGTGATAAAACACTACCACTTCTTATAAAACTAGAAAAACTAGTTCAAATTTCTGTGCCGGTGAGACCCATACAAAGTTGAGAAGTGTGCAACAAATCTAAAAATGAACAAAACAGAGGCACAAGCAGTCATAAAGTATTTGCAAAAGAAAAGCTATGACACCCAAGGAAATCCATGAGGGCATGGTACAGAAACTTGCTGAGGATGACTCTTCCTATGCAACTGTGAAGAAGTGGGTTGCAGAATTCAAGAACAGAAGATAAAACTCTTGGTCAGATCATCCAAAAACATCAACCACTGAGGAACAAGTCGATGCCACTTACCGGTTTTGGGTTACTCTCTATAGGCATTAGTTCTGTTATAACTCAAATCTTGGAGATGGGCAAGCTGTCTGCAAGATGAGCCTCAAGAATGCTGACAACAGAGCTGAAGCTGAAAAGGGTTGACATTTCCAGGACACTTCTGATTCGTTTCCAGGCTGACCCCCAAGAATTTCCACCGCAGATTAGTAACTCAAGATGAAACGTGGGTTCAGCACTTCAAAGATTCAAAACAAACAATGGAAACACTTTGGTTCTCTAACTTCGAAGAAGTTCTAGCAGACAGCGTCTGTTGGTAAGGTGATGGCTTCTGTTTTTTTTAAGATTCTAAAGACGTAATCATGATAGACTACATGGAAAGGGGGAAAACTATTAAAGGGCAGTACTATGCATTAGAATTAAGACAACTGAAGGAAGCAAGGTGTGCTCTTGCTTCGGGATAATGTGCATGTTCACACTGCTCAGATTACAGTAGCTGAAGCAGCCAACTGTGGCCTTGAATTGTTACCACACCCCTCTTACTCACCATCTGACTTCTTCCTGTTTCCTAAACTCAATTCCCTCCTGCATGATCGCCATTTTGAAAATAATGATGAGAACATATGTGCTTTGGAGGAGATTTTGGAGAACCATCTTCTGTGATGAGATTGCAATGTTTAAGTATCATTAGACCAAGTCCATTGATGTCAAGGGGCATATATTGAAAAATAGTGAAAAACTGTCTTGTTTCTACAAATCTTTCTGAATGAGGCTTAGCATTTTTGAACAACAGTTGTATATGTGAATTGCTATACATTCTTGGAAAAGAGACTGCAGTGGTTTCCTGTTACCTTCTCCACGGTTTCAGTGTTTCCCTTCTTTAAAACTGATTACCATCTAAAGCTAGAGAGCACAGTCTACTGTTATTTAACCCATAGATTGGACACTGGTAAAGGGTCCATGTCTACAACAAATGTACTGCATACCTTTGATTTTTTTTTCCAGGATAAATAATTTTTCTGTTATCAAAAATTAATTATTGATAATTTTTACTATCTTCATTGCACTACTATCTTTTTTATTAATAATTAATTTTAATAATATTAATTTTAATTTTCCATTACTTTATTTTTCAGGATAAATGGTGAAGCTGCTTCTATATACTTAGGCCATGGTAATGGTAATATTAGCCATTTCCTTATTAGGAAACTTTCGGCATTCCTTGACCAACAGCCAGTGCTGCTTTCAGTTGAAATTTGTAAGATCTTCCTATTAAAACAATTTTTCAGGAAAATATACTTCTCATGTCTAGTAATTGCTATCATTCTTTACAATATTGACAGGGTTTCCTTTCTAACCTTTTGTTTGAAGCCGTGCGGAAAGTCAACATCTTGATTTTGTTATTTTTTCTTCAAGTGATATGTGCTATTCATTTTAGTTGTTACTGCTGTTAGTAATCCTCAAGGGATGTAGTTTTTTGTTATTTAGTAAAGTTTTTTGTGAATTGGTAGTACAAGGTTCTAAAAAGGATGGTCCTCACTAAGACCTACAGTCTTCATTCACTTATAACCATCTTTAACCATCGATATCGATATTGCTAGTTCTATTCAGAGGCACAGAGAACATGCAAGAAATGAGTGATATCATAAGGTTGAGTGAGTGAAATATATATATATATATATATATATATATATATATATATATATATATATATATATATATATATATATAAAACCGTAGAGACGTTAACTCTTTCTTTCCTTTTTCTGTTGTAGTTGTGATCACCGGAAGAGAAAAAACATTTAAGCTTCGGGTTCAATTCAAATGATTGAAAGTTTTCAGTTTTTATTATTTCACCACCAAGCAAAGCAATAAAGCCACTAAGATGCAAGAGGTTACTGAGCGTGAGAAGATATGAGAAAAAAATACTATTACGGAGAGAGAACAATAAAAGAACAGTAATTAAGATATTCCATTGTGGCTTATAAACTTCTTCCTCAGCCATTGTCTAACAGCAGTTGATAATTGAAGGCAAATCAGCAACGAAGTGATGAAGAAAATAACAATCGCCAGAAGTCTTTGTCAAAGATTTTCCTTAACATTTGGTTGAAGTTATTATTCAATTGGAGCTATCGGAGTTAACTCCTCCTTAATTTCCTAATTGATCACTAGGGAACGCTCTCCCTATACTATAAATACTGGGCGACTTCTTGCCTCGTTCTCTTTTTTATTTTGCATTTCAGCGGACACATTTAAAAATGTAATCTCTCACGAAGATCAGCATTTTCGCCCACTTATGGGAAAACGCCATGAAACACACATACCCATACGTACGAACATTCAGCAAAATACAAACTCTTTACGTTCACACACAGACACAAATGTTAATGTCTTTGTCACCTGTAAATTTGTTGTTTAATACATATATTTTTTGACATATATATTTCGGTCTTGTTTGTTTTCTTTACATCTTCGGTTGGACTCAACTTGAGTCCGCCATTTTCTTGTGGTTGGACATTCTAGCAGGAATAAACAGCACGTGTTTCTAATTCAACAACACTCAAACACTCACGGTCCTCTATAGAGCAAAGATCAAAAACAATTTGAGAGTTCAGATTTGTTGAACCTGTAGCTTTTTCAGATTTAGAATAAACTTTCCATTGGGACGTCTTTCATCTTTAGATATCAATAAGAACAGATTGGATGAATTGAAATGCAAGCTGAAATCAGCTTACGTTGCAGTTTTTGCCAAGCAAGCATCAAGCATCCAACAAGTCACAGACATACAATAGGAACTTGAATTGAACTAAGCTTTGGCAGAAGTAAGCAAATTCTTATGTCTGTTTCTGACCATATCTGCCACATCTGTTTCCTGTGAGAGGCTATTTTCTTCATTGAATTGATTGATTCATTTTCTACGGCTTATCAACCCTTCTGTAGGTTATTTAAAGCCAGAAAATATTTTTAGATTGTAAGAATTTTCTTTTTTTGGAAATAATAATGGTTTAGTGATACAAGCCATGACACAAGAAGGACAAGGAGGAGGGGGGAATTGAAAGGAGGATTTCAAATCTCTTGTCCTCCTTTTACTAGTAATTTTATAGACACTTACAAAAAAGGATTCTTACACAAAGTGAAATCTGCAGAGAAACAAACATTTATTAATGAGACAAAAATATTCATAATTTATGTAAGTATAATTGGCCACTCATATTCGAGGATACCCTACTAGCCAATCCCTATTGCAGACGCTTGCTCATTTATGTTTATTCAACACCCACAGAGCCCACCTGTGGTTTATACTTAGTTACAGTTTCTGGGAAAGAGTGTGTTAGCTAGCGTGATCAAAAATTTAAACGAGGCCAGCACACTTAAGCCCTCAGCCATGATGACTTGTGGCTTCATGCTAGCGCAGCTATTGATGGCCCCCAAGAGTTGCGTCTACCCAATTTCATTAACAGGGCTTGGGTCAATTCATGGTATGGTTTCCAGGCACTTCCCAACAGTGCTACATGCTGGGATCGACTCCTCCAGTCCAATAATATCAGATCAAAAACGCAACTTCATAGTGGTATTGGGATAATACTTTTTATCCCCATTGTCAAGAAACACTGTCCAATCAAAGCACATCTGTTTTCAATTTAAATTTGACTGATTTTTGAGAACATCAAAGCTGAGCCTCATTTTGTAAATCTTTGCCAAGAATGTTTAAATCATCCAACTTCATTTTGGCAGATTTTTGTAAATTGTCTGGGATCATTTTAGTGGATGTTATAACATCAATTTATAGCCTCTGTTTGTTTGTTTGTTTGTTTTTTTTCAAAACTTTACACATCAATTTTGATTCATGTTTAATATATATATATATATATATATATATATATATGATTCATGTTTTATATATATATATATAAATCGTCTAGTTTCATTTTGGTGGTTTCTTTTTCAAAGAAACTGCTTTAGCAGCATTTTAATTTTCTCGGGGCACCCTGACATGGTGTGATGGTTAGCAAGTTTGTCTTGCTGTAACAGTTACAACTGAGTAGTGATTTCAATCCTCGTGGGTTCTCCATACTTTTGGCCTTCTCCATACTTTTGGCCTTGTGCCACATCTGAGCTATGCTTAGAAAATCAACATTCTAATTTTCTCACTTTTTTCTTATCAGTCAGTATTATCTATTGTATTAAAACTAATTTTTCTATTAATTTTTACACATTCCAATATTTGCCCATAATTTTTATATTATCTTAAATTATTATTAAAATAATTTCTATGTTCATTTTTACACAATTCCATTAATTTTTTTCTCAATTTTAAAATTATTGTTTTTATTAAAAAATAATTTTTATAGAAGGTGCTGATATTTTCTACAATAACGTCATTGAAATGAAAAATGTATTTACAAATAAATTTAATAATTTTTAAATGTCATCTGTTGATTTTATTATGCAAAAAATGGTGAAGAAGATGTGTTTTAAAAAAACGTAACTCGCTCATTCGCTCACACGGGGTAGAGTGGTGGGGTTGAAAGCGGTATACTAGACATGTGACGGTTATGATTGGCCAAAATTGAAACAAATTTGCATATTTCCCGACCTTTAATACCGACTGATTTTTTTTTTTTTTTTTTTGGTTTTGCAATCGAAGCATTAATACAGGAAGCGGAGCATTTTATTGACCGATGAGGTAAGTCGCCACTTTTTTTTATGTACATGATTATTAACGATTATCTTAGACCCTGTATTCCATCGTTTCAAAGCCACTGAGCAGAGAAAGCGGGAGAAGAAACGTATTTATGCCATTTAAAAAAGAATTTGTGCGCCGTTACATGATAATCATATAGTCAAACCTAAGTTATCTCTCTTGAAAATTAGTTCACCAGAGTGGCCTCCCCTGAACCACTTTGCACTTCAACAAGAAATTTATTTACCGTACAAACAACGTACATTTATGGTCTACCGAAAAACTGATATCCACTGTTTGATTTTTTTTTTAAACACGATTAATGCGTACATGGCAATCCATATTCCGTGTCAACTATTATATAATCTTTCACACTTTCAAGACGTGAAAAAACTTGATACTCAGTTTTTAAGAATTTATCAGAAATTTAGGCATTATCGGATTTCAAAGAAATTTCCAGCATTTTATTCTCTAATGACTGGACTTTATATTGAATCTTTTTCTTAATGTTTTTTGTGGAAGTATTTTTCTAGGTCTGTTATCTTCCTATTTACTTGATTCGTTTGGATGTTTCTAATTTTTTATATCTTTATAAAGCTAAATCTCCGAAGGTGTTAAAAAATATTTAATATCGAATGTGAAAACATCGACATTATGGTAAGAAAACATTAAAAAATTCTCTCTCAAAAAAAAAAAAAAAAAAAAAAATTTAGATGCAAGTAACCAATTTGAATGTAAAATATTGTGTATATTTTCCTTACCACAGGAAAAACAATCTTTGATTTCAGTTTGTGAAAAATTGACCTGTATTTTTTTTTTTTTTTTTTTACAGTACGATTTTAAAACTCTTCTCTTGCATATCTTTGTTGTTGATAAATTTGATAGGAAATGTTTGCAGACTCAAATGTGAAATTTAAATGCCGTTTTTAATGAGCATTTTATAAAATTTTTATTTTATTTTGCAACTGTTTTTTTAATTCTATGAAAGCTCAAAAATGAAAATCAAAATGCGCTTCCGTTCCGAACCTTATTGAAAATTCCGTCTTTTAGTTTTTTATACAGACAAAAAAAAAAATGATCAAAACCTTTTGGTTCAAGGAAATATTTTGGCATGAACAGATACTAAAACTCAAAAAATAATTGTAATTAGTAAAATTATCACTACTAAACTACTTTTTTATTCCTTTGAATTTTGAAGAATCAATTGTTCAAACTTTCTTTATTAACGTTTTAAATATTCATACGCCTTTCTTTTCTTTTTTTTCTTCAAAGAACTTTTTTTTGTGATATGTGTGGTATTTCCTATTTCACTTAGTTTTTAGCGGGAATTTTGTAAAGTGCGGTTGTTTAGTTTTAAGATTACAATTGCTTGACCGTTGAACATTTTAACAATTGAAACATGCAAGATATTTCGTTATATATTTTTACAGATAATGTTTTTGCAAAATCTGATTAGCCTCTATTTTTAAATGAAACTAGTACTAGTGTCTGACACAAATATTGAATTTTTAAATGTTTTAATTTCTTTGACGTCCATCAAATTCACTAATAATTGTGGGCAGAAGTGATTTTTGTTTTACTTTAAAAATGTCTAAAATTTTTAAAGATTTTTGTTTTTTCTTTAAATTAACTTTCAAATAAAACCAAAATTTAACTTCAAAGAATATATTTAAATTATTTAAAAATTTAAAATGCATTTTTCAGCTTTTTTGCGTCTATGGTGGGACCTATTTGTAAAAATAAATGGTAATTTTTTTTTTTTTTTTCTCACACTTACTCCAAAACTTAAAATTGACAGGGTGTGACTGAAATAGCTCCGACAATAATGGTAAGACATTTAGTGACAATGGTGTCTTCATCTAGCTAAATGTCTTGCCAATGTGGCAGGTATTCCTGTTGCCCCCAGTTTGGTGTGTTCTTGTAATTTTCTAAATAGCAATTGTGGAATTTTTCTTTAGTGTCCTGTTTTTTATCTTTTAAATCAACTGTTACTGTATGATCTAAAATGTGTGGACACGGTCCAAAAGCACGGACATTGGGCACACTACGCTACTCTCACAAAATCCATTTAACGTCCACTGTCCGTCTTTTTTTCTTTTTTTAAATGCACATTACTAGGTTTAGGTAGAGAAACGTATAATAGCGCATATATATATATAATATATATATATATAATAAAACTGGATTTATATTCATTTTAAAAAAAATTAATACTGGGTTTTACAGTGAATTAAATGGGTTGAGATAATAAATATTACACACACACTTGATACGACACCCCATCTCTACTACATGTTGCACCCTCCTCCACAGTAGGCATGTGGGCTACCATGTGGTTGAAAGTTTTGGTGTAGTAAGCACCAGCTCTGCTTATTATAGTTGATGATTGGCAATATAACTTAGGTTAAAAAAAAACGCTGCTGAAAATAGCCCCTTTGGGGGCCCCAACCTCATCAGGGGTTCCTGAATAGTATGCACTGCATCGACCATGCAGATACACAATGTATAGCAATGTAAAGTCGATTTTTTAAAGAAAAAAAATTTTTTTCAAATGGTGGATGGCCATAAAACAGTGCTGAAAAAAAAATGGCAGATGTCACAATGGGTTTTAATAGCAGCAATACTTTTTGGAAAAAAATGTTAACAATAAAAAATCTTGTAATAAACCGTTGAGGTTGATATGCCATAAAACAAACCAAACCGATCACCTCCATAACACTTAATAATTCTCACCATGTCTGGTCTTATCTAATCTTGTCCTTACTGCCCTTCTTGTAATACAAAATAATTTTCATTTATCTTTTTAGCTTTGCACATTTAATTAATCTATTTTTGATTCTTTAGATTAATTTATAGCATGTTAGAAAGTAAGTCTTTATAGTCTATTAATGTCTCTTTCTCCATGAAGCAGCCATCCAAATTCATTTCTTGATTTAGAGCATGTTTCTCAGCCTTTTTAAGCAATGCCACGCTGAAGAGCAAATGTAAATATCACAGCACACTTAGCAAAATTCTTAAATGTTATGAAATAAAGCCATGGATTTAAAAACAATACACAACAAATAGGAACTTATTTTATTTCCATGTTTTTTATTTGTGCAGCTTATTTAGTGTGAAATGTTTTTTGTTTTTTTTGGGGGGGGGGTGATTTCTTCAATGTTTGGTCAATTGTGCGATAAAGACCCTCACTATTTAAGTTGAGCATAATCTTTCTCACTTATTTTTTTACGTTATTTAGAGTTGAGAAGCTTAGTTTGTATAAATAAGTAGAAAATTGCGATAAAACTGTAAAGCCTCTTTAGCTAATGTGGTATATTACTTTTGTATTGAAATCAAAAATGTATCCTCGAATGTTTTATTTTGAGCCCTGGAAATGGTGGCTAATTCTTCACTTAACTGAAGTCCAATATTAGAAGGAACATCTATGAAGGGATTTCGATTCTAATCATAATCTTGTGGCACACTTAAAGATTGCACGGCACACTAGTGTACTGTGGTACAGACAGTAAGAATCATCGATTTAGACTGTCAGATTCTACAGTAGAAACCATTCGAGTTTCAAAAGCAGACCAAACACTGCAGTAAAACTTCAACGGTAATGATTACATATGACTCTAGAAATTGTTATGTTCACTCACTCTGAGTATGGAACAAGAGGCCAAAGATAGACCAACTCACTTGGCATTTCTCCTTTTGGGGATACCTTAAGTACCAGGGATTAACTAGCTCTCTCCACCCCCATTAGAGAGGTACTGTTTGGTGGGAAGTAGCCCTCCCGGACTGAATTCCATTAATGCTTCAAAGGCCCAAAAAGTTTCTCTAAATATTAAGAAATTTAATGACCATCCACAAGTTACAGCAGAATCTTGATGGAAAACTCATAAATAAGTAGGAGGCCTTTATAAATTTGACATGTTTAGCTATTCTATTTTAGCTTCATTGAAAACATTTTGGAAATGCAATGTTTAGATATGTTGAATGCTATGCTGTTTGTTTTTACTGCTCAGATATCAGATGTCCTTTTCTTTATTTCTTTGCACCATCCTGATGTGTGTTGAAATCCTCACAGTATCTTTTTGTCAAGATTTACAAAACTACATTTCATTCAATTTCACAAACCAATTAAAATTTGAATAAGCAAATTGTTTAGAAAAATACTTTAACAAAAATTCTACTTTGGTTTAATAATTTATTTAATTTTATAGGAATTCATGATAAAATTTAAGAATTTCTTTTCCTTTTTAACAGCAAAGAATAAATTTTTATTCTTGAGCATGCAACTGGCCATGGGTAAATATTTATTTCTGGAGCTAAATTCCAACTTTTTGAAGTGTTTGGCATTGTGATTTCTTTATAGTTCTTGCAAATGCTGGACAGACTAGAAACTGAATTTTTGTATATATAAAAACTTAGATGTGCAAAAAAACAATATTGCATTTTTATGAAATAAGTTTTTATTTTAATCATTAAATAATTTAAAATAGTGTGAGTACTTTCTAATGTTAAATATTTAAATTTTAAATGTTTCCAAAAAAAATGAATGAAAATTTATTGTATTAAGATATGCACCCTAGTAAAACCAATTGTACTTTGTACCTCCCCTTACCTGTTTGCACTTCTCCCTAAAATTTGGTTTCGATCAATGTATGACTATTTTAGAGGGTGTGACAGACTAACAGAAGTCACAGAATTTGATATATATAGACTAGACATTCCATCATGCTACTTTTTCAAGAATTATTCAGACACCATTTTATATATAAATATATATATATATATATATATATATACACACACACACACACACACACAAACCCATGAGAATTTAGGAACACATACATACTAATGCCACAACAAAAAATTGGCATATACCTGACCAATGAAAACTAACATTTTCATGGAATTGTTGAGGCTGTTATTAAGGTATAGAATACTATTCCTTTGTATCTAGCTACTGCTCATTAGTAAGTGAATTTAATTATAAATGCATAATTTCCCCTTCATGAAAATATTTTCAATTTAGTACAGTTGAAAACTTGTTGATAAACAATTTTTTGTTCCTCCTGACACACATATATACACACACACACACACACACATACATATAAACATATATAAACACACATACATATAAACATATATAAACACACACACATAAACATATATAAACACACACACATAAACATATATAAACACACATATATAAACACACATATATAAACACACACATATAAACATATATAAACACACATATATAAACACACACATATAAACATATATAAACACACATATATAAACACACACATATAAACATATATAAACACACATATAAACACACACATATAAACATATATAAACACACATATATAAACACACACATATAAACATATATAAACACACATATAAACACACACATATAAACATATATAAACACACATATATAAACACACACATATAAACATATATAAACACACACATATAAACATATAAACACACACATATAAACATATATAAACACACACATATAAACATATATAAACACATATATAAACACACACACACACACACATAAACATATATAAACACACATATAAACACACACACACACATATAAACACAGTTGCCTTTACCATCATTGCCATCCCTGTAGGCTTGGCTGTGCAATCTTGTATCATTCAGTTGTTCTTCCCACCCCTCAGTAATATTAGTTGGTTTATTGCACTACATGTTGCCCGCTCATATTAATTCCTCCTCAGCAAACCCAAGAAAGTAAATCTCAATTGATACCAGAGGCTGTTGTTGATTGCATGATGATTGCACATTTTATGTGCATGCATCTGCTAGCTGGCATCAGCTGGTAAACATCATTTACATGAAATATACATAGGAGGTGCATTCCAGATTTTTTTTTCAGGTGGGACAGTTATAACGATCCTGTATCATTGTATAGTGTATCATTGTATAGTGTATCATTGTATAGTGTATCATTGTATAGTGTATCATTGTATAGTGTATCATTGTATAGTGTATCATTGTATAGTGTATCATTGTATAGTGTATCATTGTATAGTGTATCATTGTATAGTGTATCATTGTATAGTGTATCATTGTATAGTGTATCATTGTATAGTGTATCATTGTATAGTGTATCATTGTATAGTGTATCATTGTATAGTGTATCATTGTATAGTGTATCATTGTATAGTGTATCATTGTATAGTGTATCATTGTATAGTGTATCATTGTATAGTGTATCATTGTATAGTGTATCATTGTATAGTGTATCATTGTATAGTGTATCATTGTATAGTGTATCATTGTATAGTGTATCATTGTATAGTGTATCATTGTATAGTGTATCATTGTATAGTGTATCATTGTATAGTGTATCATTGTATAGTGTATCATTGTATAGTGTATCATTGTATAGTGTATCATTGTATAGTGTATCATTGTATAGTGTATCATTGTATAGTGTATCATTGTATAGTGTATCATTGTATAGTGTATCATTGTATAGTGTATCATTGTATAGTGTATCATTGTATAGTGTATCATTGTATAGTGTATCATTGTATAGTGTATCATTGTATAGTGTATCATTGTATAGTGTATCATTGTATAGTGTATCATTGTATAGTGTATCATTGTATAGTGTATCATTGTATAGTGTATCATTGTATAGTGTATCATTGTATAGTGTATCATTGTATAGTGTATCATTGTATAGTGTATCATTGTATAGTGTATCATTGTATAGTGTATCATTGTATAGTGTATCATTGTATAGTGTATCATTGTATAGTGTATCATTGTATAGTGTATCATTGTATAGTGTATCATTGTATAGTGTATCATTGTATAGTGTATCATTGTATAGTGTATCATTGTATAGTGTATCATTGTATAGTGTATCATTGTATAGTGTATCATTGTATAGTGTATCATTGTATAGTGTATCATTGTATAGTGTATCATTGTATAGTGTATCATTGTATAGTGTATCATTGTATAGTGTATCATTGTATAGTGTATCATTGTATAGTGTATCATTGTATAGTGTATCATTGTATAGTGTATCATTGTATAGTGTATCATTGTATAGTGTATCATTGTATAGTGTATCATTGTATAGTGTATCATTGTATAGTGTATCATTGTATAGTGTATCATTGTATAGTGTATCATTGTATAGTGTATCATTGTATAGTGTATCATTGTATAGTGTATCATTGTATAGTGTATCATTGTATAGTGTATCATTGTATAGTGTATCATTGTATAGTGTATCATTGTATAGTGTATCATTGTATAGTGTATCATTGTATAGTGTATCATTGTATAGTGTATCATTGTATAGTGTATCATTGTATAGTGTATCATTGTATAGTGTATCATTGTATAGTGTATCATTGTATAGTGTATCATTGTATAGTGTATCATTGTATAGTGTATCATTGTATAGTGTATCATTGTATAGTGTATCATTGTATAGTGTATCATTGTATAGTGTATCATTGTATAGTGTATCATTGTATAGTGTATCATTGTATAGTGTATCATTGTATAGTGTATCATTGTATAGTGTATCATTGTATAGTGTATCATTGTATAGTGTATCATTGTATAGTGTATCATTGTATAGTGTATCATTGTATAGTGTATCATTGTATAGTGTATCATTGTATAGTGTATCATTGTATAGTGTATCATTGTATAGTGTATCATTGTATAGTGTATCATTGTATAGTGTATCATTGTATAGTGTATCATTGTATAGTGTATCATTGTATAGTGTATCATTGTATAGTGTATCATTGTATAGTGTATCATTGTATAGTGTATCATTGTATAGTGTATCATTGTATAGTGTATCATTGTATAGTGTATCATTGTATAGTGTATCATTGTATAGTGTATCATTGTATAGTGTATCATTGTATAGTGTATCATTGTATAGTGTATCATTGTATAGTGTATCATTGTATAGTGTATCATTGTATAGTGTATCATTGTATAGTGTATCATTGTATAGTGTATCATTGTATAGTGTATCATTGTATAGTGTATCATTGTATAGTGTATCATTGTATAGTGTATCATTGTATAGTGTATCATTGTATAGTGTATCATTGTATAGTGTATCATTGTATAGTGTATCATTGTATAGTGTATCATTGTATAGTGTATCATTGTATAGTGTATCATTGTATAGTGTATCATTGTATAGTGTATCATTGTATAGTGTATCATTGTATAGTGTATCATTGTATAGTGTATCATTGTATAGTGTATCATTGTATAGTGTATCATTGTATAGTGTATCATTGTATAGTGTATCATTGTATAGTGTATCATTGTATAGTGTATCATTGTATAGTGTATCATTGTATAGTGTATCATTGTATAGTGTATCATTGTATAGTGTATCATTGTATAGTGTATCATTGTATAGTGTATCATTGTATAGTGTATCATTGTATAGTGTATCATTGTATAGTGTATCATTGTATAGTGTATCATTGTATAGTGTATCATTGTATAGTGTATCATTGTATAGTGTATCATTGTATAGTGTATCATTGTATAGTGTATCATTGTATAGTGTATCATTGTATAGTGTATCATTGTATAGTGTATCATTGTATAGTGTATCATTGTATAGTGTATCATTGTATAGTGTATCATTGTATAGTGTATCATTGTATAGTGTATCATTGTATAGTGTATCATTGTATAGTGTATCATTGTATAGTGTATCATTGTATAGTGTATCATTGTATAGTGTATCATTGTATAGTGTATCATTGTATAGTGTATCATTGTATAGTGTATCATTGTATAGTGTATCATTGTATAGTGTATCATTGTATAGTGTATCATTGTATAGTGTATCATTGTATAGTGTATCATTGTATAGTGTATCATTGTATAGTGTATCATTGTATAGTGTATCATTGTATAGTGTATCATTGTATAGTGTATCATTGTATAGTGTATCATTGTATAGTGTATCATTGTATAGTGTATCATTGTATAGTGTATCATTGTATAGTGTATCATTGTATAGTGTATCATTGTATAGTGTATCATTGTATAGTGTATCATTGTATAGTGTATCATTGTATAGTGTATCATTGTATAGTGTATCATTGTATAGTGTATCATTGTATAGTGTATCATTGTATAGTGTATCATTGTATAGTGTATCATTGTATAGTGTATCATTGTATAGTGTATCATTGTATAGTGTATCATTGTATAGTGTATCATTGTATAGTGTATCATTGTATAGTGTATCATTGTATAGTGTATCATTGTATAGTGTATCATTGTATAGTGTATCATTGTATAGTGTATCATTGTATAGTGTATCATTGTATAGTGTATCATTGTATAGTGTATCATTGTATAGTGTATCATTGTATAGTGTATCATTGTATAGTGTATCATTGTATAGTGTATCATTGTATAGTGTATCATTGTATAGTGTATCATTGTATAGTGTATCATTGTATAGTGTATCATTGTATAGTGTATCATTGTATAGTGTATCATTGTATAGTGTATCATTGTATAGTGTATCATTGTATAGTGTATCATTGTATAGTGTATCATTGTATAGTGTATCATTGTATAGTGTATCATTGTATAGTGTATCATTGTATAGTGTATCATTGTATAGTGTATCATTGTATAGTGTATCATTGTATAGTGTATCATTGTATAGTGTATCATTGTATAGTGTATCATTGTATAGTGTATCATTGTATAGTGTATCATTGTATAGTGTATCATTGTATAGTGTATCATTGTATAGTGTATCATTGTATAGTGTATCATTGTATAGTGTATCATTGTATAGTGTATCATTGTATAGTGTATCATTGTATAGTGTATCATTGTATAGTGTATCATTGTATAGTGTATCATTGTATAGTGTATCATTGTATAGTGTATCATTGTATAGTGTATCATTGTATAGTGTATCATTGTATAGTGTATCATTGTATAGTGTATCATTGTATAGTGTATCATTGTATAGTGTATCATTGTATAGTGTATCATTGTATAGTGTATCATTGTATAGTGTATCATTGTATAGTGTATCATTGTATAGTGTATCATTGTATAGTGTATCATTGTATAGTGTATCATTGTATAGTGTATCATTGTATAGTGTATCATTGTATAGTGTATCATTGTATAGTGTATCATTGTATAGTGTATCATTGTATAGTGTATCATTGTATAGTGTATCATTGTATAGTGTATCATTGTATAGTGTATCATTGTATAGTGTATCATTGTATAGTGTATCATTGTATAGTGTATCATTGTATAGTGTATCATTGTATAGTGTATCATTGTATAGTGTATCATTGTATAGTGTATCATTGTATAGTGTATCATTGTATAGTGTATCATTGTATAGTGTATCATTGTATAGTGTATCATTGTATAGTGTATCATTGTATAGTGTATCATTGTATAGTGTATCATTGTATAGTGTATCATTGTATAGTGTATCATTGTATAGTGTATCATTGTATAGTGTATCATTGTATAGTGTATCATTGTATAGTGTATCATTGTAATACATCTAATAAAAATGACCTGCCAAGTTTTGTTATTCCTGATTGAAGGAAATATAATTAATATAAAATTAAATTTTTTGTTTCACTCTTTCATTGCATTCCCAGGGTCGTCACACCCTCTGAACACCACTGATTATCTGTATTATTTTCCATTTTGGATATGAATTTGTACTAAGAAAAATTTAAGTAATTGTAGTAAAGGATCCTATTTAGGGTTGACTAAAATCTGTAAAAAGGATTAAGACTAAAAGAAAACTTAACATTTTGCTGTCTGATGGATTTTATTTTGCAACAAGTATAAACAAAAGTAAAAATGTTTTTTAAAAAATTTTAAATTCAATAAACACTTATAAATTAGTCTACCTGAAAAGCCAAAATAAGTTCTGCCTTGATAAAGTCCATCAGAGGATGATACCTGTTAAGTTTTGTCTTTATATAGGCAGTAAACCTTCACAAGTTATATTAAATTCAACCAACAAGGTCCATTTATTTTTGTGATTTTTCAAATGATTTGCACATCAGAATTCTATAAACAGTCGAATGTTAAAGAATTTTCGACTATCTTTCAAACGGACCTGTATACATAGTCAAGCAAAAATCAAGGTGGTTATCGGGAACTTGTCAATATCTGAGACAAATGTTGGTATTTTTTAAATGTTACATTTCCACTTTAAGTTTGTGTATAAATGACATCATGTAGAACAGTTTCACAGAGCTTGACAGGTATATTAAATATTTTATATTTTATACGCATTTTAGGATGCAACTTTCTGTGGTCTCTACCACGAGTGGCTATCGAACCTTGTACAGGATGAATATCAATATAAAAAAAAGATTTAATAAAACTTCACACACACACACACACAGTTATAAGGTATGCAATATTTACGAGTTAAATTATTCAATATCAGGGATAAAGCATCTGCAAATATAAAAGTAGACATCGACTGCATAACTGACCTGTATACATAGTCAAGCAAAAATCAAGACATCTAGCCTGATGATTGCATTTAGTATGAAACACTGTTGCCTCTTGATGTTGACTTAAATGTCCACTATATATATATATATATATATATATATATATAGCAGCATTGTATATTTGACACTTTATGTAATACACAATTCTTGGAATTGGTTCATATCATTCGACAAGTTTAAAAATCACAATGAAATGCAAATTTTATCAAAGTTACAATAAATTTCTTTAATCCTCCCTTGAGGATGATCTTGTTGGAGATCAGGAGGGACAAACTACACCCCACCTTCCTTGATGAATTTCATCCTAACATCAAGAAACTGATTACACAACTAGAAAGGATCATTTATAAAAATAAAATACATATGTCTATATTATTCAATTATATATATATATATATATATATATATATATATATATATATATATATATATGGGTTTTGTCTTACACCACTCCTTTTGGTTTGATGCTTGGGCTTCCCTAGTTTTCAAATCAAAGTTGATACATTTCAAGTTGTCTTTCATCCACTCTTATGCTACAAAGACAACTTGAAATGAATCAAGTTTGATCTGAAAACCTGGGAAGCCCAAGCATCAAACCAAAAGGAGTGGTGTAAGACATGTTTCATTAAGTTAAAGGGTTTTGGAGACAGTAGGTTGAAGAACTGTGATCAGCTTCATCAAACTCTGAAGCAGACGCCATCAAAATCCTGCATTAACAAATTTCATCTGTCAATGTGGTTTTGTCACCTGCAGCAAGACTGGGCTATATCACACTTAAACACAATGAAATGTGTCTTTCCCTTACCTGATTTTCTCTACAATAGCCCCTGCTAGCATGCATAAATGTAAAACAAAAGGCACCATCCAATGCTGACCCTCACTTATCGTTCACAATAGGAGTCATATATATATATATATATATATATATATATATGAGAGAGAGAGAGAACCGGCACACAAACTGTTTTCTATCGTGTTTATCAAAACTCCTTGGGTTTATAATATAATTATAACATATCAGTTCAAAACCTACATCAGGATTTTGTCCATTTTTGATTTGAATATCCACTGATGGTATGATAGGCGAGCTAGCAATTATATCTGGAATTGGTCATTCATCAGATATGATCATTGCCAGACATTTGGCCAACAGACATTTCACCAAAAAGTACAAGTAAAAATACTAACAAGCAATACTTTAGCAGTATTATAAGTTAGGACTAATAATTACCACTGGATTTCAAGTAATTAAATTACTAAATTTAAAGTTAAGTTTTCTTATTTCAATATTTGTTTATTGAAATTCAAATTTTTAAAAATATTTCAGTGTATTTAGGTAAAAAGTAGCACCCAATTATTTAAATTCGTATTTAACAGCAATATAAAAGCTAGTTCGTTCCTTTTAAAATAATGATCATTAAAAGCGAAATTGAAAGATCTTTCATATCGTAAAAGCTTATGATTTTTGCTGTAGTAAAATACTTTTTACAGTAATATTTGAAGTACTATATATATATATATATATATATATATATATATAGAATAGATTTTTAAAAAGCCTTTTAAAAAAAAAAAAAAAAAAAACAATTTTAAAATTATAAATTAATACAGTAAATAGATATAAATATATGTAGCACATTACGATAAAGAGTGACATTTTTGTCTAAATGCCCCTTGGCCAAATGTCCGATATTATGTCTGCTTTTGTTTATTAGGCCATATTGTAGAACAAGCGGTCATTTCTGAAATGGGAAGGGGGAAAGGACTGTAGATTGATGTAGCATGTGAATATCCTCCAGATTAGGGGTTGGCAACCTATGGCACACATGCCACACACGGTGCGGCAAGCAATTTCCAATGGCACACAGCCGCAAATGACATCACTAAGTCTGAACCAATAACTACTACAAGGCAAAGGTATTTACTGTTTCAATTTTAATATATACTAAAGTATATATACTACATATTACTATATAAAATATATTTTAGAACAGATATATTGACCTTGACTTGTATAAAAAATATGAATGCTGTTGACACACTGAATGATTTTAAAACCCTCAGTCGGCACATAGCAAAAGGTTGCCGACCCCTGCTCTAGAGAAAGGAAATATACTCTTGGTAAATGACAATATACTGCAAACAAAGGAAACATTAACACTCTGAAATGTGAAGCATTTAGTATTATTTATTTCAAAGAATACTTTCATCAAACACTAGATGAAATATATCTAATCAGCATTTTAAATGGTAGTATTTTTCAAAAATAAAAATTCCAAATATTTGCAAAATAATTCTGTTTACAAAGCTTTTTCCTCGCATCAAACTGTCAGTTGAGCTAAAATAAGTAACTTGTGCATGTTCATTTTTTTTTTTTTTTTTTAAATTCCACAAATTTCAATAATTATCAAATGAAAAACTGAAAGAAAACAAATCTGAAATGCTAAACAAACACTAATGAGAATATATAAAGTGTGGACATAGGAATCAAGATTGCATGGCGACTGTCAGTTTCATGCCTCAAATGATCTTTAGAAACATGTCTTAAGATCACAGGACAGTAGCCTTGTGGATTAAAGTGTTGATTCATGAATTTGGTGACATTGTAACTGTGTTCAATCCCTGGGTCGAGCAGCGTTCTTGGATTTGGTGGAAATGAGACGAGCAATAACTGAGCAGTACTAAATTAGAACTAGATGAGATATCTATAGACATGGGCAGCGGAATGAAAATGATCTCCGTCTGTCCCTGAGACTTAATAAAGGGGCTGGTTAAGTCCCTGTAAGTTACCCAGATCAACAAGCAGCGAATGGAGACTGGAGGGCGCACCAGCCATAATGTGATAAAATCAAAGATGAAGATGTCTGCATATTTCTTGGAGCAATGTTATTTCTATGTCCACACATTAAGTTTATATATATATATATACATATATATATACATACACACACACACACACACACACACACAATCCTTGAAAATGAATGTAGCAACTTTCAAAAGTACTCGGGAAGAAATAAAATCTAAATATGAAGTTTGGTAAATTTACAGATTTTATATAAAACAACTAATTCAGAAATTTGAAAAATTTAATGAAAAAAATTGGATAAACAAAATTTGTCAAATATTATTCAAACCTGTTTGAAAGAATTCTTTCTGCTAAAATACACCTTTTTATTTATTTTATTATATAGAATTAATATAAGTAAAACTGTTTCTTAGCGGATTGATGTTGCCTTCAGCATCCAGAGTTATATATAAGAAAAACAGACCACTTTAAGGCTCCATTGTAATAATTTATTTCACCATAGCCCTTTTAAAGGACGCTGGATCATCAGACATCACTTTCAAAAGGTTGAAAGAAAAATGAAATGAACATTTACACTTTTGACGGGTAGTATTAAGTTTATGTAATTTAACAGAGAGGGTAGTGAGGAGTGGTGTGATAGACATGATCGAGTTTAGAGAGGGTTTATTTTAATATTTCTATCTATCATACCTAGTATTAAGGGAGGAGGAACCAGACATTAACCTATTTAATCGGTTAACTTAACGGAAGTGATATATTGAAAGGGAAGGGGTAGAAGAGAGAAAAAATTAAAAAGAAAGAAAGAAGGGGGAAGTAAAGAGAAAGAAGCTGTAATTAGGCTTTACAAAGGGAGAGGAGGAGTGGTAATTTTTAGCAATTCATGTAAAAAAAAGATTTTAATGTTAGTATTTTAATTTTTTAAAATCACTGAAGAAATTTGATGTTTGCTAGGAATTTAAATATTTAACTCTCTTACAAATAATTTAGGGATTTAATGATTTAAATAGTATATTTAAAAACACATTCATAGAAAGTACATTAAAAAAAATTTATTTAAAATATAACAGTTTACTGATAGTAATCTATCAATATTGTAAATGATTATGGTAACATCTCTATCAGTTTAAATCTAATTCATGAATGTAATTTGTGACTATTTTTAGATGGTAATCTTTTTTACTTAAAGTTTAGGTTTTAAATTAAGATGGAGTAATATTTGAAGGCAATATTAAAGATTTTGTTTTATCATATATATATATATATATATACCACACGTATACATACGTTCATTTAAATGTGCAATTACACACATAGGCACATACACATGTATCCATATACACAGGTACTTATGTATATTCATATATCAAAACTTACACATATATTTTCAAATCTTTACACATATTTATATCTATTTAAATTTTTCCTTAAATTTCACAGTTAATGTTTAACGTTAGGTGATGACATAAGTGTTTAAATATCAAAACAAATATTTCTAATTTTAACATTTTACTATCAATATTGATAGTTAAAGAGTAATATATTTAAATCAATTTATCAATTTAAACTGAAATTACCTCCAGATGACTAAAAAAAACAAAAATTCCAATCTCACAATTCTAATTAGAATATTAAGAGAAAATAAGATAAAACGTTAATAAAAGAACTTTAAGTCCTTCCCTTAGAATACTTTACATATATATATATAAAAGATCTATAACCATAAATACCTACACCTGCATATGTATTTATTACTATATTTTACATATATTCACACATTACATATACAAACTCACAAATACTTACATTTATATATACACATATCTACATATAGACCACATGCAATCCTATATACATGACATGAGA